>CAHIKZ030000578.1:130000-725000 GCA_903632075.3 Acanthosepion pharaonis | reverse complement strand
ATCAAGTTTTTATAAATGTGTTTTATTTACATTTGGATTAATGTGATCATAGCAACAAAAATGAAAACAAGATTTTAGCTGTTGTGCTTTCCAAGCATCTTCAGGTGTTTGTTGATTCAGGTCCCCTTCAAGAAATTTCAAACTGAACCCTTTAACTATGTTTTGTTATTTATTTTCAATCTTGTCTTTTGTGATCTTTTCTAAATAGGTGATTGTTTGTTATGTGTTTTTTATAATCAAATTGCATAGTTATTCAAATAAATTAATTGTATGAAATAAAAGACTAGCAAAAGATGTGTATCCATCAAACTGCTTTAATTATAGCAAATGTTGCTAGATATAAATCTCTTTAAAAAAATGAATGTGTAGTAGAGTGGAGGAAAGAGAAAGAACTTGGCCTACACAATGTCAGATTTCATTGCTTCTTTGATATATATATATATATATATATATGTGTGTAAATACACAATGACATGGCTTTGTCATTACTCGCTAAATAAAAATCCTTTATTATTGAAATTCTCATGTTGTAACAAAGTATTGGCAGTAAACTGTCAGTATGAGTGACTGCATGATTATTAGGGTGAAAAAGGACACAACAATAGCCAAGGGTACACTTTTACAAAAGGTGGATGTGAAAAGGTAAAGGTGTGCAAAAGTGGGCAAAGAAAAAAATTCTTTTATGAGCCAAGTTAATATTTGTATTAATATATGTGTCACATCCCTAAGTGAGTGTTTACCTAATCTTGTTTATTATTTGTCTTTTTTCATAAATATGTACATCTTTTTCTTTATGCAATTTTTTTGGCAATGTTTAACCTTCATGCACACAAAAAGATGGCTCATCAAAAGGACACTTGTTCCCTTGACATCCTTGGCAATGTTTATTTACAAGATTATAAAAATATATGAACCAAGCACGATGTAATATTCAATATTTAATTTTTATAAAGAAATAAATTTGAAAAGAAATCTTTTCATTCAAAAATTTATTAAAAAATTACAAAATTATCAGAGTATGTAAGCCAACTACAAAGCAACATTTCAATTAGACATTACAGACATAATTATACACAAGAAAAATATTTCAATGAAATTAATAAATTGTATAAACTGGTAATTAGCTATTGCGAGGATAGTGTTTAATATGATCTGACCAATCAGATAAAACTGCTGTAGACAGTCGGCCACCCTTCTCAGCTTACTCATTCCAACAGTTCCTAAAAACCTGGGATTTTAAACAAAGAATTTAATCAGTGGCCTATCCCCAGTCCAACAGACGAGTAGAATTAGCAATCAAGAGGTCTTCGGGATTTTATCCCATCGCACCCACACTTATATAAACCACACCATGAGTGGATAGCCACAGTCCAAAAATGTGAAAAGACATTATCCAAACGCAATGCAGGCCTCATCGAGAGGTACAATCGTACTGCACATGCCCTATCCCCGCTTCATAAGGGTGACACAGTCTCCATTCAAAACCCAAATAGCCATCGATGGGACATAGCTGGGCGAATAGTAGAGACGCCCAATCGTCAATATAGGATTAGAGTTGCAGAATCAGGTAGAATAACCCTGCGGAACTGCATGTTCCTAAGGAAACTTAAAAATAATTGAACCGTAATCAACACCCCCATACCAAGTGCCTTGCCTGTGTCCCCTGAGCTGACAATTACAAATATGTGTAGATCACATCAATCTGCTAAAGAATCAGGAAATGGTGACATTACATTGCGAAGTGACCTAGCATCCCAAGGCCCTGCTCAATCACTGCCATCAAGAACCAGGATTCCCAGGGCGTTATCCCGACTACTCCCGTACAATCGGCCAGGCAATAAGGAACTGATTCTTCCCAAATGGCCAATATGTTTCTGCAATGGGGAGAGGTGGAAGATGTAGAAGTCAAGTGACTTACCTACTAACATGGCTGCTTTCTTTTGTCTTATTGAAAAAGCAGGCCAGCTAATTTTACCTCATTTATAGGAGAGTACCTAATGCACCAGTTAGGTTGGTCCATTTTGCAAGATTAGACCTACCCAACACATTTTCATGAGTGGTCTGTATTCACCCATATATATCTCCATTAAATGACTCAAGTCAGCTTTAACTTGTGACTACACCAGTCTACTTGTCAGACCACTTGCAAGCTAAACAATATTCTACAACTGCATGCAATCTTATTCTTCAGACACATCACTAGAAAATATTTCTTGGGAAATGTATCTAGCATCATTGTCTCCAGTTAATCCAGGTTTTCCCCCATTAGCAGTAGGACAGCTTAGCATGTCTAGATATGGGCCTCTCTGCAACTGTTCAAGATCTGGGTTTTTGTAAGATGCCTCATGCCAATAAACGCAACAGTAAAACCAGCAGTGGGCAAGACTGTGTCTTGTGAAGTTGGTCATTTTGTTCCTAAAGTTGCTGTGGTTTCCAAGGAAATGTTATTTTGTTATCTCCCATATCTTTCCCCTCACTGTCTATTACCCTTGTAGTTCTTTGGAGAGCAATCAGTTAGATGTTTCCCCCAAACCTCAACATACACTTGCCATACATTACATCATGAATATAAAAAAAATACTAGATAGAAAATTATTAGTCACTCTTAGTAACAGCTGTGAATTTGTATTATAATGGTTTAAGAAATTGCTAGTGAGTGTTCTTTAAGGTGCTCTAAGAATGTGACCATGTCAAATTCTGTATATCACATGCACATGACACCAATAATGCCATCTGCGAACAGATCTAGATTCAAAGCCTAAAAATTCATATAAAATTCAAAATTCTTTTATTCCATATTTTCAATGGATTTCAATAGTAAAATCATTAACAATATATTTTTTTATATATTGAATAATATATATTGTTATATATTGAATAACCCTATTCTACCAATAAGATTTGCATTAATTTCTAACCATTGGCCACTTTCTGATTTTCAATACATTTCTACCATTAAAATAATTGTTTTTGCATTACATTATACATACTTAAATACTGCCAAAGGTGGCATCAACTAGTCACACTATTTGAAAATGCATGAAAGTATCATTATATAGATGCCACAATGACTGATGAAATGCGAAAGTAGACAGGTCAAGGAAAAAGACTTAATTAGTGCTAATAAATCTGGAGTTATCTTCCTTGAACAAATTTGTCAATATATAATTGATCCAAAATTATTTTTAAAAGCATTGGACCAGTTGAACTGGAAAATTGCTTTATTCTTATTATTTAGTTGGAGCCTTTTAATAGTAATATGCTTATAATAATTGTGCTAGTAATGTGCTTATAATTGTGCTAGTAATGTGCTTATAATAATTGTGCTATGATGTGCCATTTTTGCTGTGTCACAATAACAAATATGCAAAAATCCAATCATCATATAAAACAATGTTAATGTATTTGCCTATCATCCAAATCAATCTCTCCTTAGTGAGATTTTCTTTTATAGTTATGGTAGACATTACTTGATGCCAATAAGCACTCATGCCTTGTATTACTATAACAGAATATCTCATTATTGAGCACAAGAGATGCTAATACATTGCTTTTTATTTTAAGTTAGAATTCTGTAAATTTTTTTAATAATTTAAAAAGTAGAATTCTTTCCTACATGAGACAACAGAGTTAATTGTATTGATCAAATCTTTAATTGCTCATGCAGAAATGATGGTCAATGCCATTACAAAATTACTTAAAGCTGTTCTCATGTTTTGACAGTATGGTATTAGGTTGTTCAGAAAATAATGCAGGCTTTGTATATTTTAACCTATGTTTTAAATGTAAAAAAAGCATGCAAACAGGCAAAAATTATATATTGTTTGTTTTAAAGAGTATTTTATATACTTCTTTATGTGCCATGTCCACTCAGGGCATAGGTAATCATTGCTCTCCACAAATTCCTGTTCTTTGTAGGTCTTTATAAATTTTGTATTTTTATTTCTCTTAAACCCTGTTCCGATATCCATTCACTCAAGCTCATTATGTTATGCATTGTTTTTCTGTCCCACTCGCCTTCAAATCTATCCTGTGAGTCTCAGATTTTCCAAATATGACTTCCTCATTATATGCCCCAGAAATTTCAACTGCCTCTTCCTGATGTTAAGCAGAAGTTTCCATTTTGTCTTCATTTTTTCTAAAACCTTGTTGTTGCTCACATGCTTGGTCCATGTTATCCTCAGTATCCTTCTGCACAACAATATTTCTGTTGTTTCAAGTCTTTTCATCTTTGAGGAGACTGTCACTGCGATATAAGAGAGACATCATGTATTGGCCGTTTAAGAGACATTATTTCGGGAGTTGCATTTTCTATATTTTTGAATGATCCATGTTTTTTTTTTTTTTATTTATTGCATACATATTTTTTTCATACCTCTTTACTAAAAATTATGTCAAATTTATTTTTATGAATATAATCTTGGCTGTAGTGTAGTTCATGCTGCTTGAAACATTAATGTTTAAGAGACATTATTTCGGGAGTTGCATTTTCTATATTTTTGAATGATCCATGTTTTTTTTTTTTATTTATTGCATACATATTTTTTTCATACCTCTTTACTAAAAATTATATCAAATTTATTTTTATGAATATAATCTTGGCTGTAGTGTAGTTCATGCTGCTTGAAACATTAATGTTTATAGAGATGGATCTGTTAACAAATGCACAGTGCAACATTGGTTTCAGAAATTTTGTTGTATTGAAGCTAGACTTGAACATGAGAAAGGTTGTGGATGTCAGCCATCCATTGAAAATGAGAAATTGAAAGAATTAGTGGAGGCAAATCTTCACACCACTGTTCAAGAGCTTTCAAGAGAACTAGGATCGGATTAATTTCTGAACATTTGAACAAAACTGAGAAGTCTAAGAAGTTAGACAAATTGGTACCACATGAACCGAATTAAATCCATAGGAATTGTTGTTATGAAGTCCGTTCAGGTCTTCTTTTGTGCAACAAAAATGTCTCATTTCTCATTGTGACATGGATGAAAAAATGGAACTTATATGACAACCAACAATATTTAGCATAATGGCTGAATTGAAAGGAGATGAAGCATCCAAGTGTTTAAGGCAATTGTAAGTGTTCTGAAAGCAAAGGAAGTATTTGTCGCAGATTACTTCCACAACACAAAGAAAAATCACTGTAAGTACAGACTCGAATATCGGGGGCAGAAAGAAATGCTGAAAACTCGATTCGCCGGTACTATCTCAAATCACAATGCATGTAACCAGTCAGAAAAATAACTCACTCTCTAACAAACGCGGTAGCCAAAATGCCCGAATTTTCTGCTCTTGATTCGAGAACACCAACTACTTTTATTGGCAGAACCTTTTTTTTTTTCATTCGTCAACAGCTGGGAAAGGATGTTCAGTAATTTGCATATCAAAATACTTTTATAGCGACTCCTGCGATGGACTTCTTTTTTTTTTTTTTTTAATTCAAACATTCCATTTTCAGCATGTCATGCGGAATACGTGCCCTTTTATTTGATAAGTAATTTTCTTTTTTGCCACATTTTCCATCGTAGAATACACGCGACATGCTGTTGCTTGTTTTTGATGAGGTAAGTTGCCGTTTTCTTCGCTATAGCAATGAATCGAAAGGAGACTCCTAAATACTTCCTAAAGCTGAGGAAATTTATCAAATGCATCAGAAATTGTCAATGTATGTATCCAGTACTAGTCAATAAAAAAGATCCAAACTTCTTGCATGACAATGTTCGGTCACATGTTGCACAACAAATGCTACAGAAATCAAATGAATTGGGCTACAAAACTTTGGCTCACCCACCTTACTCACCTGACCTCTTGCCAACTGATTATCAATATTTCAATCATTTGGACAACTTTTAACAAAGAAAAATTTTCAATGATTCAACTGCTGTTCAAAATGCATTCAAAGCTTTTATTACCTCCCAAACTACTATGTTAGTGAAATAATAGTTGATTAATAATTCTTCTGGAGTAAGATATGTCATTTTGAAAATAATGGTTAAAAACCTGCATTATTTTCTAAACAATCTAATAATAGGAATTAATTCTTATTCTGTCAGTAATGTTTACATTAATTCCTGACCACAGACTGAATGCAAAAAAACAAGTTTCAGGCCCAAAATTAACAAATACCATGTTTAATCTCATCCCCACCTCCATACTAATAGAAATATTTCATATGTTCATGCAGAAAATATAACGCAAATTAACTGGTCTGCTCATATAAAAAAAAAAAAACAGGGAGGAATTATTGGAGGGAATAATTTTTTTTTTAATTAGCTTTCATTAGACCTTCTATCCTGCTCATTTGTCAGAATCAAAAAAATATTTTTTTTTTTTTTTTTTACCCAGGTGGGGAAGGGGGTCCTGTTCATAATATAAATACAGTCTCAACTCAATTACAGACTTTTTGAAGAGTTATCTGTACTTTATTTTTTTATTTTTTTTTTTATTTACAAATGCCAAGTGATCCCATCATTGATAACTATGTACTACTGATGTCTTCTTTCCCCTAATTTGTAATAGTTATCAATGACAAGAACACAGTTTCGAACTTGACATTTGTAAATAAAAACAAAGTACAAATAACTCTTTAAGAAGCCAGTGATTGATTTGATACTGTATTTATATTATGAACAGGATAAACAAAAAAACTTAATAATTTTTTTGTATTCTGACAAAAGTTGTGGGCAGAGAAATGTCTACTGAATACTAATCTACAAAAATTGAACAAAAAGAATTTTCCCCCACCCTTTTTTTTCTTTTTTCCCCCCCTCAAGTGGACCAGTTAATTTAAGTAGTGTCAAAAAGATTAAAAGATGGTAATGTGAGTAGCAATCAGAAAAGTTGAAATCTCTACATACCTCATTTTTTTATTTTTTTAGGAAATGACAGTGGCAATTCTACTTTGGGGCAGAAAAATCTCGGCTTCCAAGTGCCCCACCCCACACCCACAACACTTTCAGAGTTCCAGAATTGCCACCTGGAAGGGGTACTGTTCATAATATAAACACAGTGTCAAATCAATTTCTGACTTCTTAAAGAGAAGCAAGCTGAAAAGATGAAATCTCTATATATCCCTGGGTCTAAATGTAATCTGTGCTAAAATACAAAATGTCATTTGATTATAGTTCCATTTCCCCACCCACCACTACACCCAGAGGTTTGTGCTACTGTATAAGTCATCAAGCAAAGTGAATTAAATTTTTAATATATTTAATAAATCGTACCTTTCATATCACAGGATCATAAAAACAAGTAACTAATAATAACAGTAAATGATCTGAGTATAGGGCATTCCTCAAAATCTACCCACCCACCCTTACTTTAGTAAAAGATTTTATTTTTTTCAACAGACACTATTGCACTACAAAGCATTTATTGAAATGGCTGGTTGACATTAAATGTATCTTACCATCTCAATAGGGTATACCCACGATACGATAACATTTTGTTCATGAGTGAAAACATAAGAACATGTATAAGTTTGAGAGAAAAAATTTTATCAAAATATTTGCAGAAGTTGAAGGCAATAATAGTTTGTTCTACCAGCAAACCCAATACACATTAGCAGATATGGAAAAAAGTCAATTAAGGTCTTACTTCATAGCTGACTTGGTCAAATATTGTATCAGTGATGTGGATAAACCAAGAATGGCAAGAGAAAATCAAGTCTAAAATAGATATAGTTCTTTCAAGAAACTGGCACCAACTATTGAGGTGATTGACATGTGGTGCCTCGAATCAAGATTGTCACAAGACATATTTCTTACTCTTTGACATGTGCATAAATTATAACTGAGTCATAGGTAGTTAAGCTTTGTAATGCTACACTTTTATTTTCTTTAACATATTTGCAGTAAAAAATGTACACATAACATACTCCTACAGTGAATCAGCTGAGAACTTTGATTTATTTAACTAAAATATTATTGAACCATTGAGTCACATTTGCAAACAAAGGTCAAACCTTCTTATCAAGAATAGCCTTGGCACAAAGAATGAACCTTCAGGACTGTACTTCTGTACGACTCAAAACAAGTTTAAGGCATTTCCTGATGTCTGCAATTCTTACTGGTGAGTAATTGCCAAATTGTTGCTAAGTGACTTTTAATGTAAAAGAAAAAGTTGATATTCTTTTTTTAATGGTTTAAAACCTGTCCAGTAATGAAGTTCAAAGTAACTACTAATATGACTATTGATAATGAATGGCCTGAGGTATTCATTGCTCAAACTAACTGTCAATCATTTTTTTTTTAAGTGAATTATGTTTCTAAAAGTTTTAAGTTCAAAACATCGTTTTGTTGTTTACACATATATGACACTTGAAAAATTATTTAATTTTCTTTATCAGTATATTTTAAATCTATTGACCTTTGATATTTATTTAAAATATTGTGAGTGATTTTATGATGTTTGATTCCATTTGCACTGACTTGTCGTACGAGAGAAAATAAAAAAGGGAAAACCTAAAGAAACTCACCCCACCATGTGACTGACAACAACATTGTTCAACAGACCAACTAATAAAAGTATTATTATAAGACATTATGTCCATTTCTAAATTTGATAACGTTTGATTGATGTTGGCTTTTTTTTGTTTTTATGCTTGGTGCTTCTTAGTAGTTGCTTTGTACAGTTTATGAGTTATAGTACTTTTCTGTTATTGGTAGGGATTTGTGTGCATGCTGATAGATAATGAATTGGATGACGAAAATGTTTTGGGGTATTTTTTTATTTAACCAAGATGTAGGAATACAATAAAAAATTTTTTTGAAAATCATATTTTTGCTTCTTTCAGAGTCTTTATTGTGCTCCTATATATTAACTAAAAAAATGTATCAAAAACATTTCTGTCATCCAATTTTGATATAACATAATGAACATACATGGGTATCTAATATCAATATCAGACTCTGCCATTAGTTTCAACATATGAGTGTCCACCAGCTTAAAGGTTAGTTAATAGATGTTTACATCGAATATGACACTTCAGTCCCACCAGAGACTTACAGATGAAACCACACTGGGTACAAGTTTATGTGCTACAAGATAGGGTTACTGGCCTTAATTGTTTAGTTCTTGCTCTTGTCTTCGTTAGATGTTGGAGTTCAAATGCTTTGATGCCATTGTGACAACATACACTCCAATCTTTTCGGTCCAGGGCCATTTGTTCAAAGGGTTTTTTCTTTTCTTTACTCTCTCGGCAATGTTGGCATTAAAAAGTCATAATTAGAATTTTAATAAAACCCAGTGAATTTATACATTTCCTTTATTTTTGAAAATTGACAACAAAGATATTAAATACTATTTATTAGATTACTTATTTACAAGAATAATTTCATATTTACAAGATTATAAAAATATGTGAACCAACTATAATGCAATATTTATTATTTTCCATTTTATAAAGAAATAAATATGGAAAAAATTTTTTTTATTCATAAATTTATAAAAATTGGAAAATTAAAAACAAGTAATCTTACTTATTATAAAACGCAGATTGTGTGTGTGTGTGTGTGTCTGTAACGTTTATATATTGGATCGGATTTCCTACATTTTTCAACCGATTTCAACAAAACTTCACAGGACTACATAAAATTACCTTGTGGTGGTTCTAACAGCGCCAAAAATATAATTGCTTTTGCACAAAATCAATTTGAAAACACGATTAAGAGACATCGTGAAAATGGAAGGGGGACAACTCACATCGGGTTGTTTGTGTGGGTTCGTTTAAATATGGGATCGGATTTCCTATATTTTTCAGCCGATAAAACAAAACTTCACTTTTTTTTTTTTTTTTTTGGTAGGTAGTGTTTCTTATTCTCTTACACACTTTTTTCTTTATTTTTAATATTCACAATGCTTTAAAAATTCCATTTACAAGACAATTATTTATAATAAAATTCTATTGAATCGGGAGACTCATAACGATTGAAAACAATGTTTTTGTTTGAGTTTGGGTTTGACCAATTCGTAAAAAAAAAAAAACAACTAATTCAGACATGCGTGTCCATCAACCTTAAACAATAATCTTTGTCAATTTTATTTTTCAGTCTTTATGATGGTGGATACTTGATCTATCTCTTACCGTTATATCCCTGGGCAATGCCGGGCTCTACTGCTAGTCTGAGATAAAATAATCTGAGAAGAAAATTTATTATTTTTGAAAAATCATGTTTATTCAAATTTTCTTGTTTTATAGTTCATTGATATTTTTATAAAATTAAGAATAAAAAAAAACTTGTTTTCATAGTTATTTATAAAATGGTAAATAATAAATATTGCCATGTAGTTGGTTTACAGATTTTGTTAATTTTGTCATTTATTTTTTTTTAAGTTTTGAATAAAAGGATTATTTTTTGAAATTATTTCTTTATAAAATGGTAAATCATAAGTCTTTATAAAAGGTAAATAATAATAATTGTGTTGTCCTTGGTTCATATATTCTTATAATCTTGTACACAAACATTGCCGAGAGAGGTAAAAGTGTATACAGTAATAGCAGTGTCAAGGGAATAACTATCTTTTTGATCCACTACTTTTTGCCCCATTTTTTTTCTTTTTGGGAGTGAGAAAGTGTGTTTTAAGTAAAAAATAAAAATAATATCATCATTACAATTTATCATGGAAGGCCCCAAATATATAATTGAGCCTTAAAGTAATTTTAACTTGGTTCTTAAATGCATAGATTTTTCATGATTAAAGATTTTTATCAATTTCAGATTTCCCTTGGTTATGGTGGAGGAAAACGGAAAGGTGGACAATTCACTAGTTATCATGTGGCAATGACATTAATTGACCATCAAGATAACCTAAGTGCAGCAGTCATTTTTCTCCCCATTTGAAAAACTTTAAATGAAAAAGTCTGTCAATAAACCACAGACGACATCTCATTTGAAACAGAATATAAGAGATGCATTTCAAAAAATCAGTCAAGAACCTTTATGTGATGAAGAATGGTTTTTTGAGAATGCTACCATGTATTGCTGCCAAGGAACAATATTTAATTGAGGTTGATTTTCATAAATCAGTTTATTAAACCAGGATCATTCCAGTCAGATTGAACAAGGGTCCATCCTGAAGGTCCTCAGATTTCATCAGTTTCAATTTTCAGCATTTGTTAACATTCACGAGAGGAGTTGATCCTGAAAGTTTCAGCATGATACCTCATTCCAAACAGATTTTACATCACTTTGAAGATACTGAAAGTTTTGAAAACATTGAATTTTCGTGTTTTTTAGAAACCTCTCACCAAAAGCAACTTTCATTGCTAGCCTTTGGAACTACTATTTTTGCTTCATCACAACTATTATTTGAACATCTTGGTATTTCAGGGTTTCACATTAAAAATACATTTACATTATAATATTTATAGTTCTCTTCTAATCCTTACAATACTTTTGACACACTCAATATTATACACACTGTAAATATAAGAATACAAATAAATTGTAGAAACTGTACAAACAAGATTAGTTAATCTTGGTCATTTAGCTTAAATAGGAATTCCCTGCAACATGTTTTCTTCTTTAGATGATGTCAACATGACAGAATTTGATTGATTGATTGATTTGTTTACTACAACTTATCAATTCTTTGCAGGTTATTTAAAGCCAGAAAATATTTTTAGATTCTAAGAATTTTGTTGAGATAATAAGGATTTACTGATACAAGTCCTTTAACGACAGCTTGGGGAAGAAGATGTGGACTCATACCTTTTCCAAGGGTAAGTGAATATAACAAACCCAAATGGAATTGGAATTTGGCTCTCTGATTTCTAATTCCAAGCCGTTATCCATTACACCACCCACACATCCAAGCTTACAGCACCTAGTATTCCCAAGCAGTCACCTATCTAGGCACTGACCAGGCTCAACATTGTTTAACTTTGGTAGTTGTATGAAAACCAGTGTTTCAACATGATGTGTAAGCCTAACAAAATTGGAAGCAATGTTTAGGTAGGATTTAGACAAACACAGCAAAACATTTTAAAAATTTTTATTTGACAACACAAGACAGCAGAAAAAAATAGAAAAACAAACTATATAAAGTTAATGTCCATGATAAATAACAAAAGAATAAAGATTATATATATATATATATATATATATATATATATATATATATATATATATATATGTGAAATGAGAACAAATCGAATATAAATTCCAATGTTCATAACATTAATTTAAAAGAGGGCTCAATACAAAAAGTAGACCAAAATTCTTTATTTTAGGATATTACATCAATATGTGAATCAATGCTACATAAAAATGTAATCATGTTTTGATGCATACTAACACATCTCATTAGGTGTTAGTAAATGACTGGTTAGTAGACGATTTATTGAAATTTAAAACCACATACCGCTTTTCATGCAAAAAAAGAAAAAAGACTAAGAAAGAAAGACACAAGATACATTCTCTTTTCAGAGAAAAGGAAGAATAAGAAAAAAGTAGGAAAGGATAGGGAGGAGATAGCAGCAAAATTTGTTATGTTTCTAATCAGATCCACCAATCAAAATGGTATACACTAAGTAATAGGTCATGACTCCCAGATTTAAAATCGTTGACAGCTTAGACGTTATATTCAATACATTTAAGTTTGCTACAATGTTACCATAAGACATATGACACTGTCTATGAGAAAAGGAAAAATAATTTAACAAGGTTCTTGACAAACCACATAGCTTGTGAATTAAAAGTTAGATCTTATGACTCTTTAAGAAATAAAGGATCAAACAAAATTATTTAAATAAATGGATCAAAAAACATTAAGAATATATATCATATAAAATAAATTAAAATATATAGATCATATAGAACAGAATGCAACTGTTACCTAAAGGGTCCTATATATGGTGTTAATAAACCAATCAATGGAAAATGCCAAAATGTCAGCCAAGCACAAATACCTCTATACTAAATATTATCAGCAGTACTAGAAGCAATAGAAAAAATGTAGAAAAAATACTATGTCAAAATTGATCTTACTGTCAAAAGATAAGCTTTATATGGCACAACAAGATTATTCTAAAATATAAGAATAAGCAATTATGAAATTTCAAAATCTAGCAAGATTGTAGTGTCAAAGGTATATGTTTGCAATTAACCATTAATTCAAATCTTTGACTTAATAAATCATCCCTATTCAAAAATCTGATAATTTGCATTTTCTCCTGTAAATACAGAAAACAAGGTTCATATAAGGATCTACATGTTCTTGCCAGTTTAAAATTTTTCATTTAACTTTAGGAGTTTTATTTTCATCTTTCAACATCCAAAAATATTTTGAAAGTGAAGTATTATTTCTATTAGTAAATGAAGATATGTGTTGACACCACAGGTTTTTAAATGAATTCTTAGTACTACCAATATAAAACTTTTGAACTTTTGGATTTTCTATTGTAGTGATAGAACAAAGATACACAAGGGATTCGGTTAAACATTTTTCAATAATGAACATTGGTTAGGATTCCTACAATTACATTGGTCACTGTCCATAATATTTTCATTAGTGCTTGCATTATAATTAAAATTATTAAATTTGTTTAGAGTTCTATTGTTGTGCAACTTTATGATTTTCTTATTGATTATTGGTGCAACTATAACTAAGTTAAGTTTTACTAAGAGAGTTGCTTTTCGGAAAAAGTTTGTCAATTAACTTGAGAAACTTATGGCTTAACGGAGTACTTGCTAATTGATTAAATGGAGGTGTGTACCAGATGATCTTCCTATTTCTATTTCTTTGAATTACTATCATCATATTCTCTAAACTGAATTTCAGCAAACTTATATTCACTATTCTTAAGAACTTTATTGTACACACTGCTATGTTTCTCAAACACATCTTTATCTGATGAGGAATATGTCAGATCATGGCGAGGGGGGGATTGGAATTGGGGTGAATATAGATTGGGTTTGCATTATTTTTCATAAAAGGCTGAAAATTATCATAGACAAGATTTAACGTAAAATCAACTTGTTTAATATTGGTGTTTATTTTAACCTTAAGACCTAAACTTTTATATTCCCTATGAATCATTTTCCTTAGTTTACCAACCTTAATTTTCAGCAGAATCCAACGACCCCATTGAAATGTCAAAGTTATCATCAGAATTTTTTACCCACTGTTCTTTATTGCAGATGAGAACAGATCTCCTACAATTCATAATAATACTTACCTCTTCACTAGAGATGATGAAATAAACTTTGGCAGATTTTAATGCCAGTGTGAAGACACCTTTGTATATGGAAGGATAGAAATCAACAATATCAAACCAGATAAAAGTGCAGTTGTTTTGTTGTCAATGCTTTTAAACCAGTTAATAACTTTTGTGGTACCAATCCATTGAATAAGTCCCAGGCATCTACGAATCTGTTTATTAACACATTCAAGGATAACCTTGCTTATCTTTCCAATCTCTGATCTGGTGGGATTTATAATCCTTGTAGGAAGTTTGGTCTTGAACTCCGGCTTATGGTCTTTAAATAGGATGTAGGATTCCTTGGTGCAATGTTTTCCAACCCTACTGCTAATTTTTAGTTTATCAGCAATATTTTTAGAAGTATTGTTCATTTGATCAACACAATTGAAATTGTTAACATCTATCTTTTTGTAATTCTTAGTCAAATTATTTCTTATCAGTGCCATATGATCCTTAGGATGAAATTTATAAAAATTAGTAGTTTTGTCAGATTTCACAAATATTTGGTCAGATTTATTAACATCCTTAATCATGGTATCTAAATGTTTCTGAAACTGGTTCCTATCTTTATGGAAAGCGATATAGTTTATAAAGCTTAAAAAATCCATTTCGAAACCATGTAAGCGTTCTATAAAGTGCCGTTTTTAAATTTCTAAATCCATAAGAAAATATATATATATGATAGATAGAAAGAGATAACAGTGAAAATTAATTTAAAATTTTAATTATAATTATATAATTTTTAAAACTTTATGAATTATTATAATTAAAATTTTAAAAAATGAAAACAATTCTTTTAAAAATTCATTATTCATCAGAAAATTTTCTTTCTTAAGACAAAAATCTTTTGTCCATAACACATCTTATCCCTAAAAGCAGTTACAAGCTTTTCTAATAAAATAATGTCTTAGTTTTATTGCATTTTTTTATTTTACAATTCAGACCAGATTTTCTGTAAATGGGGACCCTTTTTGACACAAGAAATTGGATTTAAATTCTTCAAGGAATTGTGCTTATAACTAATATAAACATTAAACTCTACAAAAATGAATTTCTTGAAATTGCATAAAATTAAATAAGTGGGGGTTAACAGATGAAATGTAAAAGAAAAAAAAAAGAAATGTTTCTAATTTCATTCATTTGTGAATAATTCCTGAAAGTTTCTTTAAAATCTCACAATTATTTGATTTTTGCAGGAATTTAAAAAATAAATGTTTTTCACCACAAAAAGATGCCAAAATTTCTTATATTAATGCAAGAAAAACTAAATTTTTAATAAAAATTTATGGTTCTAAAAAGAATTAAAAAATATAATTTAATAATCAAAAAAATCCTTGGTCTTCTTAATAATAACAAAGACGTTGATAAAACTTTTTATAAAATTTGAGCCATTTTTTTTCATGAGCATACATATGCTCATTTTTTTAACGAATCTTTGGAGGTAGCTACATAAAAATTTGTTTGACCTTCAGCTGACATATGGCCATTTTGGTTGCCACTGCTATCATAAAATAGTTTATCAAAAATAGGACTAATTCCTCTACTTAATCAAAGTTACTACTTTACAAGGCTACATTAAAAATGCCTACAACCTACTTATCTGCCTACCTACCTACTAAGCACACAATAAAATAATTAGTTCCTGTTCAGGCATATCTGTTTAATGTCTGGCAAGGATAAATTAAATATTATGAAAAAATAAATAGGCTTCTATCAACATCTATATGGGTCATGCAGTTCTAAGTAGACTTAGACATTTAATTCTTGGCAAACATTCTTTAACAGTTTATGCATATATGATATTTATGTATAAAAACAGAGTATATATTTAAATAGTGAAAGAGAGAGTGGCAAAATAATTTATTGTTATATGAACCCACACTTAAAAAAACCTTGACAAAATTGTGTTGGGTTAAGTTGGTTGATTTCATGATTTTTGTTAGGTTATTTAATAACAAAATCAGTCTTTACATGAGTATAAGCATTTGCGTGATTCAGGTAAAGGTAAGTATTGGTCATTTATATTTTAGCCTACAAGCATTTACTTGAGAGGTGGCCACTTTTGGTGGGACCTAGAATACAACAGGTGCATCCCCTGCAGCTGATGTTTCTAGACCCTACTGACAGGAGATTTAATAAACTTGTGTTAGACAAAGTGTATCTTTTTTTGCTTTTAACAGGGCAACAAACAATCACATCTGCTCTAAACTAGGTTAGCCATATTGAAAATAAAATGCTTATCAATAAATAGAATGTATAATTAGAAAATAATAAAATAACTCAAAATCAATGATAGATCAAGACAGGAAAGAATGCAAGCAAGAATCTACTTTTGAGAATTTAAACAATCCTAATGAATTAAATCATCCATAATGTCTAATACATACAGAAAAAACTTCTGATATTAAAATATGATCCCACACTTTTTCAATTCTGGTGTGCATTAATAATGTGTGTGTGTGTATAAGTACAGCAACATAGAGAAGGCAACAGAGAAATCACTTGATTATTCTTTCCAAAAATGCATGGTAATTCAAAAATAATTAAAAAGAAAAAAAAAAGGAATCTGTAGAAAGCCATGATCTCCTATATCCTGAAGCGTCATCTCATCTGATTGAAAGTAAATAAATTTTCTTGGACAGTGAAATAATAAATAAATTTAAAAAATAGTTCCTGTCAAGTTTCTTAATAAAATTAATAATTATTTTTGTTGCAACTGCTTCAATAGGTGAGATAGTTATGACAGAATAGTCAGCAACATACCAGAGAAAAGATATTTTCTCAAGTGAGAAACAAATAGCATAGACTTTTGTTACTTGTGAAGCAAACTTTCATGTTGTTAATTGCCCTTGGAACCAAGGATTCTTCCTTGGTTCTATAACACCTTCTTACACATAAAGAGTACTTACTAAAGCCATTTTGTGGACGTCCACTATAAAAAAAGGAAATGTTTGTTACAGTTTACATAGTTATTTATTTACAACCCACAGTGCAAAAAGAAGATTTCAAATGAAATAAGCTCATCTCAACATATATTCTTTGGTTTTTCTGTATTTATGACACAGATCAATGATGCTTAATGCCCCTAGTTTGCCTTAAAATTTAATAATAAAACTGGCACAAGAGATCTGTCTCACAAACTGTACCATTCCAAAGAAAAATTTAAGTCATTTCTTCTATGATCTATATTTTTAATGCCACGTCCCTTCAGGGTATAAATGATCCTGACTCTTCATAGATTCCTTTTCTTTATTACCTGTGGGTTGCCATGCATTCTTGGGAAAGAGAGTAGAGTGGTTTCCTGTTGTCTTCTCCACAGTTTGGAATTCAGTTTTCCTTCTCTTAGTCTGGATGCCACTCAATGCTAGAGAACCCAGTCTACCCTGCTATTTAACACTTAGCTAGGCAGTGCAGAAGAGAGACTAATCCATGCCTTTCCCAAGGGTATTAGCATGAAAGTGAACACAACAAATGAGTTTTTTTGAATCTTTTCAACCCAAGTAAAGCAATAAAGCCACTAAGATGCAAGGGGTTACTAAGTGTGAAAGAATATGAGAAAAAGAAAGAAATTATTAAGGAGGGAGAACAATAAAAGAACAGGAATAAAGACAGAATGCAAAGATTGACGTTGCATTTAGATTTTTGATGGTCAAAGTTGACTGGAAAGCATAAAGCCAGAAAAGAGTTCCACAAGTGAGAAGTGCAAGAGAAAAAACTGTTAGTATAAAACAGTGGTTCCCAACTGATTTGGGACCATGCCCCACTTTGGTATTTCTAAAATTCTGGTGCCCCACTGTAATATTTAATTCTTACATGCATGCCAATTACACATGTATGTATATACACACAAAATGTTTTTATGCATGCATACTGTATATGCATCATATGTATTAAGATACATTTACATTAACACTCTCACTCAGACTCACTAGAAAACAATTCACTGTTGATAACTCATTCTTGAATTGCCCCCTTATTCTATTGGTATAGTATGCCAAAGGATGTACATCCTACATATGCCTCACCAAAAATATTACTATGCCCCACCAGTGGGGCATGCACCCGACATTGGAAATCATTGGTATAAAACTTAGTTATATCTATTTTGACTGTAAAATGATGAGACACAACTGCTAATCTAGTGCTTAAAATTTTAATTTAATTTAAATTTGGCTTGACAATTCCACTTCTGATGTGAATATCTGTTACACTATCTATACATATTTCTATGGTATTACAAGCATAAGTAAAGTTGGAATTTTTGATATTAGTTATTATCATTGTTATATGACTTATTATTTACACCTAAAAGATCAGAGATCTCTGGATTGCCACTTATGACTTGTGAACGATCCCTTTCTTTACAATGTATGGATGGTGGGAGTTGAAGTTGAGGTATTGTTCAGTGAATGTTGGCTTATGGTATACGGATGTTCAAGATTAGTCCATCCAGAAAGACAAGTTTGTTATTGTTTTCTCGCTCCAATGTGAATTCTATCAATGATCTTATTGAGTTCACATGGTCCAGTAATAGTTGGACTTCTTCCTGGTGTAGGGTTGGCTTTAATGATGTGGATTCTAATGACATTTCTTCGAAGTATTCCATGTATATGTTTGCCATTGCTGGTGATAATGGTGATCCCATATTAAGCCTTCATCCTGTCAATATATGTCTGATCCCATTCTGAAGTGTGTTGTTTGTGTACAGAAAGTCAGCATCTCCATCAGGTATTGGTACACTGGTCCGTTCTCCTAGGGATGAGTCCGAGGCTAGTCTGTCCCTGACTACTGATTGTACCTCCTTCATTATACGTTGGTGAACAAACTCACCACATCTGTTGGTGAGTTTGTTCATCTGGTTGGATTGGATGGGAGCATCTTTGATTATTTCCACAAAGTGGGTGGAGTTTTGGACATATGAAGGTGATTTCCTATTAATGGATCAATTATATCTACAAGGAAGTGGCTCAGAGGGTGGAACAGAGCCTTGGCAGTTAACAATCGGCCTGTGCGGAATACCGTCTTTGTGAATTTTGGGGAGACCATATATATGAAGCAGCTTGGTGTAATGCTGTGACAACTGCCTGTATCTCTTAAGTGGGAAATGGTCCTTGTTTTTGATTATGATATGCAACAGTTTTCATTCTGTTTTTATTGCTGGATCTTTCTTTACTGTAGTTACCATTTCTAATGAGGTCTTCCAGCTTTCCTTTATATTCCGATTTGTCCATCACTACAGTCGCATTGCCTTTGTCAGCTGGTAGTATGATGATGTTTTTATTCCTCTGTAGGGTTCTGATTGCCAGCCTCTCCAGTTTTCTAATGGGACTTTTCTAATCATATCCATATTTTCAGTATATTGGGTCTATACCAATTCTTCAATATTTGTCTATATTTCTGAGATGAGGTATTGTAAACATTTACATTGTTTGGACTGTTGTCCTTGTCACTAGTGATTATTAACTGATCTAAAACATCCCTGATGCACTGAAAACAGAACGAGAACATTCTCTGTGAATTGAATAAAGGGTTCAGTTAAAAATTCCATTAATTAAAATTGTCATACAATGACAGAAACCTGAAAAAGGCCAGAAGGTACAAAGACCAGAATATTAAGAATGTAACAAACAAGATCAGCATGTTGGTCTGAATACTAAAGTATACGATATTACAAGCAGTCTATACATAATGTTTTAATCAAAACAAAAATTAATTGTCAAAAAAATTTGTAACATTTTCTGACTTAGATGATATCAATTAAAAATGTCATAAAATGTTTAAAAGTAAGCATTTAGTGGAAGTGTAAAGGTCCAGAAGATTATTTCTTTTAAGAAAATCATATTTTCAATTCCAAGGACAAAACAACTGTAATTCAACCAGCTTACTACTCAAGTTGCAGGTCTATAAGTTTTGCATCATAATAAAAAGAACTGCCTCCAAATAGGATACACTAACAAAACTGGTGATGGATCCATTGCATAATAACTAAGCAGAATAAAGTTTGTTCTTTGTCAAGTATGAAATTCAAAAACTGCTTTGAGCTCAAAGTTTTCAATGATGATGTATTTATAAGGAATTGAAACTCACTCAAAATACACATTCAATACATGCTCAACCAATACACATGATGAGAAGGCCAAAACTTTCTGTTTCTATATAAACAACTAAAACAGTGGTTTAAGATGGCAAGCCAAAATCTGAGAACATCTAAATTGAAAACATTAGCTTCTTTAAAGAATTCACAAAAGGAACTTTAAAAGCACTAGATATTTTATGTCTATTTAATTAAATGACCTTTTTTTTTCACTATACAAATATCCTTTTGCAAATGTGGTAGTAATATGTGGATAAAAATGGTCCAAATTCATGTAGTCCAAGCTTTTAACTAAAATCGGCTATCATCAAGTAGGTGTAAGTAAGAAAAAGAAAATTAAGTGTGTTTTAAAAAGTCTAAATGCACAAAGTCATGTGACAGTAATGTGCAATAACACATAACATCTTTTATATGCATTCAAAAATGTTTGTCACAAACAATAGTTATGTTTATGGATGTAAATGGCTTCTACAATCTTTAGTATTATCTTTCTTAAAATACTTAATTTTATTTTTTCACTCACACCCTCTGATGATGATTTATGTGAGTTGAAAGATTGAACTATATACTATGAATTTGGGTCAATATATTCACACACAACGACTATATTTATAAAAGGATAATCATACATTAGAAAAAAAGATCACTAAATGTAACAGACATAAAATATCTATTGTTTTTTGCAATAATTGGTTAAAATAACAATTGCTGATCAAATATACTGAATTTAAAAGGAACTTTAGAACTTCTAAGTTGCATTATGACCATATACTCTTGCTTTCATTATAAAAATAAGGACAATAAAGCATTTAATGCAGTTACTAGTGTCCACAGAGAAAATGACTTAATTATAAAAAATATTTTATGACTATTTTTACATTTTGCAAACATCTCAAATTGGAAAGTTATAAAGACCATTTTTATAGCATTCCTTGAAAACATTCATATTAATTTAAACCACACATAGGCCTCCTATATTAGCAAAATGACTTTTACTAGTATAGGATATAAATTTGAGAGGTTTGACCTATAAACAATCATGTAGATCTTAAAAATGATCATGATCATTACCACAAACAATAATTCTGCTAAATTATAGCAACAAATGTCTATCCACATAATGTAAAAAAAAAGAAGAAGAAAAAAAAAATTTCAGCTACACTCTGTCTGAAGTTATTAAGCAAATCATATAAACTTCAATAATTCAAATTTGGTTTGAAAAAAAAATTGCCAAATTTTAATCAATTTAGATGTCAAAACAAAGCTAGAGTTAAAATTCTAGGTAGTATCTATGTTTTATTGAACTTATTTGATGTATTCTAAAAAACTGCCATCTAAAGTTATTAGGCAAAACCAAATAATCATATTTTACTCCCATAAAATGGTAATAAAATCATCAAAAATTGATCATTACCTATAATAGAACAAATAACAAACACATATGATAAGTGTTTGAATCTTTTACATTTTAATATAGTGACCCTTCTTCTCAATAACAGCCAGTAATCTATTATCCACTGATTTTATTTTTTACTTCAGCAGATTTAATTTCCAACATGGTAGTTTTAATTGCTTTCCATAGGTCTGCTTTGCTGTTATATTGTTTGCCAGCTTCATATAATTTCATCTTCACAATTGACCATAGATTTTCAATTAGATTCAGATCAGAACTTGATGGTGGCCATTCCATTATCTTCTCTCCTGTAAATCGTTTATGCTCAAATAATTCGCAGATAAGCTTAGATACATGAGAAGGAAAGCCTTTTCCTTTGCTCCAACTTCTCATCTTACTTATATTTTCAACAGCCTTCTTTATCGTTCAATGATCTCTGCAAAGCTCTTTTGATATCTCCAATGTGGACATTCCCTCATTCAATAACTTTGTTATTTTCTGTTTTTCGGCAGTTAGATCCTTCCCTTTACACATGCTTCAACATATATTATGGATAAAAAGAAAAATAGTTTTTATTAGATTTCAGAGGTAATATCAGTTTAATCTGCATAATAACTTCAGTCAGTCAATTTTCATAAATTCCAAATATCTCAAAAACTAACCATTAAAAATGGCAGAAAATTTATTTAAATATTCTACTAAGGATGGAAATGGGTGAATTTAAATTTGACAAACATTGGTTCAGAACTTTTAGAGTTATTGAGGTTTATTTGATTTGTATAATAACTTCAGACAGGCTGTAGATGTAGATTACTTGAAACCTCATAGTCACTAGCAAACAAGTTTGTCCTTTTGTGTTGTTGTGATGTTGTCTGTTCGAAATAGCCAAGAATTAGGGAGGCCATAGAGTATCAATGGAACATGATTAGGTAGAGAAAACAAAGAAGTTTTATTAAATACTCATATATAGAATAGAAATACTTGAGTAAATCAAATACTACTCAAATCCTACTCTAATGTGACTACTTGCCACATTTATAAGTAGGAGCAGTCCATTGTCACAGTAGTAGGGAAGAGCAGGAAGTACACCAAGTTCTACTCTACAACCAGTGTGCATAAGACTGAGAGATAACCTTACTAGCATTTAGCTGATGACTACAGACTCATCAAAGAACAGACTAGTAACTGCAATTTAATTAAAAATCCAATAATCAATGATCATCAATCACTCCAAGAAAGCAAAGAAGCTTATGAGTATAACTTGTTTTTTTTTCCTTCCTAACAATATCAAAGACCTAAAGACTATTTCTCATAACATTTCAGAAGAGCAATTTGCGGCTAGCAATTTCTTCTGATGTTATTTGCTTCAAAAGTAATATTAACTGAGTTTAGTCAGACACAAGGCCAAATGAAAAGATTGAAAAGAAAGATAGTATATATACTTCTCAATGTAAAAAACAAAAAAAAAAAGTACTTGAAACACTGACTTAACATCAGTAATTACTTTAGCTACCACAGAAAGTGGGATGGGAAATCATCTTCTGCTCCATGAACATCTATATGGGGCATAAAAAAATTACTGTTTGTTGATATAATCTTAAAAAGGGTGTTATAATCAGGCTGTGTCTCTATAAGTTGAAATTTCAATGAATGAACATAATTTCACAATAGAAGTTAAGTTATGGCCGATAGACTGCCTTCAGGAACAGAATGAGATTTTGGAAACCACAGCCTTTTACATTTTTGATTAATGGAAAGTTGTATCTATGATAGAGTAAATGTAAATTTTTTATTCATTTTATAGAGACAAAGTAAACAAAAATAACCAACCTTGTAAAATAATTTTAGAATATAAATGATGAAAATGATTTTGAAAAATATACTTTTAGCTTATAAATACTCTATTATCCATCAAGAAAACAGTTTTAATATGGTTTTATTTAGATATTTGACTTCTTGCAAGAACTTTTCAGCACTACCTCCTGAAATTTTCTGAAGAGAGGATTGAACAGTTACAAAAATGTTCATCTATGAATCAAGGTGCTGAATTTAGCATCAATCAACTAAATGACAAATTTTATTTGTATTATATATATATATATATATATATATATATATATATATATATATATATATATATATATATATACACACACACACTTTGAAAATGCATGTCCAAATCATTAGTTTATAAAGCTGAAATCAAATATGATGAGGTCAAGTTCTAAGTGAGCTCTACGGAAAACCATTGGAAAACCACTTCTTCCACCACCAAATGACATATCAAATCTAGTAACAGCACTGCCCTCTCTAAATCTTTCTGGCAACTGAAAAGTGAAAATAAAAAACAATTATCACCTGGGAATTGGTAACGAAAACTAAAACACTTCAGCAGGAAAGGCAACAGATGTACCTTTATGTCTTTCTGAGAAATTAATAATCCTGAAAAATATAAACAATCCTAATCGCTTAAACAAAAGAAGTGAGTTAATGAGCACCTGGCTAACTACAACCAAATTTCTACTCAAACATGTCAACTCAGATTAATACAGTCTCGCCAAACCTTGAGACCACATATACTAGTGTCGATATTATTATTTTTTTTTTTAAATGTTTTTACTTTTTGCTACCTTTACTATACAACTATTGTTAATATTAGACTGTAAATTTAACATTTTTGCTCATCATTGATATATTGATATTTTTATTAATAGTTTTATTTTGTCACGCCATATTTATTATTATTGATATGACTACTTTTATTTAGTTTATTAATATGTTAGTTACTTTATTGATTTTCATGGAAAAAAATGAGTTACCCCCCTTGATTTTCAAACATTTTTTTTTTCTTGTTTGTTTTGATAACAACAGTGCCTCTTCAAATTAGAATTTATAATTATTATTTCTAACCTTATTTTCAATCTTAAATGTTAATCTCGGCCTAAATTCAAATCTAAAATTAAACTACAATTTATTTAGATATTTTAACAACAATAATAATCTACCACAACAATAAAATACCCCCAGGTGCTCACAGGTTCATGAGTTCACTATCAGCAAGCACTTATTGAATCTGGTTGCTTGCAGGACAGAATACTCTCTGTATTTCTTCTGTCTTGTACAGGGGATGGACTAGACTACCTTGACATCCTAGAGTCTGTTGTTATAATATACAACATCCGATCCTGTGTAAGCAAAGAGAATTAAAACATAAATTAGCACTTTTTAGTGAATCTGTTGCTAATTCTATACAAAACTAGAAAAAAAAAAATAGTGTTTTTCTTCTCTCCCTTCCCTCTTTTGTATCATTTTAAATTCAGTTGTTGAAAATTTTTTTTTTTTTTTTATTTTCAGCAATTTTTCTCTTAATGCCAATGATTTATTTCTAAAGATGAGTCAACAGAAAGGTACCTTAGGTTTCAATTTTATTCATTGTGATACTTTTAAATCCTTGCTTTAGGAATAATTTAAGATCCCTGTTTTAAAGATTATCCTATATATATATATATATATATATTTTATAATAATTTTGAAGGTGACTAACCCCATTCTTAGTATACTGCTGCTACTGTTGTCATTTTGGAGATAGTGTCCCATTTTTTTTTTTTTTTTTTTATTCCTAATAATCCTAATCAGGCCTTCATAGTTGTGCTGTCATGAATTTCTTGTGATATGCATAGATGGTGGCAATGTCTCTTCATACTGAGGGGTGCCAGGTTGGCAGTTTTCTGGCTACTGTTCCCAACCAATAGTTAGGAGCCCAAACTCTTGCGTAATGAAAGGGTGTCCCTGCAAGCACGTCTGGTGGGCCACCAAAAGGGTGACACTGCTGCAGTCTGCGCCAGTTCCCTTCTGCACATGTTACATTAGATGACAGACTACTAATAACAGCTGAGGCTTTTTCCTTACCAATAAGGCCTCTTCTTTCTCTACTGTTCCCCTTCCTCTAAAGACTGTTGCATGCTAGATAATATTTCCGATAATATAGATAAGGCCATCTCCCTACATCCATTTGTAAACATATTTAATGCCCACCATACCAAGGGGCTTAAACACTGTCACTGACCTTGCTGGCATCCAAACCCTTAACTTTTCAATCACACTCAATCTCTCACACATGTGGTTGACTTTCTTATGTTTCTCCAGTAACTCCTGATGGAAATGCTTCTCTATATCTTTTTTTTAACTATCTTTGATTCTTGTTGTACTATGCAGTTCTTTCCCTCTTGGCAAATCTGATCATGCAGTAGTGTCTGTAAACATCTCCTGCTCCCCCACCAGCCAAGAACATTCTACCAACAGAATCAATGAGCAGATTGGGACTCATTTCGTGATATCCTTCATGACATCCCATGAAAAAGTTTTTAATTATCCAGTTCAAAAATGTGTGTCTGATGTCTCCTCCCGGGTGAAAGACATCATTTCAGCAAGGAAATACCAAGTTAAACCGTCTTCTCCTTGGTTCTAACCTGCATGTTCAGCCACTATAGCCCATAGGAATCACCACTTCTCTCTGTACCAGAGTGATACATCTGATTGCTACAGACATCTCTGTCTCTGTAACAAGTGTGCGTCATTAATGAAGCAAAGCTACTATTTGCTGATAGAATGAAACAATGCCTAGCAACTTGCAAGTTCAGTTCCAGAAATTATTGATGGCTCTGCAGGAATGTGCTGAACAACAGCAAAACCTCAATCCCTCCCCTATTCAATCAAGTCGAAGTAAGTCCTAACATCAACAACAGATAAGGTGGAATGCTTTGCTCGGATATTCTCTTCCAACTCAACACTCGACTCATTTAGAGTATCCACACCTGATTTCTCCCCTAGAACAGAGGCTCTACTGAGAGATATACACATGTCCATCACTGGTCTTTGATATTATTTCTAAATTAGGCTCCCGTAAGTGAAGGTGACGAAATACCAGCTGTCATCCTAAAGAAATGTGGTCCCAAACTGGCCCCAGTTATCTCCAAACTATCCAACTATTGCCTCGCCGTTTCCTGCTTTCCATCTTGTTGGAAGTCCTCTTCTGTAGTCCCTATTTTTAAGAAGTCTGGAAAACCTCCTGACCCTACTATTGCCCTATTAGTCTCCTACTGCTTTTCAGAAAAGTATTTGAGGCTTTAATCAATGCTGAATTGGTTAAGCATCTTACCTTTCATGACCTACTGACAAACAATATGGATTCTGTTTTGCCCAGTCTACTGCTGATATGCTTACAACCATCACTGATTATGTATATCAAGCTCTTGATAATAATGGCATAGCATTTGACAGGATTTGGCATGCTGGTCTTCTACAAAAGCTTCAGGGCTATGGTATTACAGGACAATTGTTTGATTTAATCCAATCATTCCTATCAAATCATAAAATGAAGGTTGTCCTGAATGAGCTTGCTATTGGAAGATAAGCCTCCATCCTTGCTAAGACATTCCTAATTAGAAAACAAGTTGCTACTCAATGGAGAAGAATAGTCTCAATGTAGCAGCTTTGAAAAGTAACCATCAACATTGGAAAGCAGACAGCTGACAGGTTAATGAGTGCACAAGTTCTCTCAGAGAACCTCCCTTACTGGGGGAAAAAAAAAAGCGCGCGCACACACACACAAAAAAGACAGCAGCCCAAAGCTGAAGCCCCCACCAGCTCCTAAACCTTCTCCTGCAAACAATGTGAAAAAGCTTACCTGTCTCTTATAGACTTCAATAACTACCTGTAACAAGTGTGGAAAACCCTCCCAAATCTTTGTTAAGCCAAATCATAATAATATATGGATAAGCTGTCAGTGGGCTTTTATCATTGTTAATAATCATTATATTCTTGATAAATTTAATATTTCAACAGGTTTTTTATTCCATATAAAAATAAGACACAACACTATTTTCCAAACAACATACTACAAACCATTTCTGTAAAACACAAGTAGACTGCAATTTCATTATCTTAAGCTAATGATTAACAACTACTGTTTCCACGTTGGCTCTAAAAATTAGAATTTCTAGGTCAGTAAATTTACTGAAGGTTCTCGACAACTTCTGGATTATAAGAGCATGAACAGTAAATGCATCATGAAGTCATCAATGTTTATAATCTGAAAATTGCAGAAAAAATAAATGTAATAGAATTGAAAAAAAATTAATGCTTTGACTGAAAAATTCAAATATTATTACAACTAATATTACTTATATGTATATAAATCTAGAAGGTGGCAGCATATCAGGTATTCATGAAAAATAAGAAACAAAGGTGATTATTTACATGTGGACTATTGTCCACATCTTTGTTGTTATTACAACATTTCAGCCATTGTGAGCCTTCATCAGATGATTGTCAATCTGAGTAACCTTCTTCAGGAAATTTCAAACTGAACCCTTTATTTAATCTACAGGTATAGATTGTTCTTGTTTTGCTGTTCATGTTCAAGGATATCTTCTCCAGTTCTTATTTTAATAAAGCTCAGTTATTACTCATCCAGTTTCCACTGATTCCAAGTACACACTGTTTGCCCCAGAGATTGTACTTGCAATTACTATGTCACCAAATTTCAAAATTGCCATTAATCTGATGAAGACAAGGGAGCATAACAACTGAAATGTGACAACAACAAAAATAGGGTAATAGTTGGCATGTAAATAATAAAAGAAATGTGATAGTGTTCAATTTGACTTATTGTAACTAGTTGGTCTTTAGTTTAATTGATAAAGGCAACCCCCAGAGATGAGCAATGTAAGTTCAAATCTGACTAAAAGCTTATAATTTATTTCTGATTTGTGCTACTTATTAATGAACACAGGTTGATGATCTGGGCGATATAATAAAAAGTAAATAAGGCAACAGAAATACTAATCAGTAATTATGAATATTTGACACAGCTTCATCTAAGAAAATGGTAATAGTCTTAAAATGTCAATTACCATTACTAAGTATGGGTAATTGAATTGAATGACAAAATGAAAAAAATTGTCTATGTAACGTATTTTGTTCCTTCAGAAGTATTTCTTTGGACTAAATAATGTTTTTATTGATGGGATCATATATAGGTAAGGAGAGGGAATGAAATACCAATAAAAGTCGGTTATAATTATGTACCTAGAGGAACACTGAAAATGATAGGATGTAATTCTCAATGCATAATTTTAACAGATTTTTGTTGGTATTTTGTTCCCTCTACCAACATATCTATGATCCATTCAATAAAAATATTAGTCTGAAAACATCCTCTTAAAAAATGAAACCCATCACATAGGATTTTGTCATTCAGTTACCCACCATTTGTCCAATACATAGTTTATATGTCATATTCTCCCCACTACTAAATATAAAAACAATAGAAATACAATAAAAGAATGACTAGTTTAAGAAAAGAAAAAAAGAATAATAATTGACAATACTTCATCTAAGAAATTTATATATTAAGATATGATAATCAATTAAAGAAATATCCAGTGGTGGCATCCTAAAAGTTCATGTGAATGGATTCTTAAAATTATAAAAGGTTAACAAACCAGTTGTTGGATTATCCAAAAATAATTTTATATATTAATAGCCGATGGTCAAGGTAAAATGTTAGTTATGCTACATTCACACACCTAGTGAAACTAATAGACACACACCCCTTACCACAACAATAAACAGCAGTCAGCAGAGAAGGAAACAAAAGAAAAAGTAAAAGAAAAGACAAAGATAATGGTTTCTAAACAATTGCAACATATTAATTTTGTTTAAAACAACATGAGTTTCCTCATCAAAAATTACTGAATGCAGTGATAATGAATATGAGATTAAGACTAATGGATTGTGATGGCATAACATAAATCATAAAATTCATGAATTAGTTAATATTGTAAAGCCAGATTCTTGGAATATGGAAGATGTAGTTTTCTGGAAATATGCTGAAGAGAAGATACCGAACTTTTATAAATTATTTCGCCATGAGATCTGTTAATGATTTCCATGATTACATTGAAAACATAACGAGAAATTACCATAAACATATTGTAACCAAAACAACACAAAGAGCCAAAAAAATATAATTAATATCATTGCACTAAGTCAAAAAGCATTAAACTTCTTAATAGAAATATAATGAGAACAGAATTTCAATCTGGAAATATTTTAATAAATAAATATTTTCTATTAAATTATCAAAATTGTTTAATTCTTTTCAAAGCAATTTGTTTCCATTCTCAGATTGAAACGAAAATAAGCAGAATAGGTTCCTAAAGATTACCTGCATTTATAAAACTTGCTCCTGGGATGCCATTATTGGAAATATCTAATACAATGAATGAGGCAAAATGTCAACTCCTATTGAATACCACCCCCTCTTCCTGCTCAGTACTATTAGACTCTCAAAGCCACAGTCTCACCATGTTAGATGCTGTTGTTATGGTCTCTGGAGCAAGCAGGTTTTTACAGAGTGAAGTTGCCAGCTCCATGACCAATACAATTTACTCAGCTGGAATAAGTGCAGTTAACCACTACGCTATGTATATCCATATATGCAACCTCGAGTTTCTTGTTATTCAGAGTCTAAATATTTTTATATCTACAAGCAACACTAATTTCCAAAGAGACTGAAATATCGAAATAACTAGTTAATGAAAAGAAAACTAGTCAATTTTGTTGTTATTTCAATGTTTATTTTCATCATTCAGTGAATGTTTATATTGACATAATAATCAAAGCAGTTATACAAAAACAAGAACTGTCTGTATTTCTGAAATGAGGTATTGTAATGCTCTGGCCTTCTTCAGAAAGGTACAAGCTATATACACTACAATACTTGTGTCTTTTGCTTTCATAGATTTAATATTTACAATGCTTAGCTCTAACAAGAGGTCATATATATATATATATATATATATATATATATGATAATGAAAATCTGTTAAGATAGCTTGCTAACCATTGTTCTTTAATGACACGCCCTATGGACTTTATATCTTTGATGCAAAATTTATTTTAACTGAAAGTAAATATGAAAAAAAGGGTTCTTGTTTTTACATTATTTACATTGTTCGAACTATTGTCCTCATCTTTATCGCCATGTTCACAACATTTTGGCCGTTGTACGCTCTGGCCCCTTTTCAGGTGATATATGTTGGAATTTCAAACCAAACTCATTATTTTGTCCACTGGGGTAGATTGTTCTAGTTCTATGTACCATAACTCTCCTATTTCCCTAGCACACATGGCTCAGTGGATAAAAGCATTGGTTGAAGTAATGCAGTTACTTGACCCAAAGAGTTGTGAGTTTAATGTTTGGCTACAGCAGAGGTAAGCAAAAACTTGGAGAGTTGAGTTACGAAAGGGAAATAACTAAAACAGAGATATCCATAAAAGGCATGGCACGTGGAACTAGAACAATATACCCCAGTAGACAAAATAAAGTGTTTGGTTCAAAATTCCAACGTATATCACCTGAAGAAGGCTAGAGCATACTACATTTGAAATGTTTTGAACATAACAAAAAAAATGAGGATAGTAGTCCAAATAATGCAAATAGTGTAAAATCAGGAACACTTTTTTCATAGTTAATTTCAGTCAAAATAAATTTTACATCAAAGATATAAATCACGTCTATAAGGCTCATCACTATATGGTTAGTAAACTATCCTAACAGCTTTTCATTATCCTCATATATATGACCTCTTGTTAGAGCTAAGCATTGTAAATATTAAATCTATGAAAGTGAAAGACACAAGTATTGTAGTGCATAGAGCTTGTACCTCTTTGTCAAACTCATTTTTTGTTTTGGTTCATTGTCAAACATACAGAAAACAATATTTCCTTTTGTTATATTTTACAATCAGGGCAAGAGGATTATTTCCCCCCTCATTCCCAACTTCTACCTTGTACTTAATATCAGCTACTCACAATTAGAGGTTACCTAACTCTCCACTTTCCTTGGGGCAGAAATAATAGTAATTTCTTTTTCAAACCTAACATTGGTTCTATGGATTTTATTATTGTTGTATCATAATTGGTTAAGTTAATTTTAATTAAGAAGGTTTTACAAATTTGAGACATTTTTCTTAATTTACTTCCATACATAAAAGTTCATGAAAATTATCAACTATCAGCTTGAGTGCTGTTTACTGGGCACACAGCAAAGTGGCAGGATGAAGGTTAACAAAGTACCTCAAGAATTTGTGTAGAAGGTACTTGGTATTACATTATTGTTTAATGTATACTCCCTTTGTATTACAGTTTAATATATGCTCCCTACTCAGTATGAAAGTATGTGATTCTCACTCCCTTATACATCCCTTTTCCCCCTAATCCTTCTATCTTTCTTCTTGTTTTTGAATAAAAACTGGTCCACATGTTGACTCTCTCCTAAACTTCAGTCTGTCCTGTTTTTCCATGACTTAACATAACATGACAGTGAAGAAGTCACACCTTACAACCTGGCAAATGAGGACTGATATCAATAAAGAAAGTAGTCCATGTAAGCAGTTTCAGTATTGTCCAGCATTTAGGGTGACAACAACATGGTGAGCAGTAACCACATGCATGAAAGTGGCAAAAGGATTCCAGTCAAATATGTTGCCTCCAGGCAAGCTGGACATAAAGACAAATGCTTCCAGAGAATGAAGAGCTCGAAACAGATGTGGAATAAGTAAAATATTGTCACCATACTGGCAAACCAAAATAAGGAGTACCAAACAGCACTATTTCTCCATACTATTGGACTAAACACATTGACAGTATACAACTTTCAGTTCACTTTAACAGAAAACAATAATGACTTTAACACAGTCATATCCAAACTTGACCAATACTTTATCAGACAGACAAATGAGACATATGAATGATATGTCATCAACAAAAGAGACGAGAAATAATTCAAGGACAATGATTCCTATGTAACTACGCTTTGTAGCCTGGCAAAGTCTTGTAATTTTTGTGAGTGTTTACATGATTCTTTGCCTCAAGATCATATAGTGCTGGTTGTAAGGGACAACCAGATGTGGAAAAAAATGTTACAGCATTCAACACTAACTCTCAGACAATACACTGACATATGCTGAATTTATGAAGCTATGACTACACAGTTGAAAGCTATGGGAGACATGAATGAGGCAGAGAGAATAAATAAAATGCAAAAAAAAAAAAACCAAAAAAACAAGGACACCCACACTGACCAATTTCTGGCACTGCTTGACTTCAGAAACACTGCAACCCAAGGAATGAGAAGCAGTCCTCTTCAGCACACTACTGCTTGTCATTAGTAATCTGCACCTGCACACTACTACCAACAAGTAACAATTTACTTAAACTTAGAATGGCAAACCTTGAGACAAGTGATAAAACTAATGGAATACAAGCAGAAGGTTCAGGCTAAATATTATGATTGTCACGCACATGATTTACCTGTGCAGAGTGAAGGTGATATTGTATGAATGCACCCGCTCAAGAAAGGTGGTTGAGTGCAAGAGAAATACATCATAAATCATCAACTAGATGAATGTTTGTATGAAGTCCAGACCCCAAGTAGAACCTATCAATGAAACAAACATCACTAATGAAAATCATCAGAACCAGTAGAACACACAACTGTCAGCTACCACCAATACTCTAAGTTTGTCACATGGCATAGCAAAAACACAAAGTGTTCCACCACCTCTAATTGTATCCTCAGCTGTTGAGAGTGAAGGTATTATAGGGATACAAAAGGCGATTATCTCCCTTTGATAGAGATGAAGTCACATGGGTCGCACTTAGTGACATCACCTGATAGTGCTCATTCAGTCAGCTTCCAGGAGTCACACTGAGCAGTTGCTTTTTTTAGCAACAGGCCTCTTGCCCAGGCTGAGGCTAAATCGGCTGCCCCAAGCCATATGGTGCAGCTAACAAGACTATGGCACCATTTTCCTATGGAAATGGAATCTTCACCAGATATAGAAAATATCTCTGGCTCACAGTCCTCATGTTGGGAAAAATCCAGGACTCACTGTTTCTGGAATATGTCCTCACCAGCAGCATAGCAGATGGATCTGGCCTGCTCGAATTTTGAACCCTAAAGAGGGCTTCTCCAGAAACACAGAAGAATCTCATCTATGGCAGCTCCAGTTCCCATGAGAATTATTATACACATATTTTTTGTTCCCTTTTTTGCTCTGCTTGTCAGGTAGATATGTTATTTTTTCTCTGTGTGAGTTATGTTTGTTATATATATATATATATATATATATATATAAAATTTTGTGTATGACTTAGCAGCATAAAACTCTCTCAGAACAAAGCCTGTTTTTCATTCCTTTCCTGTCAGCCATTCTATTCCATCCATGAAATAAAGCATTATTATATCATGGATATAATAATGCCAATAATAGGGGAAATGTAAATTTGAGAATAAACCTTTATTCTGTTAGCTCACCCATTAGTATTAGCACAACTGAACTAAAGAAATGCAAATCTCCTGCCAGGAGCCACCCGCACACAAGATACAACAAGTGTACCAAAAAGACTATGTGAAACAAGTCAAGGACAGTATGTAAGACCATAGTCTCTTTTTACAAAAAGGGGAATGTTACATGCTTAATAATGTTACATGCTTAATAATGTATACTCTCTTTGCATTATAGTTTAATATATACTCACTACTTAACATGAAAGAACGATTCTCGCTCCCTTATACACCCCTTTTCTTTTTAACCTCTCTCTCTTCTAGTACTTAAATAAAAGCCGGTTCGCATTATGTCAGCTCTCACCTAAACTTGAGTGTCTTATTTTTTCACAACTTAAACATAACACTTGGGATAGGTAGACCCAAAACATTAGTGATCTGATACAATTTTGCTAGGAATATTTGTATGAAACTTATAGAATTGAGTAATATATATATATTTTTAATTATGATAATATAAAATAATAATTATTAGAAGCAAAAGAAATAATAAAAAAAGGCCTTGTTCTACAGGTAAATGATAGTCATGCCCAACTATTTTCTGATTCTGTAATTTTCCTCATAAAAAGACAATAATTTTAAAATTTAAAGTGGTGGGTTCTGATATGCTGCACCCGGACTTAACTTGAGATCCATGTAAAAATGAGGTGGTTATTACCACAAATTTACGCACCCACCCCGACTCCAATCGCAGATCAAGTCCCATGGAGTTACTTAATTACGACTCTCTGTTTTTAGATTGAGTGTCGTTAAAACTAAACAAAACCGGATACGCAAGAAGGGAAAATCAAATTCAAGAAAAATAGTAAGTGAGGAGAGAAATCGGGTAGAATTAAAAATGGATGACCTCTACTTACTTACCGTTTTTTTTTTTTTTTAGTTTATTTTTAAACCAACCAACCACCAAGAATAAAGAGAATTAAATATATGTCTCTTTAATTTCCTGTGAATCAAAGTAAAATAATAAATGGTGTAATAATTATTACACTAAATAACTATCCACGATTTTTTTCCGGAGAGGAAGTATAAGACAACAATAAAAAAAAAGAAAAAAAAAAAAACTTAAAGTAAAAACAGGCATTTATTTTTTTTTATTATTTTAAAATTTAAACAGTAAAAAAACTTTTTTTTAAAAAAGTATAGAAAATACATTTTTTAGTCTTCTTAGAATTATTGAAGAATAACATTCAGGGTTAGAAGTTAATTAAATCCTCTTCTTGATAGTAAAAAAAAAAAAAAAAAAAAAAAAAAAAAATTAACCCACTAAATAAATGAATGAATGGTTTCCGTTTACCATAATTGCGACTTGGTTTTTAGTTCAGCAAAAGACTAAATTGAAGGAAACGAAAAGATTGTGTTGCGCCGATCTTTCAATCAGTGGATCTTGAATGTCGGTATTTGAAATTTTAGTTTTACCTGGCCGGGCTCGAACACCGACCATTAGAAAAATACGCATGTAATCAATCAAGTCACCACTTATTTTTTCAATAATAAAAAAAAAAAAAAAAAAAAAAAATGGCAGTAAAATAAAATTTAGAATAAAATAAAAAATTTAACAAAAATACCACGACTAGAAATGCAAGGGTAGAGTTTTTCAACTAACCTCATATCGCAAAAATTGTACATTAAAAAACAAAAATCTATCGAAACATTTTTTACTCGAATTACAACGAATTTTCTATTAAAAATCCTTCTTTGCAAACTCAAAGCGAATTATAGCGGTGGAAGAATGTCGATCACGTGGTCACTATATCATAAGCCGCACTGAAGACAAATAAAAATAAAATGAAATGAAAACAGTTTTTACTTTTTTTTTTTAACAATAAATTTTATTTACTAAAATTAGTTTGAGCACAAGTATGAACATTCAATGAGGATCAAAGTCCTATCTCAAAGTTAAAAAAAAAAAAAAAAAAAATACTGATTTTATTTTTCAAAAATTACTTTTCTCTCAAAAATACATGTGAAAAAATTAATTCCAAAAATTATTTTTTTACTACTCTGTCTTTTTAGTCTTTATTTACTGATTGAAAAGAAATGATAATGAAATCAATTTTGGATGAAATACAGTCTACCTTCCGTTTTTACGAGTAAAGTACTGTACTTTCGTTTTTTCTGTCTTAGAAAATGATAGTAAAAAAAAATAAAAACTGAAAAAAGGTCTTACAAACGAGGCCAACACTGATTTTTATTTTTATGTGCATACGATTGTCTTCCTTTTTTATGTGACCTCGAAATATTTTTCGATGCAGTCAAACATTAAGTAGAAGATACGATGAGTAATGTTCAAAAGAAAATCAATAACTGATCAGTGAATTTAAAATATTTTTGATAACATTGGTTGCTAAGGGTGTTGAACGGAAGTTTTTTCCTTTAATTTAAAACCTAAATTAAAAAAGCCAAAATATTTTCTCAATCTATAAAATCCCAATCAGTAAAAAAATAAAATAAAAAATAGAATAGGTGCGCCTCGTCTAACAAACCAGCCGCGAGTTGTTTAGTTTTTTTTTTTTTAGTTTATACTTCGTGTTCGATCCTCACAGACAGAGTATTGTACACTTGTCACGTGTAATTTTTGTTTTTTTTTGGGGGGGGGACAAAGCTAAGCTGTGTATAACCACTTATTTTACGACACTTAAGTGAACAGTTTTCAATTTTCGCCAACGGCACATTTTGACTTAAATACATAACTTATCGTAAATGTGACGCTTGAGAAAAATAAGAAAATAAAAATATTTTTAGAATAGAGACAAAAAGGAATTAACTAAAAAACAAATGAATGTAAGTATAAAAAAAAGTTCTCGGCAAACTGGTAAGGTTTAGCTTTCCTTTCAGAACTTCATAAGATTAGGAACGGGTAAAGGAAGAGAGAAGAAGAGTGTGTTGCACCAATATTTCTACTAAAAAGGCTTGTAGGTCAGGTTTTGAAAATCAATACGAAATCTTATTTTTACTTGGAATTGAATACCAAACTTCTGCATCGGTGGGAAAGTATGTAAATTATCTTTGCCACCAACCAACCCCAATTTCAATACAAAAAATGTTTTAGAAACGTGAAGTGGAATCACATGAAGAAAGTTCACTCGAAATTCACTACTAGTACTAAATTAATTATCAACTTCTTTTGACAAAAAAAAAAAAAAAAAAAAATGTTCATTAAAGCTAAAAACTCAACAATTTATCGAAATAATAACCTGTCTTGATGGTTTTAACTTCAAAGATGAGACAACAGCCTAATGGATAAAAAAAAAGTGTTGGTTTGTGAATCTGGGCCGGGCTGGGTGTACTTTTGGACTCCGAGGAATCAGGGCGATCAACCAATAACTGAGCATTACTAAAAATAAGAACCAGACGATATGGGCAGTGGCGCGAGAACAGTCTACCTTTGTTGATTAAATAAAATAATTTTTTTTTAAAAAGATACCCGGAACTATATACATCTCTAACATGATGAAGATCGGAATGCACAACGACCGAAACGTTATGATGACAAAGATAAGGACAATAGTCCATGTGTAAATAATCAGTTCCGTACCTGTCGCTTCGCTGACAGCAAGATGATCAAATTTTAAATCAAAATTGTTTGTCCATTTAAAATAGAAAATATATAAATACAGGAGTCATAACAAGGGCTACACATGACTTATTTTCTTGTTATCAAGGGTTGTTGCCAGACAAAGGGGAATTAATACTCGCAACATAGACGTCCGTTTCAATTTTATTCAAACCGTGTGCGTATATATATTTCAATTCAATGGCAGACCTAACAATATTTCTTCAAAATTAAAAAATATATATATATAAAACATTAAAAATAATTCTATTTATTACTGAATAATTTCCAAAAAGTTCAATAAAATCTAATTATCCGTTTTTTTTTAAGGTTTAATTTTATCTTGTCTCTCACTTTGATTTTATTGTTCAGCCTAGGCTAGTGGTTGTCAAGACCAAATGAGAGAGGAATGTATTATTTCACACTCAGTCAAATTATGTGTGTATGGAAATGTGCATGTGGGTAAATTAAATGATACAAGCACGAATAACACAGACACATATCATATACATTACATATGAAAAGTCACACGCGTAGAGTGTGTGATGGGCAGAGAATCAGCTCTTTTATAATATAGACTACAAAAGAAGCATCGGATCAGTTAAAAGTTTAAATTGCTTGGGACAAAAAAAAAATACTTATCACAAAGTGGTACTCCAAATAAGATACCTGGTCAAACCAGAAAACTTTAAAAATGCAGAAGTCGAACAAAAACGTAATAATTATCTGAAAAAAGCTAAGTATTATTAATGAACTGTGAGGGAATGGTTTCATTCGTATATAACAAGAAAGTCTTTTAATGACAGCTGTAAGGTTAAAGTACACTTAGAAAATCAAGTAAATTTTATAAGAAAGTTCTTTGGACCGACAAAACCAATTTAACTTTTTAGCCAAACCTTATCTTGTGCGAGTAGAAAAGAAATAGTTCTTCATACGATCCCAGAAACATCATTCCTAGTAACAATAATGGTATGGGAAAGGAGGGTAAATTAAATTTAAATATGAATGAAATTGGCGATTGCTGGGGGATCACTATTTTCTCGCTCGTCGAGAATAATACAGAAAGAAAAATACCCCCCTCCAAACAAAAAAAAAAAAAACACAAGAACAATTTGTAAGAATTAAGCAGACTATTCGAGTGACTTCATCAATTCCCTGGTTTCGAAAATTTACTGCAAATTTTGAGGAAGCTTATTGATCAGCGGAGGGATCCGAGGAATCTTGAAAAGTTGAAGGTTGTTTTCAAAGCGTGAGTTAAGATTGCATTTGAAAATGCTTCCAAAGATCGGTTTTCTTTTTAATCTCGAAATATTTATTGTTTTGCTTTACAACTCGTTTACAAGTAATTATTTTCTTCTTTTAAGTTCCATGTACAGAACGCACTAGACAGAATACGCCATAACATTATTAACGGAGCATATATAGAAGATAACTGAACGTAAATGTTATACAACAAGCGCCAACTTTTAATAATTTCCATCGATGTATCGAGGGTATGTCAACTTCCAATGACACTTCATGCTCGTAGCACTAACTGCCAATAGTGACTTGGAGACAGATAGCTTCTTGAAAATTGGAAAGTAGGAACAGGTGACTGTACGGATCCCACAGAGATACTCTCACTGATAGATTCAAAGTTTGTGACGTCCTAGAGCATGCAGTCTCACTTCTCGCATGGTCTCAGGCTCAATGATGGTCAAGCACTGGATCAGAGGAGTGACTCTACATCGTACAATGTCTTACTTAGCAGGACTTTGCTCTCTTCACACGGCTTAAGTGACCCAGGTGTGGTTAACCGAGAGTTTTCACGATCATCTAAAACGTTGTCTCCTAGCTCTTCTGATTCAAATCCGTTGAACAACTGCGTCTGGAGCGTCATCGGAGACCAACAAGAAGCGGCTTTTACAATTCTAAGGACTTGTTGAAGACAGCCAACATGAATGCGAATCACCTGATCCAAGTATGCAATCATTTCCTAGGTCGTTCTCAAATCAAGACTAAGGACAGTTTTATCATTGAATAACCACCCTTTTTTTCTTAAATATACTGATTTTATTACCTGGCCCCATCAAGACTCCAAACAGGGTAAAAAAAATAGTATGATCAGTTCTAAGGGTCCATTGCAAAAAATGGAGAGGGCCAAGGTAAATCCCTGATGCCAGATACGTTCCAAAAAGAGAAGTGTAAGAGAAACTGAGCAATTATTCTTTATTTCTCTATGTATACGTGTGAGAGGGATATAAACTGTAATTTTGAGTAAAACGTTTGTTCTGCCACTTCAGATGATTTACTAAAAACAAGTGTGTTTGAATTTCACGGCTGTATTGTCTTGTTCTGCTATGTCAACAAGAGAAAGTGTTTAGGGACTGTCATATACAGTGGAAATTGAAGTAATGAATAATGCAGAGTGTTGAAATAGATAAATAAATCCGGCACATTCTGTATACCTGTATTCCATGTTTTCTGACAAATTGATGCAGTCGGTGTGACTGGGGGCAGGAAGCCCAAGCAAAGTATAAGTAAATATTTTTACAAATGTCAAATTGTGTGTATTCGCTCACACACACATAAAACATATATAAACATACATGCACAAACAAACAGCGTGTTAGTTGTAACGAATAAATTAAATATTATACACTCATAAATTAAACTATTAATCAACGTTTTCTACAGAAACAAAAAAAGCTATATACAATCACCCTGATATGCGTTATTACTTCATTCAATGACGGAAATTATAAATACACGTACGAACAGTTTTTTTTTTCTGATAAACATTTTTTTTTAATCTTATGTGTTTTTGATATGCATAAAGCATATACATCTCCTTTTACACATGTGATAAGTAAACACTTAGTATTGTAAGTGAAGTATAACACATGACAACACTACATAAACGATGATGAGGGATACTTTTATTTTTTATACACAGTATTGAATAACACGCATCAGTTTTCTGTGGAGATGTTGAATACGCATGGCATATATCTCCATTTTTACACACATAAGACAAAAAACATCAATCTTAAACACAGAAATATTGTACATTTATGTAATTTTAATTCTGCATCCCCAACTTAAGACTTGTGAAATAAGCTAAGAAACAATTTACCGTGTGACTTTTAGTTTTTTAAGGGTGGGTACTAAATCTCCTTTTTACTTTTAACGGGGAGGTGCTGCGTGAAGGACAGATATCCTAAGTAACAGCTGTTAGTCTGTGTTATAGTTTATTTCTTTTGTTTCGAGGTCAAAAGATGAAGATAAGCGTGTTCATTGAATTAAAAAAGGATATTACTTCAATTCAAACGCTGTAGTGTAGACACTCGTATTTGAAATAGTTGCCCTATTTTTATTTTAAACATTAGGGACGTCTATTTCTAATGCAAATATCCACTAACTTTTAAAAAAGTTAAAAATGTCGAATTATTACTCAAAGGACAATAAATTAAACAATTGGGTGAAATTTTAGTGGTGGTGGGGTTTCTTAAAAAAAACACGAAAAAAACCTTATCACCAAGTATTCAGCTCTAAAAATCAAACAATACTGTAAATTTATCGGGAAAAAAGATAAACATTTTTTATTTAAAATTGATTTTTATTGCTGGGTGATAAACAAGAAAGCAGAGATTAAGACCATTTCTCAAAGAGTGGCTATATAAGTTGTCCAATTTAAGAAAATCATTTTTTCTTGTTTCATATTCTGAATACGTTTTAAAGGTTAAATCATTTTTCAAAACATTTTTGTTTGTGCTTTTCACTTTTTAGCTAGAAAGTCTTCCATTGATCATTGGATATTTTATTTACAATAGGATTGTAATTGTATTACAAATTGACTACTTTTCTTTAAAAATGGTCTGCATTGCGACGAGTATTATTTTCAATTGTCAGTAGTGACCTGAGGTAGAAAGCGACAAATAATAAGTGCTGTCAAAAGTTTTAAATATGAATGAACTTGTAATGTGAAACAAAGTAAATAAGTAGAAAATTTATAAGTTATTGACCGTGACCGTTTAGTTTAGAGTAAAAATAAAAAAAAATCCACGCCCCTAACGTTGCAGTTTTATTTTGTAATGATCTAACAATGTCCTCATTATAAAGAAAAAAAACCTGTTTAAAAATAAGTATGGTTACTAACAAGTTGGTAATCATTTCTGCTTTTTGATTTCATCCGGTTATTCACAAAAAAAAGGGAAATTTTTATTTTTCGATAACACAGAAACACTCATTTGTGAATTATGTAATATTTCTATTTTATAAAAAAGAAAACAGTTTTTCAGTTAAAAAACAAAATTTCATTTACTGCTTTAGTTTAAAAAGCCTCTTATTATTTCGACTCATATTTGTATTTGATTCATGCGTAAAATGTTGTTGTTACAATTCGTTAATGATTTTTACTTCCTAGAGTAGACTTAGCTTCCTAACTATTAAAAAGTTTCTAAATTAAGGAATTATCAGCTATAAATCTAAGAATGGTATATTCCACCATGCATCAAAAATCAAAATTCAAAACTTAAACTAAATCTAAAAATTTAGTTAAAATTTAAAAAAAGTGAAAGTCATGCAATTATTTAAATATGAAAGTTGCTCTTGCAAAAATGAAAGAGTAATCACAAGGACGTAATCAAATAATTTGATTTAAATCTCCTTCTTAACAAACAACATATAAAAAAGAAAGATTAATAATAAAATCCAACCAACAAGCGATTCGTACAATTCCCAACTTGGATTCAGTTTTTAACTTTGAACAAAGAACATTCTAATCATTTTTGTTTCTTTTTATTTATTTATTTTTACTCACCTTTTTAGCCGAGAGGGCCGGGCCTCCACTACCATCGCCACCCGGGGTACTCGCACTCGCTGTCGACGTTGACATAGAGTCCGTGGAATGAGTAATAATATTAGTTCCTGAACCAGAACCTGGATCTGTACCCAAGCTCTCTGTCTGGGGTGGCGACAGTGTACTAGTAGTAATAACACCATCGTTATTACTGGGTTTATTTGCCTCTTCCTCATTTCCTTCAACTTTTTCTCGCTCATCTTTTTCAACTTCTTTTTCATCCATTATCATCAACTTTTCTTCTTTCTCCTCTTCTTTCTCTTCCTCCGCTCCTTTGCTTATCCTCTCGTCCTTAACTTCATCGTTTAATCCTGAAAGCTGGTAATCATCTCGTAAATCCTCCTGTAGCTTATTATCCTCTTCTTCGTCGTCGACTTTCTCGTATAACACAAGGTTTTTGTCTATCTCCTCCTCCTCTTCTTCTTCTTCTTCTTCCTCCTCTATTTCTTCTTCGTTTTCGTCATCGTCTTTGCCTTTTTTACCAGACATACTATCAATAATTCCACTGCCAAGTCTCGGCCGTATAGATTCTATTGGTTCGTATATGTTCTCGAAGGAGTCACTAGCCACCAGCATCGTTCCATCTGACGGTGCTGTTCCGGGTGCCTCTGTCTCAAAGATCGAGGCTGTCGCTCCAGCGTTAGCTGGGTCCGACTCTGTGTGGGGCGGCTGATCCCCATCTCGAACCTCAGCCATTTTGGTTGTCTCCAGCAACTATCCACACCTTTACTTGGAGAGCTCTTCAATCGCCCAGAGTGATCTCCCGTTACACACGAGATATGCTTTCTTTCTGCTTCGTAATTTTGATTAGCGAACTTTAAAATGCGACTGAAGAGCATTTTTCGATCAGAATCAGTGTTAGAGCAGTAGACAAACCGTCTAAGTGCTTCGATGGTGATTCTCACAAATATAATTTAACGTAGGAGAATGAAAATCAGATCCTGGGCTTCTCTCCCTTGCTCTGAGCTATATTGCACTAATGATGGAATTCATTTTTTTATTTACTGAAGTCATGAAGTTTTCTTGTAATAATCATTACAATTTAAAATACTGGGGAGTCTTGTTTATATTTTTTAACGCAAAAAGGAATTAAAACGTATCAAGGCAAAAGTCGAATTGATTTTTTCTTTTAGTTTTATTGTAGAATTGTGTTGTTCACCTATTGATATGAACGAGGATATGTAATTTTTTTCATATGCCGGCATGAAAAGAATATATAGTCAAGAAAAGAAAAAGGAATTCTTCATTATTAAAATATCACAAAAAAGTGAGTGAACACCTTGATTGATTTGAGATGATAAAATACCTGAGTAAGAAACGGATAATTATTATTAGGAGAGTGAAGAAAATTTTCTATTTTTACCTAAAAAAATAAAAATTATTAGAGACACCAATTTTACATACAAGATGTACCAAGTATATTTTGTTAATCATTTTCCTGTATCTTTAATGTTTTCTAAGCATTTCTTCCGTGTTCCCGATACAGTAGATAGGTTTTTTTACTTCTTGTCTGATTCACACTCTTCTCGAGTCTTTTGAACAGGAATAGAGGTTTATCCTTTGTTTCCTCTTTAGCATTGGGTTTCCAGTTCCCTCTAAATTCTTTTCCTTCTCTTTCACTTCTGGGCTCCCCTTGCATCTTGGTGGCATTACCACCTTGCTTGGAGTAGTGCCTCTTACTCTGTAACCCTCTACCTCGAGTGGCTCTTGGGCCTTGTACAGGGTGACCATCATTGTAAAAAAAATCAGTTTATCTCCATAAAAGCTATTTATCTATATGATCTAAAAAATGGAATACATTCCAATGATTCACTAAATCATGCTTTAAAAAGTGTTCAGAAAACAGATACTAAAATATTCATATTAAAAACATTAAAAGAATTGCACCTGTGTTTTATAGACTATGCAAAGTCATTTGATAAAGTATGCCACAAAGATCTGTTAGAACTGCTCAGCAGCCTCAACATATTCAGGAAAGACATTAGAATAATCAAAAAGCTCTACTGGCAGAAAACCACCCGCATAAAGATAAAAAATGAGTTCAGCGAGGCAGTTCTCAGAGAACTAGGAATCCTACCAGGATTCATCATTGGTGGCCACAATCTTAACAGCATAGGATATGCAGATGACACAGTGCTGATAACAGACAAAGAAACGAATGAGATCTGAAGATGTATTGGGGTGACCAAAGACACATTCCAAAAGCCAGGCAGAGTATTGTAAAACAGGAGGATTTTGTAGGTAACAAAGAAAAAATTACTGAACTATTACGTGATATGTCCTCCTTTACAGCAGTGAATGTTGGACAGTCTACTCAAAGATGAAGAAGAGACTCAAGACACAGAGGTATGGTTCTACAGAAGGCTGCTAAGGATACCATGCACTGAATATGTGAGCAATGATGACATGAAACATCAGCAGCAATTCACACTTTGCCACCAAAGCTGGTCATATGGATCCATCCAAAACCCCTGTTGGAAACTTCTCATCTAAAGGATAACACATGTGCATAATCTAAGAGAACCTTTACAGCTTTACTAACCTTTACTACTTAGTTAAGCATAATTCATTAGGCTATAAAAGGATTGGTTCAATAAGGTCAAATTGGCAGCTGATCTCAAAAGTGACCTAAAATCTGCTGTTAACTGGGGCAAGGAATGGCTTGTTGATTTTAATGCCTCTAAAACAAAACTGCTTTCTATTAAACATCTGAGAGACCCCTTTCTGTTTTCCAACAGCATGGTTTTAAGCTAACCTCCAAGACTAACATTCTCTGCTAACATGAAGTGTAAAGATTATATTGAATCAATTGTTAGGTCTGCTGCTAGGAATGTTGGTTCACTGTTTCATGGTAGACAGTTTTTCTTTCCAAAATCTATCTTACATATTTATAAGTCTACCATTCATCTATGCTTCAAATATTGCTGCCACATCTGGTCTGGAGCTCCTGCTATATATTTAGAAACTCCTAATAAAATCCAAGGAAGAATCTTCAATGTTATTGGTCCTAACCTGATATCTCTTCTTTAGTCACTTTCCTGCCACCATAATGTAACTTCCCTGTGACTTTTCTATAAATACCTGCATGGTAATTGTTCTGATGAACTTTGATCTATGGTGCCTAATTTTCTGAATTTAAGCACAGTACTAGATTGGCAACAAGGTCTCATCATTTTACACTTGAACTGATATGATGTAACCATAATTTCTTTTTTAACAGTTTCTTTTCTTGACTGTAGAACTCTCCTCCAGCTTCTTGCTTTTCAGCCCACTTTGATCTTAAAAAATTTAACTGCATTTTTAATTGTCTTGATTCCTTCTCTTTTATTGTTCTCACTCCTTAATACTGTTTTTTCTTTTTCTTATTCTTTCACACTTACTTGGGGTGAAATAATTAAAAACAAACTGCATTAGGTTAGTTAGGGAGTAATTAATACAAAATCGGTATGTCTGTAAGTATATTTAATCTTATATCATTTTGTATATATATTTTTTTAGTTGTGTTGAATATTTTCTTCATACAAATATGTGGTTACATTTAATTCACACTCTTTTTTCTGTGTTTCTTTGTTGGGATTACTTGCTAGAGTGTTAAGTCCAGCTATAACTAACAAGTCTATATAGCTAAGGGAAAAGACTTGGCTTTGTTTAGCAAAGGTAAATGAGAGGAAATGAGGAGGAAGACAGATTATGTTGCAATAATTTTTTAAGTGGGGAGGGCTTGATTGCATTGGAAATCAGTATTGAAAATCCAGCCTTTTACCAATGCTAAAGTACTGACCACTGTCATTTGTGAGCCAATGTAACTCTGGATGTACTGGTGGTGAAATGAGAAATCAGAGAGCCAAGTTCAAATTCCAGTCAAGTTTTTTGCATTCACTTACATGCAAATACTCTTGAAAAAAGTATGAATCCATCTTCTCCCCAAGCTATGGGTTAAATAGTAAGACTGGTATCTTGAAAAATTATTGTTATTCTCAAAAACAATTGTACTCACAAAAAAGAAGTATTCCACTCAAAAATTTGTTTCAGCTTTAAATGACCCCTGAAAATTTGATAAGCCATTAAAAACAAATTAATACCACTATGTCCTATTGGCTTCACAGATAGAAAAATATGAATAAACTGAGATAAACTCATATTTGTACTATAAAGGTATAAATATATTTTTGACTATTGGAGACCACAAGATTGAAATCCTAACATTTACTTGGGTTCTAATACCAACCAGTGGCACCTGTGACAGACACACAACTACTTCATCTACCAAGCATACACTAAGTGCACATTTTATACTAACAAATACATATCTGTCTATATTTCTGAGATGATAGATCAATGTAGATAGTATAAATAATTATAATAATTATTTATACTATCTACATTGTTTGGATTGTTGTCCTTATCTTTATTGCCATGTTCACAACATTTCGGGCCATTGTACACTCCAGCCTTCTTCAGGTGATTGGAATTTCAAACAGAACCCTTTATTTCATCCACCGGGATAGATTGTGCTAATTCCACGTGCCACGCCTCTTCTGGATATCTCACTATCAGTTATTTCCCTTTAACTCGACTCTCCAAGTTTTTGTTCACCTCTGCTGTAGCCAGGTATTGAACTCACAACTCTTTGGATCAAGTCACTGGATTACTTCAACCAACACTTTTTATCCACTGAGCCATGTGTCCTTGAGGACATCAGTGTATGAATTTGGGACATCATGCATATGGCAACAAAGATAAGGACAACAGTCCAAACAATGTAAATAGTGTAAATAATAACAATTTTTAACATACAACGTGTGTTAGCACGTGTGATACCCTGTCTTCATCAGCCGCCGACCAGGGGTGATCTCATGGTTTCAGTGGCTATAGCATGTTGTAGTTTTGTGTATTATAATAATAATTATTTTTGGCAGATATTTATTGAAACCTTTGGAGCTGACAAAAACAAAGTGATTGTTTTAGAATATAAAATAATTAGGGTACTGGAGAAGTTTGAAAGTGTTTTCAATGTATTTCTCCTCTTGTAAATAATATATATATATATATATAAAACGAAAAAAATTTAATTGAAAATTCCTCTGTGCATGTATAGTTGCACCAACATAACAAGTTTAGTCTAATAAAGTCCTAAAGGACGAAACACGTCACAAGAAAACTTTTTCCACGTTAACTTGCATTTTTCTCCAATATATAAATATTAATAAATTCAATAGATTTATCTCATACTGACAAGCAATATATCTGAAAATCTTCAAATCAGAAGATAAGTTTTTTGAACATTTCTTTATCTATTAACTATTGTTGTTCTATTATTTAATATTCAGCACTTTTTTTACAAAAATCTGCTTTCCTTTAAACATGCTAAAATCCAGCCATCTACTGAACTAAATGTTTTGCCAGGTCTATGTTTTTATTATTATGATAATATAATACATTCAGCTTGATTGTAATACTAATTGTTACTGGTAAATAATTATAAGTCATTTTTGGATAGCAAGAATGATATACTAATAAACTATCATGAGAAATATAGAAAATTTTATTTCTCAGAAAGCTGAAAATTTCTAAAAGGACCAGGTGGCCAGTTAAAAACAACATTTAATTTTTACAACAGGGACATATAGCGATATTTTGATAAATGATTAATGACCACCACTATGGGTGCTGGCTGTAGAACCAGAAGTGGAGAGAATTGGATAAGATTTGAAATCACAATTCAGAGATAAATGTTTCCTCGAAGAATGATGCCGATGAGAAAAGGCCATGTGGTCTGTATCTGATTTCAGATGAGAGAAATATAAACACAATATGGGGAATTTTTCTGCAGAGGCAACAGGCTTGAAATAACAATTCCTTCACTGAACTTTTACAACAGGGACATCTAGCAATGTTTTGGCATTTGATGGATGACCGCTGCTATGAGTGCTAGCTATGAAACCAGAAGTGGAGAGAATTGGATAAGATTTTAAAAACATAATTTGGAGATAAAAATTTTTTTCTTTGGAGAATGTCTCTGATGGAGGGGAAAGCCATCTGTTTTGTGTTCAACTTTAACACAAGAAAAACCAACACTGATGTCAGAGGATTTTCTCATAAGACAATAAGTTTGGTATAATAATTCTTTTAATTAACGAACTTGGAATTAGTCTTCACTGGGTGGCTGAAGTGGCAGGTGCAGATGAGACACCAAGGAAGGTGGGGGAGCTGCCCATACCCACAAAGGAGTATTAGTGGGAGATGCTAAGAAGAGAAAGAAGTAGTTTTGGGTTGATTAATGCCTACGACCATCACCCAAGAAAAGTAGGAGACTGCCAAATTAGGAAAACAATGGAAAAGGGTTCTTTGTGACAGATAGAGAAAATGCTAGATACCCAGCCACCCCATTTCCACACACCAGTTTTGGGTAAGTGTCAATAAATATAAATGCCTCCAGAGTAGAAGACGGAGATCATTCCAGCCACTGAATGTGAGACACCCCATCAAGTTAAAAAAGTGTCATGTCTAACTTAAGAAGTGGGTTGAGTTGATAAATGCCTGCTTGCAAACTCCTAGACTCTAACAACAATTAACCAACTACTTCATAAAGAACTTGATGTAAAAATAGTATATATATTTTTATATTATTTAAGAGTTATTTTTCTTTTATTTTCCTGTACATCTTCATCCTATTTGGACCAGCCCAATGCGAAGATACCTACAACAATTTGATCTTGGTCTCCTTATGACCAGGGAGGGGTTGAGGGCGACATGTTCCTTAGATCCTTATTTAGTTATTTAGCATGTATGTTATGCCCTGCCATTGCCTTAAATAAACAATGGGTCATTTCTTTTTTATTGTGAGGATAGATGGAAGACAAGATATGTCAAAGGCTGTTTGGTTTTAGAGAAAAGAAAGTAAAAGAAAGAAAGAGAAGATAGTGGACTATCTATATAATACACTCATATGATTAATGTCTACTTTAGTGAAAGGGAAATCCTTGTTAATGCTGAATCTTTTCATTTGTACCCTCTTACTTCTTTAAATAATGATCTGCATTCATATTTATGATTGTTATTGTAATATTGTAATATTTTGTTAAAGTTGTTAAGTGCAAATATTTAACACTCCAAAAGGGGAATTTCCATGTGTATTTTATATTTTATTCAGTCATTAACTTAAGAATTAGGATCCATTAGAAAATTCAAATAGAGAAACTGAAATTTCCATGGGTATTGTTAGTCATTATTATTATTATTATTATTATTACATAATATACCATTGGACATTTCTTCTGAAATGTTTTGCTGTATTAAAGTTTCAGGTCAGGACACAATGTGTTTCCCATGTTAATGAGGAACTGTTTCAATAAGTTTATGAAGTGTGGAGGTGAAAAGATGAAATTTGCAAAAGAGAAGAGAAAAACAATAATAATTGTTAACAATTTATTTAAAGACTCCCATGTGAAAACACTCTTATAACAGTAAAGACTTAACAAAATATCAATTTCATATTAGATGCCATTTTTGATAGTATGGATAAACTAATTTAATAAGATAAATAAGATCTATAAATATAAATATATAAAACCTTTTTCCTTCTAAGGCAGGTAATACATTTTATATAATTTAGGAATTGATACAATTGTATTAACTTTGTTACTTATAACATTTCAACTGGCTAGTTTTCCAATCTTCACTTAGCAAATACCACATCAAGTAATTTTTTTTCAGAAAGAATATTTCAATCACTGGTTTATTTTAGTTATTCTCCTAATCAATAACTTTCTTTGCTATCAAACCAAGTATTTCACTCTTTATGTATAACAATTCATTTTGTAATATTACAACGATATTTCCATAATCTGATCTGTTTCCTTCCTATCCCATAGAATATTATATCCTAGCAAGATAACAAGTCATCACCTATCCAGATAAAGGATGGATTTCACAAGTTTATGCTCAGAAGCAATAGAAAACATTTTTATAAATGAAGTACTTGCCCCCCACCACCACCCAATAAGAGGAACCATTAAAGAAAGACAAAACATAAAATGTCAGTATCAATTTCTGTGAAGAGCAACAGACTATGAGTAAAAAAAGACAAGGATATCATTCTTTCATGCATGAAATAAAGACTACAGTATTCACCTGATGATGGTTGGATAGCAGACCAGCCAAAATATTGTCTTAAAATCAACAAATATAAGGATATTTTTCTGAATAAATCATGCTTTTTCTCATCTCAGAAATGCTAAAATCTGGAGGGTAAATCAGCCCAAAATATTGTCTCAAAATCAATAAAGATGAGGATATTATTCTGAATAAATACCTAAGCCATTATGATACATATCCCATATGTTTAAGTGAAAAATATCCTTTATATATCAAATGTATCATCTTCAGATATAAGTGCTTTACGATGAAATGTGTGTAATCTAACATCATCCAAACGTAGAAGATGATCATCTATTACAGAAGCTGCATATCCAAAATTATTACATTGTCTCTTAAGTGATACTAAATATCGACGGAAAGAATCAGGGTCTTTGTTGTAACCATCAGGTGGATGGTTCTCAGCTCCCAATGCTGACACGTTATCTACCTTAGATTTACTTTTGGCTATGGCTTTTATCTCTTCTTCTTTTTTTCCAACAGTTTCATTTGGTGCAGAGGTAGTAACTTCCCTGTATAAAGAAAAATGAACAAGAAATTATTTTAAATTTGTAAATATCTTTATTGTCATATTCACAATGTTTCAGTCATTGTCCTTAAGAAATCAGTATATATGCTAGGCCACAAAAATCTCCTAAGCTGGCCAAACATAGACATGAATACAATATGGGAAATAGTAATTCAGAAAGCTAGGGAAAAACAACAATAACAAAAATTGTAATATTAGATATAGTAAAAAAAATGATTACTGAGTCATTAGGTTTGTAAGTCCCAAAAATTAATTCTAATGGCCCAGTGGATAAAAGTGTTGGTTGAATTAATCCAAAAGAGCCAAAGAGTTGTGAGTTCAATATCTGGCCACAGCGAAGATGAACAAAACACTTGGAGAGTTGAGTTACTAAAGGGTATTAACTTAAATTGAGAAAAGGCATGGCATGTGGAAGTAGAAAAATCTACCCCCGTGGACTAAATAAAGGGTTCAGTTTGTATATCACCTGTAGAAGGCTGGTGTGTACAATGGCCAAAACATCATGAATATGACAATAAAGATGAGGATAACAATTCAAACACTGTAATATGTATATGTATGTATATGTGCGTATGTAATGTATATGCACGAGCGATTTACAAATACTTTTGACATTTAATGTATACACAAACATACGCACACATAAACACACACAATTTGACTGAGTTTTAAATAAGGCATTGAAATAAAACGTTCTTCTCTCACTCATTCTGGACAATCCTTACCCTGGGCTCATGAATAAGATCTTGCTGTCAGAGACAAAAAAAAAAATTTTAAATCGTAAACAGTCAGACAATTATGAAAATTAATTGAACTTTTTGGAAATTATTTCGTAATCACAAAAATTTTTCTTTTTAATTTTGTAGAAATGCCTTTAGGCCTACTATTGAATTAAAATATACATGCACACATACATACACACACATAATTAGAATGAAATTATATTGGGCATCTGTGTAGTGAGGGCTAATTTCTCCTTTTGTCATGCAACAGCCCCCAGGTAATGGGAAAAGAGTATAAGCTGACCCTTTGAAATCATTTTTATGACTCCTTATGTATTTAAATTGAATATATTTTCTAATAAATATAGTATTTTAAACAGATAAACAATTTAGATTTGAAATGTGACTATCTTGCTGTCAGTGAGGCTCTAAAGTCATTAGTGGAAAGCAGTCTATGACAAAGAACTCGGGAATTAGCAAAGATGTTAAGCACAACACATAAACCATATGCTGACACTTAGAAAAATAGAGAAAGTCAGCAAGCTGGGTGTTTTGTTTCCTCACACTATTAGGGAAAAGAACAAAAACAGACATTATTTATGACTCAATACATTCAAAACATTGTTCAATTCATTCTTCTGCCATTTCTGTAACAGAAAGTCAATGTGCTGACCCAGCAAGATAATACCTGCCTACATGATGCCCATGTTACTCAACATGCTTTGCAAGATGTTTGAAAATTTCAATGGCTGGCAAAATCAGCCCATTGAATATAAGATATTTTTATTACTTCAAAAATTATTATAATGGACACATATAATTTTAAATAGATGCCATATTTCTATTTATTAAATAGTATGTATTATGTGTATTGCCTCCTCATTGAAGAAATCTTAGTAAAGAGAGGACATTTTCTTTAGTAAGATTCCTTCAATGAGCAAGAAATACACATAATACATACTATTTAATAAATAGAAATAAAAAGTGTCCACTATGTTAAATTTTGATCTATATAAATAGAAGTCTGACACCACAGAACATTTATATAAATTTGAAAATGCAGGAATACTGTTGTGGCCTTGTTAGGTCCAGAAATAAAGACACAAAGAGAAGAATTGAGTTAAACAAATATATTAACAGAAACAGTAATACAAACATATACAAACGAGAGTGTTACAGCAAGAATTTTCAGTTCAACTTTCAGAGCTGACTGCTGGAAACTTCCCACTCCAAAAAGCAGTACCTGCTCCTATTTATAACTGGGAGAGTCCATACATGCGTGGGTAAATTACCATAACAGATACTTTTCAGTCAACACTTAATCAGAAGAATATGTTGGTAAATATTAAATTGACAGAATTACAATTCACACTAAAAGAAAAGAAAAATATAAGGAGGCAAAAAAAAGGAACCACGGCTAAAATACAAATTTATTAATAAAAACAAAAGTGGAAAAATACTGGAAAAAACACCAATATAAAGGATTCCTAATGACTACAAAATAGAAAAATTCACTCACATATCACCTAAAAGGCCAAGACGATGAACGAAATACTCTTTCTGTCTGCATTGAGACAGTTGATTTTATTTAAGAAAAACTGCTTCTAATATGTGTAAATGCTGAGTGGGCCAAGCTCTGCACAGGACAGTAAACAAATTGTCACTGTATCTTGCCACTCACTCTTGTTTTGATTAATAAATTTTAATATTTACCAATGTATTCTTCTGATGAAATGTTAGTTGACAAGGATCCTTAAAGAAAAAATGCTTTCCTGTGTTTTCAAATCTCTCTCTCTCTCTCTCTCTATCTATCTATATATATATATATATAGGCATAGAAATCAACATAGCATGACCTGACTGTTAGTTTTACACCTCACTTCAACAGATTGTTTGAGGTGTGACAGTGGTATAAAGAGTACACTGAAGTATGAAATGGACAGTTACCATGCAGTGTTGCTTCCTATTTTTACACTGTTTATGTCTATAAATGCTCTATCTCAGATATTGAACACTTTCTTCCATAAACATACCAAATTTTAAGCTTTTGTGTGTGTGTGTGTGTGTGTGTGTGTGTGTGTGTGCACATATTGGGGAAATTGTAAGACAAAATGGAAAAATTTTTCCTTACATTTTCCCCAATACTGTTTGTTATGGAGTGATTTCACAGTGGAGACTTGTATTTGTACTAAGTCGGTCCTAAAATAGGTTCGATGTACAAAACGTTAGGAACTTCATATAATAAGTATGACGCAGAGTAATCTAGTTGTGGTCGCTGATACTTTAGTATCCGACTAATGGTCGTCCGGCATCGACTGACTGACCGACCCACTGAGCGACTCTTACTACTCCTACTTATTATAGGTGGGAGAGTCTATTAACTATAGAATAGGTGTGTTCCACTATAACACTGTTCTTGATAGATAAAGATATATATCGTTATCTCATATGCACACAGATATAAACACATGCAGAAATACAAACACATATGTACATAGATAAGTCCAAACTCATAAAACTATTGATTTATGACGTATGCAAAAAATTATAATGGCTAATCATAGATTAATTGATTAAGGTAGCAAAGGTTTAAACATTGCACATCTGTTCTTTAAGTGCATTTACTTATTGTATAAAGAAGGTTAATCAAGCCTTTAGTAACTGACAACAGAGCTGAGACAGAATAAGATTTTTAAGATCTCTATTCAAAAGTAACTGGAGCATATAAAGAGTTGCTTCTATTGATTGGAAGCACACACACACTTATTTTAATCATTTCACCCCAAGAAAGGCAATAAAGCTACTAAGACACAAGGGATTACTGAGTGTTACAGCATATTAGAAAAAAAAACACTATTAAGGAGAGAGAACAATAAAAGAACAGGAATTAAGAAGACAGAAGATAATGATTGACATGCACAAACACATATACATACACATCCAAATTGCTTCATATTATTAACCACTTCATGTTTTATCAATATAAATATTTATTTGAACCTAAAATTTGACTTACTGAATAATGCTACCATCTATCTGTGCAGTTAGGATGAAAGCCATCTTGTTCTATGTGGATGTAAGCAAATAGCAATCATTTGTATAGAATGTCCTGAATTGATTGAATTCAAATTAATTGCCACATTGAGTTTAATGCTTGTAAATGGGTTGTAAGACTGATTTCATGGATAAAGAGTAAATTGAAAAAAGTAAAACAACATTAGAAATTATAAACTATTCATAGAAAATCTTGATTAAGGTTAATGTAGGTTTGATAAGGGTAATTTAAGGACTTTATTTTGACAATCTGTCTTTGTCAAGTTTTGAAATATTTAGGCATTGGGGCATTGATGAATGTCAAAATTCACAAATTGTTGTGTCCTAAATTTAGTGGCAAAAGATATGATTGATCACTAGGTCTCTTTTAAAAGACATTGTTATACTCTGTCACAATTAGATCTCTTTCTGATTCATTCTGCATGCTGGCTGGATGTGAACGAAATAACAAAACTCATTTTCTGCAAATTAGGCTCCATGCATCACATCTGGTCTATGAAGTGAGCTCCGGCAGTGGCCAATCCTGAACATCCCACCAGAGAGAGAGAGAGATGTCCCTGAGGACTGCCAGACCTGCTTAAAAGCAGGTCTCTGGGAACAACTGTCTGAGTTGCAGCCCAGTGTGACGGAGACTGTCACACAGGGCCCTGTTGCTGCTGTCACCACTGCCACCACCACCACCACTGTCTTCATTGCCACCACTCAACCTGACCACACCTCTCAATGACCATTACCACTCCTAGGCTTGACCAACAACCTCGGCTATCCAGCTTCAACTTGACAACATCTCAACCTCAACTCCTCCCAGCTACAAGTCTTCATCGACACCAACCTCATCACCTCAGCAAACACCACCCATGAGTAGACAACTATCCAGCCTTGACACCACTCAGCTACAAGCCTTCATTGTCAATGACACTGTCACCTCAGCAAATATCAACCAATAGAAGTTGACCCTTCACCATAACTCCAACCTCCATGCTATAGAACAGGGCTACCAAACCCCGCTGTCACCTCAGCCTACCTCAACTCGTTTACAAGGTATTCCCTTCACAGTCGACACAGCAACCTTTGTTCCATAGAATAGGCCTATCAACACCCGCAGTCACTTCAGCCTACCTCAACTCATTTACAAGGCATTCTCTTCACAGTCAACACATCTCCATTCCATAAAACAAGCCCACCAGTCCCTGCCGTCACCTCAGCCTAACTCAATTTGTTTACAAGGCATTCCCTTCACAGTTGACACTGCAACCTCCATTCCAAAACAGCTAAAACCATGCCAATCCTAATATAACAACATCTATAAAGAAAATCAAATTAAATGGGCGGTAGAATAAATAAAGACCAATTTAGCAATTGTTCTTTTCACTGATTAGTACCATGCTATCCTTAGGCCTGGCAGATAGGCCTGGCAGATAGAACAAAGTATAGTTGGTTACTGTGAGAAACCATCCTCATAGAGATCATCAAAGTGAAAGTGGTATGATATTTTGTGCTGGAGTTATAGAGGGTGAAGTCCCATATGATGTTAAGATGACAACTCAAACATATATTGATTTTTTGAAGGCACATATGGAACTATGTTTCATGTAGAAATCAAACACTTTCAATAAGATGATGATTTTTATCATCTGTCTATATTTCTGAGATGAGGCATTATAACTATTTAAACTATTTACATTGTTTGGACTGTTGTCTTCATTTTTATTGTCATATTCACAAGGTTTTGGCCGTTGCACATTCTGGATTTTGTACACTCCGGCTTTTATCAGGAGACATATACATTGTATATCTGAATAAAATGGATTTCAGATATTCTTGTTTAATGAAAAGCTGTCTTGTTTGAAAAACATCATTTGTAAAAGAAATTTCAATTCCATGTTTCAAAGAAAAAACAAAGAGTGTACACAACACAAAGGGTAAATGAACAAGAGACAAAATGAACAATACAGAAATGAGTTCAAGAGAAAAACAGAGGATCTGTGAAATGGAGACTGACTATGGCAAAGTATATTAGCACTTCATTCATGTGGTTTCAATAAAGTGCTTGATACATGGAAAATTCAAGTTTCACTTTCTGGAACTTTTCTTTTTAAAACATTTTTAATACACACTTGAATGAATTCATAAATGTGAAATGTGCAGACATGTACTAAGAAACATACTTAACAGAACTGACAATTATTGGATACCTTCTTTGACCTGATCTTCAAATCTTTTGAAAATATACATGATTTTGAACTGGTGCTGAAAAAACTTAGTAACAAAAGTAGCAGATACTACGGGTCTTGCATTTTTAGGGTCCCATATTAAATATTTTTAAATTATCTGGTGAAATTGCCACCTTACAATCTGGCAATGTTAATGTTTACATGTTGGACAGGTAGCATCTTTAATTATTCATCATTCCAGGTAACATAATATTGAAGCCATTAAATCTACTTAAACATCTTGTAGACTCTTCCACAACAAGCTAGTTAATCCCTGCTAGGAAATGCACTATTCCTGTTATAATTTTCACCATCACCATCTTACAAATTTATAACAAGCATTCATTGGTCAATCACCTTCAATCTAGCTTGCTGATTGGTCAGTTCCGACCAATCAAACCACCTGCATGTGACAAATCTGTTTTACTGCATTTTCCATCTGAGCCAGTCATGTGATTCACGATGATATATAAACAGAACACGTGTAAGCTCCTTGAGTTTCTTTTCATTCATCTCTCTCTTGCATCTCATTCCTTGCTACCAAGTACCAAGATGTAATCTTCAAGAAGTCCCATCTTAACCTTTGCAGTCAGGCGTTAAAGACCATTACCAACATTTACACAAGTACGAACTCTCAAATCTCTTCTGAACTTTTACCAACTTGTACAATACACAATTCCAAACATGCTATTCTTCTTAAACTACAGTTTAATAATTACTTTCACTTTATGAGCTCAAATACAAATATTTCCAAATCTAAGAGACATAACTCTATCACACCTTCAGCTTATATGCATGTATACCAAATATTAATAAATTCAATTGTTATGTTTTGAAATCATTATGTTCAGTTTTGTATTTTATACCATGTGTTATTTTACGTCAAATATAAATTGCATTGCGTCCACGCATTGTCCTTAATCCCACCTTTCCTAGCCAAAGTTAAATATTGGTAACAATATCGCTACAATCTCATTAGAATCATTTACGTCATAATTTTCTAGGTTTGTCTATCTTCTTAGAAATTACATATTTATCTGCTTTAAAAGATCTATTACTCTGCTAATAAATAATGTAAGATTTAATATTTATTTGTAATTTTTCAATTTAGAGCCGCTTTATAACATATGCTACAGGCCACAACTAGCTTAATCTGGCCCTGTTCTAAACTCTGTTATTAATCTGTCTTATCTATATAAATATATATGCATGCCACACACTTACATAGCATGTAAACTGACAGCCGGTGCCACTTAAACTGCTCACTCATACTGTAGGCCCTTATTTGAGTAAAAATGATATAGTATTAATATTGATGACAGGACAATGCAAAGATGATTTAGGAGGGGTGTAATTGATGAAGGGGTTACAGAGATTTACCTACTACAGCATTATTTTAACTAAGTAGCAAAAGTAAAAAATGCTACAGACCCTGTATCATTGAGGACCCCACATTAAATACTTTCAAGCTGTCTGGCAAAATCTGCACCTTTTGATCTAATAACATTGGCTATTTGATTTATAGTCAATCGCCTGTCATCCATCACCATGTGGTGAACACAATTAATGTTTTCCTTGGTGCAGGCAATTGCAGGATGTTCAGACAGGTCATCTCTCCCTTCCTCTTCTAAATACAACTGCCCACTTTTGCACTGTTGATAGAGATGGAGTGCCAACCCATAATGTAGGAACTATGCCAGCATGAATGTCCATTTTCAAGAGAAGTGATTACTAATTACATTTGAAGTCTTCTTTGAACAGTCAGATGTCAGTTTACAATGCAGTTATTAATAGGAAAAGTTGGAATTAATACATGCAAGATTTCACATCTCTAGCATCACTCCTTCATAGTCAGCCTATGAACTTTTCAGTCCACCCTCATAAAATGAATAGACACACAAACACTGTTCTTGACTAGAAAATATTGCCACAAAGGTTTTAACATAGACTTACTTGGCTGTAATAACAGGAGTTTTAGGCACAGTTTGTATCTGAAGCTCATCTTTCATGACTTTTGCTTTGTCTATCTCAGGAGCAGTAAGCCTGTAACAAAATAAAGAGAGTGTGTGACTGCAAAAATGGTAATATCTCAGGAGCAGTAAGCCTGTAACAAAATAAAGAGAGTGTGTGACTGCAAAAATGGTAATATCTCAGGAGCAGTAAGCCTGTAACAAAATAAAGAGAGTGTGTGACTGCAAAAATGGTAATATCTCAGGAGCAGTAAGCCTGTAACAAAATAAAGAGAGTGTGTGACTGCAAAAATGGTAATATATCAGGAGCAGTAAGCCTGTAACAAAATAAAGAGAGTGTGTGACTGCAAAAATGGTAAATAAAATAAAAATGATTAATTAAAAAATAGAGAAAAGCAAAAATGAGTTTTTCATTGATGATAAGTATTATATAATAAAATGATAGGCTTGGATATCTATTCTAAGATGCATTTCAGATCTTAAACAAGCAAGGGTGGTTAAAAATATGAAAATATGAGGTGTGTGAATTTTTAACATTATCTTTATAGGTTATAAGTGGTTTAAAGAATCTTTTTTATTTTTATAAAATTTTATGAAAATAGAATTGGAAAACCCCTATATATATATATATATATATATATATATATATAATATTACTTGATAATTAATAGGGATAATTCCAAGGAGGATATAAATCGAAAGAGGGCACAATGTGAAACAGAGCAAATATAATAGTGAAAGTGGACTCCTTAGAAATCCAAAGGTAATAGTTTATTTCATGGGATCAGGCACCCGTCTCTTCAGACCAAAATTTTACAAAAATAAATGGATTTTAAATTTATCCTTACACAAGAAAAAAGAAAAAGGGTGGAAGAGAGAGAGAAAAAAAAAGGAAATAGTTTCAAAACTAAGAAGGAAAGACAGAGATTTGAAATATCTATCTATCTCTCTTTCTCTTCCCCCTAAAAAAAACTTATTTTGAAATCTCTGTCTTTCCTTCTTAGTTTTGAAACTATTTCCTTTTCTTTTTTTCTCTCTCTTCCGCCCTTTTTCTTTTTTTTCTTGAGTCTGGATAAATTTAAAAATTTGTAATATTTTGGTCTGAAGAGATGGGCGCCTGATCCCATGAAATAGACTATTACCTTTCTAAGGACTCCGCTTTATGTAGCAAATGTTCTTTAAGGCAAATATTATTGAAAATGACAAATATTTTATGTCAATTAATTTTAATGATTGTCTTTTCCAAATTATCAATAATCCTTCTCAAACAAGGAGGGAATTCCATCAAAAATTGTTCAAAATTCATTACTGAAGAAAAAATAAGAATAATATGATCTAACATTTGAACTTTCTTAAATCATCATCAGGATAGTAGAGACAAATTTATGAGCTTAAAAAAATTAGAAATGAAGTTATGATGTTAGTTAAATAAGTTGAAATAAATAGTTAGTTAAAATAAGCTGTTAGTTTAAAGACTAACAGCTTATTTTAAAAAAAAATTGCGTCATAACACCATTCCTAAAATTTTATTAAACTCACAAATTTGTTTCTACCTAACCTGATGATGATTTGAGAAAGTCAAAAGCTTGGACCATATTACTTTTACATTTTCTTCCAAAATGAATTTTGGACAATTTTTGATGGGATTTCCTCCGTGTTTGAGAAAAATTATTTGTAATTTGGAAAAAAAACAATCATTAAAATTAATCAACATAAAATGTTTGTCATTTTCAATATATATATGGGAAAATGATATATAAACTTTTATGCATCAAAAACAATTTTAGGAAAATCTATGTCCTTTGGGACTTCATTGGACTAAAGTGATGTTTATGTTGATATGATTACATAAATGCATGAATGAGTGGGGATGGTGAAATTTTAAATTTAAATTAAGAAAAAATTTTTTTTAAATATGTGTTTTGAGTATATAGTCTATCTGATTTCATTTACTTTCTTTTTCTTTTTGTATAAAATCTGCCAAGAAAAGTGAAATGCCATAAGAAACTTGACATGACTTGGCAGATCTTCCATCATAATTGATATCATATTTTCCCATAAATATATTGAAAATGACAAACATTAGAGTGAAGACAACTTCAATCAATGAATTGTTCAGATGGGATGTTTTTGATAAGCCTTGCTTCTGAGCCTGATTATGTCTGATACAGATTAATAAAAAAGGTTTGAAAAGATTATTTCCAACCAATCAAAAGGACAAAATTTGAAACCTGAAACAATTTTGAAAAGTAGTTAATTGAGCTGGCTAGCACAATATGAAGCCAGCTTAATCACTATTTGTCACAATTCTGTTCATGTATGAGTAGTCAGGAAAGATGAAGACAGCAGAGCAACAAACTTTAGCAATGAGTTGAGAAGTGGATGCTGAATTCTGAGATATCCATGACTTGCAAAGAACTCAGGGACAACATACAAAAACTTAAAAACAGGTAATTTTGGACATGTTTATCTGAAATAAACCCATAAGCAAACCAAATCTTTCTTGAAGATACAAAACAACTCTCTCTTTTCAATTATAATTATACAAAACAGTACCAACTTCTGAAAGTTTTCCACAAACTACAATCATTCTGTAATGCCTTCTATTCAACAAGTGGATGCTTCCACATCAGTGTTGTCCTATCGACACCTGAATGGCTCAACAATATCTGACTATACCTCATGAACTTCACTGATTCTTTACACTCTATCAAGGAATGTTATCACTTCTGTTGCACTTTTTATGAACATTTATCTCTATCTAGCTTAATTTCTTTCGACACTGAAAAGAATATTTTGAGCACTCCCCTACACTTACCTTCCTTTGCACATAAATTATTGTAAATAAACAATTTTCTTTCTGTTTCAATTTCACACTCAGTAAGAGTACTTTTTTATTGTTTATTTATTGAGATGTTAATTGATAATTTTTTGGCTTGTGAGAAAATCCTTATAAATATTGACTTGGGATTTATATGCTTGTACTACAACTTGACTGAGTTTTTATGAGTTAGATTGATTTGAATTTTGATTGAAAAATTCAATAACTTTTCTCTCATGGAAGACAATATATTCTGAATCTGCTAGTATCTCAACAAAAGGAAAATGAATAAAGAAGAATGATTGCTTCCTTATATTTAAGTTCCAGATTTCTGTTGTATATACATATTTGTGGTTGTGTGTATATGCATGTTTGCACACATGTGATTGTGTGTATGTATATATGTTCAGTCAGCTAGCAACAGAAATAGAATCACAAAAACCTAAGTACTTACTGACTTGTTGCTTTTGTTTTTCTTCTGCACATATACTATAGATCCACTGAATCAAAAACCAAGTAAAAAGCTGATTCTAGATCAAATAATTGCTAACACTTACTGAGTTTCTGATGTTAACTCTGGTAAAATGTCATCAGTAACTGACTCTTCTTTTTTCGAAGCTTAAATCAGAAGGAAAAAAATTATAAAATTGGCATCAAAATTCTGAAAAAATGATTCTAAAATTAAAAATGTAAGGATATTGTTTTTTTTGGATATTTCATATCAGTCATTTTATCACTTTTTGGAAGGACCACCTATGTTCATGTTATGAAAACATAAGGAACTACCTACTCTGACATAGTCTCAGTGCAACAGGAAAAAGTTTATTTTAAATTGCACTGAAGAAAAAATAGTCTACAAAAGCACTCATAAAATACACTAAAATTCTCCCCACATCTTTCCAGACTACAAGAGTTCATAAAATCATCTGACACTGATCCAACACAAAAAACAGCAATTCTTTTTGAAAATACCAAACTTATGGAGCAGAATCTTCAGAGAAACAATATCCTCACATGAGAAACAGCCATATGCTAAAAAAAATATATAAATAAATTGAATAACATTCACATAAACAAGTTAAAACAGAAATTAACAAATTTAACTTCTGTCTGAATTTCTGAGATAAGGAGTTATCATTATTTACACTATTTATATTCAGACAATTAACCTCATCTTTGCTGTTGCTATCATCAGGTGTGTATTGATCTGGGTAACCTACAGGGATTTCTGAACTGAACCCTTTATTTAATCAACAGGGGTAAACCTCATTTCATGGTCTATGTCTGTGGACTAAAAATAAGAATTAGATAAGATATCCCTAGGCATGGACAGTCTACCTCCATAGATTAAATAAAGAGTTCAGTTCAGAATTCCCTGTCGGTTACCCAGATCAATACAAATATTAATAATAATAAATTTAATTTCCTGTAACAAATGGCAATCCCTCAGATGAACAGAATTTATTCAAAATCTAAGAGAGATGAAAATATGCACACGTTTATCAAATAACTAGCTTATGCACACATTTATCCAATAACTAGCTTAAAAGACTTTTAAGCTAGCGCCTGTGAAAGGGACCAAAGGGACCTCTGGTCCAACTTAGAAAACATTGATGATAATTTTGAAGAAATAACTTTGAATTCCTCAATTCACTCCATAGAACTTCAAAACCTTATTTTAACTCAGGCTATAAGTCCAATTCTGGCCAAACGATCCATTTGGGTTGAAAGTCTGACTTGGGCCAAAACTTTAATTTGAGCTGAAATTCCAACTCATGCCGAAAATTGAGTTTTCAAATCACAATCTCTGTAGAATTTCAAAACTTCACATCATGAAACCTCTCACTTTAACTCTGATTCCTTGGCATTTTGAAGAAATAAATTTGATAGTAATCTTGGGTCGGGTTGGAATAAGGTGGGAATTGGAATTTTTTCAAAATCTGATATTCAGTGGTGTAGGTGGAAAAATCTGAAGACACTGTGACTAGTCTAGAAATAAATGAGTGTGGAGGAGATAGGAATATAAATAAGAGCTGGGAGATAGGAATATTTTTTTAAAATTCATAAGTGCTATGATATGATTATTACAGACTCAACAGACTGTTAAAATGTTGACATTCATATAATTTAGTAATTGCACTATTTAAAAATGGTTCTTACAACTGAGCAATTCTCTCTTCTTTGTAGCAGCCTGTGCTCGTTCCATCTTCATTTTCCAGTTCACCATGAAAAGTAAACGTTCGGCTTCTTGGCGACCAAACAAAATGGCTATGTCAAGTGGTTTGAAGCCATCAATATCTGTAAGATTCAATTTTGCTCCTGAAACAGAATTTAAAGATTTTTAAATAACATGCATGATTAGAATAAGGAACTATATTATGTCAACATCTTTTATTTTACCAGTTAACCCTATTCTAGGCAAGGAGGGACAGGCTTTCCACAAATATACAAATTTCAATTGATACCTCTACTTTTGTGGTTCAGATAATGATTTGAAATTTCAGATATATTATTAAAAATAGATTTTGCTGAGTTATTCTAAAGATAATTGTTGAATATAGTAAATACTCATTTTTGTTTCATAATTGCTGATGTTATAATCTGCTTCAAACTAGATCTCTTTCTGATTCATTCTACATTAAAACCTCTCATCTGGAATGAAGAAAGTAAAAATAAAAATGTTGCTCTCTGCACAGTGGGTGTGAGCTTCACATCTGACTCACAAAATAAATCCATATAGATTATGTACAGAAAGATGACTGAACCCCCGACCCCACTTGAACTTTGAACTGAATTGAGAGGTAATAGACACCTGCTGTAAACAAATGTCTTTCTGTTATATTTTAAGTAAAATAAAATATTTTTCAAAATTCATTTTAAGTAATTATTTATTAATTTTTATCAAATTTTTAAATTTTTAATTACAGAGTTTAAATTTTTCTGCTGACAGATGTCATTCATGGTATAATCAAAGTTTGGATGACAAAAATTGACATTAAAACAGCCTCAAAGCCACATGAAAAAAGTATATTGTTTCCAGTCTTATTTGTATGTATCTCTTTGAATTTCATTCTTAATCAATTTATTTACCTATTCCTTTTTTTGGTACTACTAATTCTTTTTTTTTTTTTTTTTTTTTGGTGGCAACGTCTCTTCATACTGATGGTACTAGGTTAGTTTTCTGGTTGCTGCTCCTGATTGGGAGTTAGGAACCCAAACTCTTGTGTAGCATCTTGAGAGGCTGCTCTGACCAGTAGTTGCATAATATCAGAGTTCTTGCAGTGCCATGTTACACATGGAAGGTGTCCCTGCATACACTTCCAGTGAGCAACCCTATGTTGCAGTCTGCACCAGTTGCTTTCTGTCCATGTTACATATGATGATCATCTATTATTACTTTAGGCCTTTTCCTTACCAACATAACTCAACATGACCATAAACAATCAAAAAAATAAGCCTGAACCAGCTCAAAAAAAACACCTAAACTCTTTAACATTTCCTTCTCCAACATCCATCCATGCCATTTGTACCAACTTCTGCAATGTTGAATCATTACCTTTTGAAAAGTCTCCTGATATACTAGCTCTCTGTGAGACTAGCCTTAACTCATCAATCCTGTCCTCTGATTTCTTGATTCCTGGCTTTCTCCCTCTCCTTAGAAAGGACTCTAAAATCCACATGCATGGCCTGGGAGTCTATGTCTGTGATCATCTCTTGCTGGCTAGGGGACTCTCTCTTAAATCTCCAGACCATTTGTATATGTGTCTCTATCTATCTCTCCTCAATTCAGTAAGCTATCTCTATTGTTCCCCTTTGTCTCAAGACTGTGGTGTACTCAATAGCATTTCTGATAATATAGACAAGGCCATCTCTCTACATTCATCTGTGCACATATTCGTGTTTGGTGACCTTAACGCCCACCATACCATGTGGCTTATACACTCTGTAACTGACCTCACTGGCATACAAACCTTTAACAATCTCTCACACAAGTGGTTGATTTTCCTACACATTTCCCCAGTAACCATGATGATAACTCTTCCCTTCTCGATTTCTGTTTTCCCTCCATCCCTGACTCTTGTCGTGCTATGCAGCTCTGCCCTCTTGGCAACTCTGATCATACCGTAGTGTCTATTAACATCTCCTTCTACTCAGCCATGAACCTCCTACTAACAGAATATCTTTCTGTTGTCAATGAGCAGACTGGGATGTGGTTTTTAATCACCCCATTCAAAAATGTGCATCTGAGGTGCTCCTCCTGGGTAAAAGCCTTCACTTAAGGTTTTCATCCCAGCAAGAAAATATAAACTTAAACCATGTTCATCTCCTTGGTTCTCAGCTGCTTGCATGTCTGTACCAAAGTGACATGTCTGATTGCAACAGATGGTTCTCTGTCTCTGCCCGTAAGTGTGTCCTCAATGAAGCAAGTTACTATTTGCTAATAGAATGAAACAATGTATTGCATCTCACAAGTTTGATTCTAAAGATTATTGGCATCTCTGCAAGAGTGTGCTGAACAACAGCAAATCCACAATACCTCCTCTATTCAATTATCTTGAAGTCCTAACTTCCTCAGCTGATAAGGCTGAATGCTTTCTTCAAAAATTCTCATCCAATTCAACATTTGATTCATCTGGAGTACCCACCTGATATTTCCCCTAGAGCTGAGGCTCTATTGAGTGAGATGAGAATAACCTCGTCGATAGTACTGGACATCATCTCTGAATTAGACTCTCATAAGTGGTGGTGACAGGATACCAGCCGTAGTCCTAAAGAAATGTGCTCCTGAGTTGGCTCCAGGTCTCTCCAAACTATATAACTATTGCCTCACTGAGTCTTGTTTTCCAGCCTGTTGGAAGTCCTCATCTGTTGTTCCTGCTTTTAAGAACTCTGGAAGCCATTCTGACCCATCTAACTACCATCATATCAGTCTCTTACTACTCTTCAGCAAAGTCTTCTAGGCTTTAATCAACACCAAAGCAGTTAAGTATGTTATATCCCATGATCTACTTTCTGACAAACAATATGGTTTCCATTTTACTCGGTCTGCTGCTGACATGCTCATGACCATAACTGAATTTGTATACTAAGCTCTTGATAATAATGGCAAAGCTCGAGATGTGGCTCTTGATATCTCTAAGGCATTTGATAGGGTTTGGCATGCCAACCTTCTTCATAAGCTTCAGGGATACAGTATTACTGGATGATTATTTGATTTAATTCAATCATTCCTGTCAAACCGTGAAATAAAGGTTGTCCTAAATTGGTTATTCTCCAGTTCCTTTCATACAAATGCTGATGCTTCCCAAGATTCTATCCTGGATCCTACACTGTTTCTGATCTTAATCAACAATCTTCCTGAAGTCATCAGTTCCCAAGTAGGCATCTATGCAGACAACACTACTATTTACTCCTGTCTCAGACAGATATGCAATATGATAGGTTCTGATCTGACATTCACTTTCTCACAGATGTGGTGTGGCTTCTCTCTGTCTTTTCTACAAATATTTTCATGGCAACTGCTCTGATGAGCTACTTCCACTGGTACCCCAACTGCATGAATTCAAGTTTGGTACTAGGTTGGCATCTCAGTCCCACCCTTTCACTGTTGAAACAGTTAAATGTAACCAACTCTTCTACTCCAACAGCAGCTTCTCTGCAATTCCTGACAGTGGAACTCCCTTCCTCTTACTTGCTTCCCTGATAGCTATAATCTTCAAATGTAATTCCAATCAACATCTTCTGATGCCTTGATCCTTATCCCCATCCTTCTCTATATCCTTTCTTCAAACATCCCTCTTTACTCTTGCTCTCACTCTCGGCAATCCCTTGCATGTTAGTGGCACTCCTGCCTTGCTTGAGGTGAAATGATTTAAAAAAAAAAAAATTAAAAAAAAAATATATTTTCAAATTTCTCTACAACTACAATTTCATCAAGTCTCAAAATAGACAGATAAAAGAAAATTTGGTGTTACCCTCACACAGATGTCTTCGTAAACACATCATGTAATTCCTACCAACCAATGGGAGACAGTCCTATTGGTTGATTTAATTCTTTTCATTTTTTTGAATTTATCCCAAACGGAAGTATCTGCATTGAGCCTATGCGTAGACGTGCAGTTTTCATTTCGAGTCGGGGACTCGTGATGGTAACTTCCGTTTATCGAAGCAGGGCAAGATCTCATCTTGTAACAGCTCTCCCAGATCTTACCCTGATTTGATGTTTTGTTAGTAATGTTGTTGGTGTGTGCGAGTGAATGTTTTTTTTTTTTTTTTTTATACCATTACGAAGTCTTGAAGCGTGCTGGGAGTTGCCCGTTTGTTTTACGTTTTGCTGTGTTTTGGCTATTATTGCGGAACTGCAGTCATCTGTGATATGATGCTCCCCTGACGAAAGTGTAGGAGGCTGTGTCAACGGGTTACGGGGATTTGGTGGAGCGGAGATGGGGGTGGGGGTGGAGGTGACCGGCTCATGTATTGCAAGTGATTTGGTCACGGTACGAGCCGACGAATATGTCCCCGGTGGACCCAATCGGTTTCGCCGTTTTTGTTTTTGACTTGCTGCACCATATCGTTAGTTCTGGTGACTTCGAAGTCGCCTATCCAAGGCAGATGTGATGGGTGGGCTATTGTGGACTGAGGTCGGTAGAGTAGCACCTTGTCACCGACCTGTATCGGGTCCTTGAAAATCTTATGGTTCAGTTTGGCTTCCATTCTGTGGTCAGCCTCGTTGTATGCCAGGGCAACTCTTTGGTGTACAGGGCGTTTATCTGCATGCCGTAAGCACCAGGATTGTTGTTGATGATATCTTGACGTGGTATCTTTGGTAGTCCGATATGTGGTTGACGACCAGTGATTATGTAATGTGGAGATGCGCCGGTGGCGGTGTTGGCCGTGGCATTCATGGAGGAAACTACGGATTCAAGGACATCCGTCCATTCACAGTTTCTATCTTCGCAGATGATGTAGAGGGCATTTTTGAGGGTCCGGTGTTGCTGTTCGATGTTTCCCGAACTTTATGGTTGCCATGGACAGTGAAGTTCCCGAGTGATCGATGTTAGGTCGCAGAAATCCTTGTAGACCTTGCCGGTGAAGTGGGTTCCTCGGTCGGAGGACACGATGCGGGGAATCTCCCGATGACGGGGGAAGAACTGGTAGAGCCCGCGGGCTGCGTCGATTGCACGGTCTCTAGCACATGGTATGGCCATGAGATGTCGGCTGAAGCTGTCTAAGATAGTGAGGATGTACCGTTTACCCTTCGAGAGGGGCATTGAGACAAAATCTATGTAGACAACCTCAAATGGTTTTCCACCTCGCCTACAATGGCCCATGGGCCAGTTTGTGTGCCTGCCGTAGTTCCCCTTACGTTTAGCGCAGGTTTGGCATGAATGGACATAAGCCTTGATGTCGCAATTTTTATATTCCCACCAGTAACTGGATAGGTGTTCCTGCATGCGGCTGATTCCAGAGTGGTTTACACAGTCATGAGCCTGGTGGAGATATTTTGCGCGGAGCTTGTAAGGTACCACCAGCTTGGGTGTGTTCGCAGCATCCCTGATCATTAGTACAGACGTTCTCGGTTCCAAGTAGAATTGATGCATGAGTTTGTGGAAAAGTGCAGTGCGGTGATCGTTGGAGTCAAGTATGGTAGTGTCAGGTCTTGGATCTGTCGACTGGAGGGCTCTGATGATTTTTGAAAGTGTATCATCAGAGGCTTGTTCGGCCGCAATACCCATGTGGTCGGCGATCTCTTTAACAGGGATGGTGGAAGTGGTGTGGAAAGCGAAGAATGCATCAGCGACCTTCGGTCTCTGCTGAAAATCCAGTTTGTTGAAGCATGTCGAGTGCTCAGCGTTGTGTGGATCACTGTCTGCTCAGGGTAAGGTGGTATCAGTGGTCGCTATGTGAGCTTGAGCGTGGGGAGGGTGAAAATAGGGACATCTGTTACCCTTGAAGCATGTACGGCCTTGTAGATAGTTTCTGCATACTGCCGGGTGGCCGGATTGGCCAGTGCCTCTTTGCGTCCGGCTGTATTTCATGTTGGAGGAAGGGCCGGTCTGATTGTTCCTGTTAATAGTGGTTGGGTTGTGCCTGTGCACCTGCCGTAGTTGCTCCTTCAGGTCCAGCAATTGTCGCTTTACGTCGGCTAGTATTCTGTCACTTTCAAGGCTGTGAGGCTTGCCAGAGTTTGCTGGTTGGCTCGCAATCAATGCGGTTGTTTCAACGGAGGTAGTCATGTCTGTTTTGATGCCGCAATCGAGAAAGCGTTGCGCGTCGCTGGCAATACCGCCCACTGAGTAGTGTCTATCCATGGTTTTGACGAGGTGTGGATAAATGTTGGGTGCCCATGCCTTGATCCTTTCGCTCATGAGCATGGCCCTCATTAGGGAGAAAGCGGTGTCGGCCGTCATCTCGGCATTTTGTTTGTCCAACTTGAATCTCGCCTTTATGTGGACTGTGGCCTCTCAGATTGTGTTCTCAAGTCGGCCTGCAAAATCAGTGAATTTCTCCCCCCTCACAGCGCTGGAGGTCCCATGCCCGCCTCAGATGTTGGAAATTCGTCATCTGGTTCCCGTGGGTGGAGATGAGGTAAGTTTTCAGTTCCTCGAACGTGGCTGTGGATTGTTTTGAGTCTTCCATCTGCTGGAAGATGCCTTCATTAAGGAGTTGTTTTGCCAGTTTGACGAATTCTTTCTCCATCTTGGGGTATTCGCACAACTCTGGCTTAACGTGTATCGTGTAACCTTTGCTGAAGTCGGTGATAAAGCGGTTGACGTCATTGCCTGGATGGATTTCGTAGCGTCCTGAAGTGATTGCTGTCGCATTAATAGTTCGTAGTTTGTGGCGTATCGCGGTGAGTGTGAGCGATCATGTGTGGTAGTCTGCAGAGCGGCTAAAAGTTCGTGAAGGTCTGCTTTTAGTTCGTTAATGATCGATTGTGTTTGGGGGTTGTCAGCACATTCCATGTCGATTTTCATTTGGAGAATCGCTGTTTTCTGTTGCTTGATGAGTTCCAGAATCTCTGAGCGAGAGAGGCCTGAGTATTCCATTGTTTCGCTGTACACTTGACACCAGTGTTATATTCCGTATTTAGATGTATCGTGTACGATGTGAAAACAATGTGGGCGAAATACTGCGTTTGGTTGCAAACAATGAAATTCAGAATCGAAAGAACAAGAAAGACTAGATATATTTTATAGTCTCTTTTAGTGAGGAAAATAAGAACAAGTAAAAAGTTCGTATTTAAGAAGTTGAATGTCTATGGTAGTGGCAAGTAAAGTTTGTGGAGTTAACTTGACTTATGGAAGGGGAAAGGTACCCTTTGACAAGGCGTCGGACAAGAGTTCATTAGCAGCAGCGGTCACATGCTTCGTTTCGTCGCCGGGCCAGTGTGTCAGGAGCGAGCGACGTGACCCTTCAGCCTCTGCCGTTGAATGGGACTCCTTTTGACTTTCCCGTGTTGAACTTATACATGCCTATTGGCTCCAAATGGCAATTTTTTGAATACGCGGGAGACGGTCCGATTGGTTGATTTAATTCTTTTCATTTTTTTGAATTTATCCCAAACGGAAGTATCTGCATCGAGCCTATGCGTAGACGTGCAGTTTTCATTTCAAGTCGGGGACTCGTGATGGTAACTTCCGTTTATCGAAGCAGGGCAAGATCTCATCTTGTAACATAAGTGAGTTACTTATATCCATAAATATATATGCCTACATTCTCACACATATATATCTTCATACCTACATATATTACACACATTCACACACACATACACACATCTGTATATACATGAACATTTGCTTTGTTGAACTCTATTTCTCTAGACTTTTTATGAACTCTCTTTAACCTTTCTGAGAACACCTTTTCTCTTTCATTTAATTGTCACCATTGTTGTTATTAAATTCTATTCAAATTTGCTTGACAATACTGTTTTATTCTTTGTTTGAAGCATGCAAAGGGTCATTTACAATCTGCTTCCCCTGTGTCTGTTGTTGGCCAAAACATGACCTTCCCTTTTCCCTTAAAGGTGATTAGCAGTCTTCATTTGACTGTCAAAACTAGATCACCAACAACAATCAGCAGCAGCCTCAGCAACAATTGCAAAGATGTATTGGGATGCATGATCAGTACATCTTAATACTGGGTTTATTATTAGTTTTAGGTCATTCAGCATCATACTATCTTGCCCAACTGACCCCAAACCTAAGTTAAGTTGGCAAATGTAATTTTTTATTCTATTTACAACTAGTTATGTACTATTTAAATTTACTTAAATTATTGCTATACTTTTTAAAGTTTTCATAAAAATTCCATTTACTTAAAAACAATAGAAAATTGATCCCCTAGTTTATTAACCCCCAACTTCATGTACAGAAACTCTTGTGATGAGGTGTGAGGGGGTGCTGAAAAAAAGGATAACATGATACTTGTATCTTCATCACATTACATTTTATTCATCCCAGTATTTATTTGGTTACTTTCAGTCAGTTTGTGTTGCAATATATAAAACTTATATTCTATGTCTGCAATGTTTGAGAAAATGCCCAATCATCTGCGAGGTGTTTTTTTATATATCCATCTATCCAATATTCTTGTCCTCATGCTTGCAATACTGGATGCAGGTGTAAGGTAACATACTTCTGCATTTGGTGTTTGGAAATAACCCAAGTCAACACTGCACTTGACTTCCTTGGATGGTCTGGTGTAAGCTTGAGGCAAAGCTAATTTCAGTATAATACTAAACTCTAAAAACAGTTAAAAATCTACTTGGAGTACACACAAGTAATTTTTTATACCATTTTAGACATATTTTGGGGTTTTGTATGAAAATATGAAAACAATATTTGGTTTAAACTTTTAAATATGAACAAAAATGTAGCTTGATATATACACTGGCTTTTATAATGAGAGATTAAACAAATTGCATTTCTCAAAGCATACAAAACCTATTATTCAGTGTATGGAAATGTGGAGTGACATCATGGTTATTCACATAGAAAATGGAACCAACAAACCAAGTTCAAATTTTAAGTGAGGCTGCTTAAATTCTTCTTTTATGTGCTGTCCTTTCTGGTTGTGGGTGATTGTTGGCTCTCCACAACTTCCAATCCTTCATAAATTATTAATAGACTTATATGAAAAATCTAAAGATATAAAATTATTCATGAAAATGATTGAACTCAACACTAAATAACCTAGATAAGGGTGATATGCCACAAAACTAACAAGCAAAAAGTTATTTTCATAGTCAGCCTTAAAATTGCATGCTTCATGCAAAATTTTAAAAATTGACCAAAGAGAGAAATGAATTGCTAAGTAGTGAAGGTTTTGTTTTTAATATAAAGAAATGATATGAGAAAAAGGTTTGATTAGATCATCATCAATACATACCATTCTCAAGCAGCAGTTTAAGCATTTCACACCTTCCCTGACTAGCTGCAATGTGGAGGGCTGTTCGTCCAATTGGTGTTCTCATGTTCACTTTCTCTACTGTAAGTAGAAAATATAGTAAGTATAAAAAAATAATTTTCTCAAGATGGATTATACATCTATTAATCTTGAAGGAGGGTATCTAGGGATTATAATGGATATCAGCAGGCAAAGTGAAATCAGTGAGATGAGTTCAAATTTCACTTTTACACAAATACCTTTGGAAAAATCATGAATGTCTCCCTTCTTTCCCCAGCTCTGGTTAACAGGTTAGACTAGACTCTCTTGCCTTGGGTGGCAACCAATCTAAGAGAAGGAAAATTTTGAATTGAAAATGAGGGAGAAGGCAACAGGAAATACTTCCACCATCTTTTGCACTAACAATTTACAGAAGATAAAGCAAAGGAGTTTGTGGAAGTTTCACTTCTTGACAGGACATGACTTTTTTAATAATAATCTTTGAGGAGATTCAAACAGAATCCTGTTGTTTTTGTCTATAATTATTTTGCAGTTTTTGCCCCCACATTGAATCCAATCACGTCACACAATCAAGAAACAAAAATCTATGTTACGCATTTAGAAAAAAAAATACAAAGTGCAACTGAAAAAAAAGGGCAAATGTTTTAAAATACCAGGATCTTGCCCATGACCTATGAAAAATATAGAATATGAAGTAGTGTTGTATCTATAGTAGCTGCTTCTAAATGTCATAAACTCAATAGCAAAAAATAAAAATGAGAATGAGAGAAGAGATTCTATTTAAAAACCAAATTCTATACGCATATGAGGAATGCTGGTGAATGCATTAACTGAAAAATAATGATTGAAACCAGGAAACTGTTAATATTGAAGTTTACAAAGCGTTTTATACAAGAGGAATTGAAAATTGGAAGATTGTATCAGTAATACTATGCTAAAAATGACATTGCACCCAAATTTCACATAAATTTTCCAACACAGAAAACTGTGCTATGATATGCTTTGTTATGAAAAGAATGTCTTCAGTGAAAAGTTTTATTGATGGACTTATTCTTATATACAAAAGAGACAAGTAAACAAAAACTGTCTACGGTTTACATTAAAATAAAAAATACAGGAATGGATGCTGAATATTTACATTTTTGATATCCAATAAATCTCAATTTCAAAATTTTTATTACTTTTATTTTTATTGTTGCTCTTTTTAATTATCCTGGTTTATTAAGTTTAACAGTTTATAATGTAAAGATGAAAGAGTTTTTTTTTTTTTTTTTTTTATATATCTGATATTTATTTACTATTTTGCATTACTATTTACTGTCCAGAATATTTTTTATCTCAAAAAAGGACCTTTCTAGGTGCCTTTTGCTTTTAACAGGAAACAAAAATATTTTTAATCATTTCACACCAAGCAAAGCAAAAAAAGCCACTAACACAGATTACTAAGGGTAGAAGAATATGAGAAAAAGAAAACATTATTAAGGAGAGAGAACAATAAAAGGACATGAATTAAGAAGACAGAAAATAATGATTGACATTGCATTCAAATTTTTGACTGGGAAGTAAGAAGCCGAATGAGAGTTTCATAATTGAGAAATGCGAGAGAATAAACTATTAGCATAGAACTGATGGTTACACCTAGCAGCCATTTCAGTTGTAAAATAACAAGATCTTGCCACCAATCTACTACTGCGCTTAAATTCATAAAGTCTAAGCACCAAAGAGGAAAGTTCATCAGAACAGTAACCATGAAAGTATTTATAGAAAAGGAACAGGAAAATGACATTACAGCAATGGGAAAGTGAATGAATCTGAGATGCCAGATCAGGATCAATAACATTGCAGATTTTTCTTTGTATTTTATCTAGAATTTCTAAATACATAGCAGAAGCACCAGACCAAATATTTTACATTAAAAGAATTCTGTAAAAAACAGAATAAATGGTAATCTGAGCATGTTATACAGCAGATGAGCAAATACCTCTCTACTAAGCAGTAATAGTTTTTCCTGGTAACCAAAGAAACATGCAGCCTTATAAAATATTATGGCCTTTTTTTTAACCAATCTTGGATGCTTTTACTCATTCCCAGTCTTTGACTTGTCTAATTTGTTCAAAGATTTTATGTCAAAGACTTTGTCAGACAAAAATTGACCCATCCTGGGTAAGGCGATAAACTACATCCAACAGCAAAGCCTCTGATCAGGAGGTTTTGAGGAGCATGAAAACATGTCTTAATTGCTGGTGTTCCCAGGGCCACTCTTACTCTGGGTGGTAGCACCTGTTAGGGCTCCTGCTATGTGCAAATAGTTAACCCCTGAACTGGGGTGAAAGTGTAAAAATAGGTTTTAATACCAGCAATAGATTTTTGTAAAAAATTATTACCAGCAATGAATTTTTAAAGAAAAAAAATTATTACCAGCAATCCATTTTTGGAAAAATCAAAATAGTACCAGCAATAAAAATTTTGTCAGCATTAAATAACACATTCAGGTTGATATGCTATAAAACCAATTAAGCCAAACCAAACTTTAAAAAATCAATAAAGACAAAGGTACAAGAGTCCAGAAAACATCTAAAATCATGTTTGTTCCTTACTACATGGCATCATCTCTTGGCAAAGAAGTAAGTTTTCTCGATTAGCAGCAATACACAGAACCACAAAGGCTTTTTTTCTTGTCCAGGCCAACTTTGTCTTCTCATCCATATATTCAGTTATAGGCGAAGAGAAAGGAATGATAGGAGAAACCCCAAGTTTCAGAAGCTGAAATTAACAAAAATAACACAGTTTCATAATAATTAAAAAAAAAAATTTTACATACAAAATTTTCCATATGATTTTTTGTTTTCATATGATTCTTTATGTTTTGTCTGATTTTGTTTGACTTTTAAAAAACAGAACATTGTCATGATTCAAATATTATTTTCAATGAGCATCTTATCTTTGTTGTTTTTATCACAATCTTTCCTGAAATGAGGCATTTTTTTGAAAACATTTCATCCCAAGCAAGGTATTAAATCCACTAAGATGTAAGGAAAGTGAGAAAATGCTATGGAGGCATTAGTAATATTCATGAATTATTTTGGCTGAGCATTCTCATCAGCATTATTTCTGAAATGTGATAAAAACAACAAAGATGAGGATGATAATCTAAAGGAGTTTTTGAAGTATATTTTGGGTGTTAAGTTCTTCATCCTTCATTAGGTGACTATTATAAGCATTCAGAATATGCTGTTGTCAGTTAATCGATGTACCTATATATATATATATATATATATATATATATATATATATATATATATATATAATATAAGATGAAAATAAAATAAAATGAAAACTTTTCTATCCCAATGTATTTCATTTCTTGAGGAACACTATCAATGTTAATGTGAAGATTTTATTTCTTAACCTATTTATACACAGAATTAACATGATTAAATTTTCAAATTATGAATTTGGGGACACTTTAAAATATTCTTAAAGCTTGCTGTATTATGAAAGGTAAACTATGAAGGACACTAATTGATGTAATTTACTGTCTAATAAACAAAAAGTTTTTGAATTTTAATTTAATTCTGTTTTTTAATGTAATTATTATTTATTTATTTTATTTTGTTTAATTATTTATATATTAATTTATTTATTTTTAATATTTAAAGGTTTTCAGTTCATTGTTTTCTTTTGATTTTTAAAATTTTTTATGGTTATATATGTTGGCTTGAGAAAGGAGATATGTGAAAAAGTTAAGGATGTAGGTTAACATTTTAGCATGAATTGATAATTGCACTTTCAAAACCTCTTCATCTAAGTAATTTATTTTCTCTTTTAATAAGTACAGTATTTTTGGATTAAATTTATGGTTGAAATTATTTTTGTGTTTAACTAAAGCATTGGATAAATTGTTATCTAGGAAATAACATATCTTCTACATAACAAATTATCCAACTACATAGCCAAATAAAATTATTCCTACAGAAATTAAATAGCATCAATATTAAAAATACAGTTCAACAAAACATTAATATCTTTTAGTGCAACCAGATGTACAACAAATTATAAAGATGAATTAACCAAGCAATGCATCATTAGACAATGCATTTCACTACCGCTGATGTGCATACAGCCATAACTGAATATATATACCAAGCTCTTGATAATAACAGCAAAGCTTGAGCTGTTGCTTTAGATATATCAAAGGTGTTTGATAGGGTTTGGCATGCTGGCCTTCTACATAAGCCTCAGGGATATGGTATTACAGAACGATTATTTGATTTAATCCAATCATTCCTGTTTAACCATGAAATGAAGGTTGTTCTGACCAGGTTTTTTTTCCAGTTCATATGAGTTTTCCTCAAAGCTCTATCCGTGGTCCTACACTGTTTCTGATCTACATCAATGATCTTCCTAATGTCATCAGTTCTCAAGTAGGCATCTATACAGACAATACTACCATTTACTCCTGTCTCAATAGTAAATCTGGCATTGCTGACCAAGTTAACCTGGACATTGGTCTCAAAAACACACTCCAATCTGTGGTTGACTGGGGCAGGAAATTGCTTGTGAAATTGAATGCATCCAAAACGAAACTGTTGTCATTTACTCACTATAGAGAAACTTCCCTGCCTCCTATAAGTCTGGTTGATGCTCAACTCCACATGAGGTGGCTCACTGCACCTTCTTGGATTCATGTTTTCCACTGACCTGAGGTGGAACAATTATATTAAATCAATAGCTGTGCATCTACCACAAGGAAAGTTGGTTCTCTGCATCACGCCAGAAGGTTTGTGTGAAATTGATCCAAGTAATGTCTTTCCAACTGACAAAGTCTCTCTGTACAAGCAGCACTGCATTCAAAAAACAAACTCAACTATACTCTCTTGCATTGTGATTTTTATGCCCAGCTGATCTTGCAAAAAATTTCCATATGTTCACCCACTCTCACAAATTCGCCTAGCTCTGAGGTTGTGTCTTTCTTAAATTAAGGTGTCAGGGTGGCCATATTTCTTTTACCTTTCCTTTCCTTCACTCGTTTTGCATGCCAAGCATATACGTGCACTCTTTGCTATGTGAGGTAAGTTGTCTTCTCTTTTACATTGTCTGAATCCATCCTTTACATCTACAAATCTACCATTTGTTCATGCATGGAATACTGTTGCCATATATGGTCATTTTCTCCCCGATGTAATGTGGCTTTCCTCTGTCTTTTCTATAAATATTTTCATGGTATCTGCTCTGAAGAGCTATTTTCACTGGTGTCCCGACTGCATGAATTCAAGTGTGCTATTAGGTTGGCATCTCACTCACACCCTTTTACTGTTGAAACAGTTAAATGTAGTTGCCTCTTCTACTCCAACAGCTCCTTCTCTTGCACTTCCCGACAATGGAACTCCCTTCCACCTACTTACTTCCCTGATAACTATAATCTTCAAAAATTTAAGTGTAATGTCAATCAACATCTTCTATTGCCTTGATCTTGATCACCATTCTTATTTTTAACTTTCTTCAATCCCCTCTATACCTAGTCTTTTGCCTTACTTTCACTCTCTGTAGCCACCCCCCTGCATGCTAGTGGCACTCCTGCCTTGCTTGGGATGAAATGCTTAAAAAACAAAAAATATCCAAGCGCGTGATAATAGAAGATAGAAAGTGAAATGTAAGAACCTGGATGCAAATTTACTGTGGATGATCTAGTGACTATATACCCAAACACATATTAAAAAATTTTAATTTAAAAGTTTAAAATTTCAGCATCCCCTCCCTTTCATACGCATGTGTGGTTAGATCAACATAAAAATAACTTTGACCTGATGAAGACCTAAAGAACAAAATATGTCACACAAAAATCTTTTTCCTCTTTGTCATTAATTTTCCTATAATTTCCAATAACAGCACACCTCTCAAATCCAAACCTCAGATTATCAATGTAGTTTATCAATTTTGCTGCCTATACAAGACTGTAACTCTTGTAATAAACATAATAAATATATAGGCCCCACTTTGGTGTCATTAAGTGAAACATTGACAAACAATTTAAGTGATTTTAAGTGATTTACACTCACTTATTCCCTCTAAAAGGAAATCTTAGCATTAGAAAAACTGAATAAAAAAGGAAAAGTGTAGCAAAGAAATATTGCTGCCCAGTGAGTGTTGAGAGATGCCTGATGATTAACTTGTGCATGAAACTTGTGCATCATGAGGTAAGGAATATCATTTTTAATTATATATATATATATATATATATATATATTAAAAAATATGCATAATACACTGCGTTGGTTGCACAACTCAGAGTTTCATGCCATCTGAAATCCTCAGATAAATATATATATATATATATATATATATATATATATATATATATATATATAAGACAAAAGGAATTTCTGTGCTACAATTTCTATCATTTATCATACTACTCAGTTAAATTTCTGTAGCTGCTTGATTTTGACATCCTCAATATGTAATTCATATCTTGGTCTATCTCTTTTGCTGATGATCATGCATTCTGTCTTCTTACAATTAATATTCTACTATACCTCCCAAGAACAATCATGGCAACATATAACACAAAAGCAAAAATTATTGTCTGATAAAAAAAAATTCAAGCTATTAAACTAGTCAGCTGATGTTCATTTCAGTAAATATGTTTACAGTAATCAATAAATCAAAGAAGCTAATTATATCCATGTTACAGCTGTGGCCAGAGTAGCAAACATTATTGCTAATATAAAGTAAAACATTAAAAACAAACATAGACATACATTTACAAGCTGTTAAATTTGATAGACATTGCTGAAGTCTATTTGATTCTAGGTTAGAGATATTGAGGTAAGACACTCTGTATGGATATAAAGATATTTTGTATTGGTTTCTAGAAAACTGATAAAGTAATTTTATATCTTTGTGATTATTAAAATAAACTCATGAGTATCAGTTATGCAAGATATTTTGGGAGTAAATCTATTATAAATTAGTTTTTTTATGCTGTGTCCCTTCAGGGTGTTGGTCATCATGGCTCTCCACAATTTTCTGTCCTTTGTAGCTCTTAATAAATTTTGTTTTTGTTATCTCTCCTAAATCTTGTTCCACCATTCATTTACTCAAGCTTGCTAGGTAGGTTATGCATTATTTTAATCTGTCCCTCATGCATTCAAGTTGACCCTGTGAGTATCAAATTTTCCAAGCCTACTTTCCTCATTATGTGCCCTGGAAATTTCAACTGTCTTTTTCTGATGTTAAGCATAGGCATATCATGTTTCCATTTTCTCTAAAACTTCATTGTTGCTCCCATGTTTGGTCCATGGGATTCTCGGCATCCTTCTGTAGAACCCAATTTCTGTTGCATCAAGTCTTTTCTTCATCTGTAAAGAAATTGTCCAGCATTCATTGCTATATAGGAGGACTGATATTATGTAACAGTCCAGTACTCTTTTCTTTGTTTCTAATGAATTTTTTTCTGTTTCTTAATACTTTGCTTAGCATCTTTCACTATCCCAATGAAGCTTTGGATTTCAGTGTTGCACTTTCTGTCTTCTATCAAAATACTTCCCATATATTTAAATTATGGTACTTGTTTGATTTTGGTATCTCCAATTTGACATTAGCATATTGGGCTGTTCTTTTTGCTAACAATCATGCATTTTGTCTTCTTGCAATTGATGTTTATTCCTTTCTTCTCACTTTCCTTCACTTCCTTCTGTAGGAAATCTTGTAGTTTCCTTTCTGTGTCTGCTATCAACACTGTGTCATTTGCATATCTTATGCTGCTAAGATTGTGGCCACCAAAACCAACTAATAAAACACCCATTCTTTCAGATAATGCATACCCTCCAAGTAATTGCAACTGTTCTCCTTGATATAACATCCATTTACTCAAACTTACCACCCACTCCTAAGTATAGCAACCACCCACTCAGATATAACACCCGTTCATTCAAATATAGCACCCATCCCCATAAGTATAACAAATATCCCCTCAAATACAGCACCATGAAGTCACAAATGGAGAGAAATAAAAGAACAATGCCCTATATAGAATTAAGCTACAATCACAGATAAAGAAGCAAACTGGAAAATATGCAAGTTGAAAGTATATCTGGTATTATTATGTAATCACATTTGTAAACCCCTTATAGAAATAAGTAGCAAATTGAAGTCAATACTTAGGAAAAGTTAACATAATAACATGATAATGGCTGAATCTTATTGACTGTCAAATAAACGAACTGCATTTTCATAATTTAAAATTAAGTATAAAACAATGCAGCATGAGAAATGCTATATATTTAAGCAAAAAGTGATTACTAAAAAAATGTTCTATAACATAAATGATATTAACATATAAAACATTTAAATTTATTTAAGGAGAATAATAATTATAAAATATTTAAATTTATTTATAAAGACTTATAATTATAAAACATTTGAATTTATTTATTGAGAATTATAATTATGATTAAGTGGAAATCAGAAAAGTGAAGGATAATTGTATAAAAATCATAAGATGTTAACCAAATATAATTTTAATCAAATTTTATATTTTCTGTAGATTTATCTTAAATTAATATTTACAAGATTAGAGGCATCCTTTTAAGTTTCACCGGAAAGGGTTATGGTTTGCCAAAGGGAGATAATAAAGTAATTGAAACTTTTACAGAAATTAATGAAAGCACTATATTCTTTGCCCTGAAACATGTTTAATCTTTAATTTTCAAATAGTCAATAAGGATTTGTCCAAGGAAGATGATAAGGAAATTTTAATTTTAACTTAAAAAATAATCAAATAACCTTAAATGGTTAGGAAGGAAGCCCCCACTCCCCCATCAATCCTGGAAAGCGTGATAACAGTGACTGAATTTGAGACACCTGTTTTCCTGAAAAATTGATTATTGAGAAAGATTTTCAACCAACAACAGCACTGGCTGCTTGGTTAAGGAATGCCAAATGTTTCTTTATAAGAAAACGGCTATTATTACTATTACCATACCCAATTCTGCTTTGAAACAAGTATTTCAACTTCAAATTTTCTAAAGTTGCATTAATATAAAAGAGAGCCATATCAAATTTCTTTTAATTTTTATCCAATAATTTTAATAAGTTGTCTCCCTTTTACACTTAAAATCTCTCCCAATGCAGTGCTAACTTATTTCAAAGAACAGGTGATTATTCTATTTATGGTTTAAAATACTAGATAGGAACAAAGAATTAAGACTCAAAATTACTACATCAAATTCCATAACCTTTTTGTGATTATGCTTTATTTAACTCTGCAGAACTTCCATCTGAATTTCTGGGATGTGGAGTTATCATTATTTACATTATTTACACATGGACTCCCCCCCCTCATCTTTGTTGTTGTTACCATAATGTTTTGTGCCCTCCAGCCTTCATCAGGTGGTTGTCAATCCAGGTAACCACCAAGGAATTTTGAAATGAACTCTTTATTTATTTAATTGACTAAAGGTAGATTTAGCAAATGAGAACAATCTCCCCCATAGATTAAATAAAAAGTTCAGTTCAAAATACTCTGAAGATTTCTTGGATCAACAATCATCTGTAGAACTATATATATATTTTTTATTATTAGGTTGTTTCACATGAAACCTGCCAATTGTGAATCTTACAAATAATATGCAAACATTTTACTGTAACATTCTGCTGATGGAGTTATTTCCCTTGCACTGGTAATGGCAGATCACAGCATGTTCAACGATAATGGCAAACTTTTTCAAGATGTTTATGAAGCTAATTAAAAAAAAATGACTCCATGAAAGAAAAGAGTAGTACAATAACAATAGGAAAATATATTTAAAGATTCACATACAAAAACCTAATTATAGTAAGGACTTAACAAAATATAACAAAATATTTTCTGGCATAGGTACACTGGTAGAAAAATAAAATAATGTTTTTAAGCTTAATTTTATATCTTTTAAAAATAAAATTTGCTCCATTTGATTCTATAATTTATTTTAAATCGATTTGTAATGAAAATGTTCTGTCTTTGCAAAGCTCTCTACTTTGAGAAGTCAGAAAAATTTCAAAAAGCAAAGTATTTTAATTTGGATCAAAAGTTCAAAATCTTCATTTCAGTGAATTGTGAGTTATAATATCTAAGGATCAGATATGGACCAATTTTTATTGTAAGATAATAGGAGACACAATGCTATAAAAATTACTGCCACTAAGCTGAGGTACTTAGAATATAAAATTTCAGTCTTCTCCATATCTATGTAACTGATCCCCAACTAACTTGAGTTTTTATTCAGGTTATTATTTTATCCTTGAAAGGTTTTATCACCTCTAAAAGTAAAGCAGTCTGTAAAAAATATTTTCATTAGAAATTCATTGAGAAAGGGAAAATAAATGGAACAGATTTTGAGTTTATGATTTCTAAAGTTGAAAAATTTAACTTTACTTTTTAATTCGGAACTGGTCAATTTTATGAGAAACAACCATTTTATATTTTTAACTTGATTTTCTTTTTAATTTTACTGGATTTTCATCTATTTTTCATTTTAATTTTAGTTGTGATGATAAGCAAGAAAAATTTAGACAAAAGAAACACTAGTCAGAAAAATTAACTTTATACTTTATTTATTTAATTTTATATTTTAGGGGTATCTTTTGGAAATATTTAGCCAGTTTGGAGAGGGAAAATCATAGATTTTTAACAGTCAAAGGGTATTTTTGATTAGCTGATATTCTTGCATGTAAAACTTATTATTGTTAGAAAATGCTTGGCATCTTAATTTCACATCTGTAAGCCTTTTCCAGAACAACATATTATGAAAGTGTCAGCAACCTAGACCCAGAAAAATATAGAATTTATGCTACATAGAATACAGATGGACTTACATTTGGTATGTCACCCATGATAGCTCTTTCTACCAATTCTAGCCATATGTACCAAACTGAAAGGTTAAGAGTTCCACCAGGAACGATTTCATTCTCTCTCAGGGTGGTACTGTCCACTAACTCCGCTGGAGGAAGGAAATACAAATTTAAATAATTAATAATTAATTAAGTCTTAATAATTTGCATATACTAATGAAAGTCATGTTACTTTTTTGTACCTGAAAATCAAAACAAAATGATTTATTAACTATATTATTAATTACCATAATACATCAGTTAGTGGGGAGGAGTTATTATGTAAAACCAACATTATATACCAATTTAAATGTACCTTGGGAGAATGTATCTCTGACAAAAAACAAATATATATGTTGGGTATATGACAAATACACTAACAAGAAGGCTTACAGTCCACATGTCTGACCATTCGTCCATTGCGAGACATCTACAACATTCCTGTCCACATACACAATATAAAAAATTACTAATTGACAACACAACTATCCTACACCATGAAAACAACAAATTTAGATTACAGATACTAGAAGCAATTTATATTAAAAAATTAAAGCCAGCACTGAACAGAATCAACTATGAATTCTGCAGTAATGTTCTAAAATGCCTGTAAAGGAACAGTTTTTTATGCTTTAATGCACGCATGACCATGACATTATAAGATAGAGAGAAAAAATTCCATAAGAGATAATTTTTTCATGTCCTAATGAATGCTCAGCAAATTGTTAACTGTTTGGCATTTAAAAGCATAATGAAAAAATTACAGTAATACATAACAATGCACAACATTGTATAAATACTTATACTAATGAACAACATATTGTTTTGTACCACTTGCACCCCTGAAGATGACCTTGGAAGAAGATTGAAAGTACTTGGGAAATGAAAATAAAAGAAATTTAAACATCTAGAGCACATTTCTCTTATCCTTTAACATCAATACATGGAAGGTTATTCGTGAGTATAAAGGATTTTATTAAAAATTAGCAGATATAATATCTGTAATTTAATCAATCAGACATGCTTAAAAGAGAATTTGCTACCTAAATACACAAATTATATATATATATATATATATATATATATATATATATATATATATATAAATACAATAAACTTAGTTTCTCTTCTAGAAGTCTGCCAAGGATTGGATGTAAAAACATTACAAGAAACTCCAAATACAGGTCCAGTTAAGTTTAGGGAACCATTTTATTCTGATATATATATATATATATATATATATATATATATATATATATATATATATATATGTGTGTGTGTGTGTGTATGAACACACACACATATATACACAACAAACACATAACTATACTATGTGTGTGTGTTTGTGTGAGGGAGAGAGAGTACAACAGACCAGTAACTGAAAAAAGATCTGGTAAAGTCACCTTAGCCTTGCACAGAATCACATTGGCAATATACTCAGTAATTAAGCTTAATTAATATTAATACTACTAGGCTAGCTTATTAAACTTTGCTCTATCCTGATGCAACAGATGTCATAGGTTAACCAACATCTGCTTAAAAATCAAATATCCATTATATTCTTAATTGAGAATTTGATATACGGCAATGCTAAATTGAACATTTTTACGATATTCTTTTTGGACGGACAATTATTGCACTAACTTAGCTTTCTAATGATTCATTTTTTATACAGATCTTTTCCTAGGCAAATGCAAACATGTTAACAAATATGTACTTTGTTACGTAAATCAGATAAAACTATATATAAAAAAACATATATAAAATTATAATTCATTAATTTATTTACTTAGCTATAAAGTGTATTTATATTTACTTCAAGTTGTGTTTTTAAATATTATGATAATAATAAATATAAGTGAAATCTTTACCAAATATTTGGAGAAATCAAATATATTTAACAAGCTACAATTTCATTTACTAAATTAAGAACTTTTATCCTCATCTCAAGCAGAAATACTTGACTACACATATAATTCAAATTAAAAGTTACATTAATATCTAAATTCTGATTATGTTAACACATTGACTGCCAGAGGTGAATTATGAAATCTGACTTCAAACACCAACTTTATGATAGCCAACTTACCAAGAAAACTTTTATGAGTTGATTTATAGCTTCAACTGAAGTCTTAACTTTGTTTTCACTCTAAAAATATCATTATGAATAAACTTTTTGTTGGTGCCCACAGATGAAAATGTATCAGAAAATGCTAAGCACACTATAACTCGTAGTTGGCATGTGATAATTTCAAGTCTGCATCATAATAAAAACTGAAAACCACTAGTTAACTCGTGTTAACCAATGTGTTAAACAATTATCTAATACATATAACCTAACAATTTCAAATAAGTTTACATCATAAAATAACATTTTTTAAGGAAACTAATTAACCTGCTTTTATGGAAAATATGATTTTGAAAAATAAATTCAGTTTTACAATCAACTCTTTTTATATATTTATATAGATTTATTGCATATTAACATTCAGTTTTCCACTTACATGCTTTTCAAGAAAATTTGTTGCATAAAATCCTGAAGAACTGCATAAATTTAAGTTTGGAATTTTATTTGTAGTTGTTTCTCAAAGAGATATTTTCTAAGATTATTCTGACACAAGGCCAAATAAAGAGGACTATAGGAAAGAAGATTGTTTTTCACATTTGAAATCCTGGCTTTTAACTGGGCTTGAACACTGATCTCTGGCATTAGTGGTAAATATACAACCACCTCAGTCTCTAAAGAAGCCCAACAGCTCCTCATTTTCAGAATTCTGGTTAAATCTCTCTGTTATTTTTAATAGCCTTGTTTATATTTTACTACCTACCTATTTGTATAAAGTTCCCTAAAATCCATTAAAGTATATTGGCACTTTAATAAATAACTACATTACATACCTACATTATTTCTATAGAAGACATTATTCCATCAAAAATATTAAAATATACTAGTATTTCTCATTCCTATTTATTCTATGCTAAGCTTGATTCTATTGGGATGGAAGAAATTAATAAATGATGCTTCAATATCAAACTCTGTATGAGGCTGGAATAAACATCCTACAACTCATATTTAGTCATAGGCATCTTAACACTGCTTTTTCTATAACCAAATCAATGCAGAATATAAAAGTTAAAATAATGATTTTTAATTGACATTTTGATATGAATTGTTAATATTCAATATTTTCTTTTATTTTCTTGAATTATCCTCATCTTTGTTTATACACATATTTCATGCAGTCCATTCATGTGAAATATTATTTAATGCAAATTCTGTTAATGCTCAATTCTATCTAAAATCTACTCTTTCACTGATGCTACATTATCCTGAGGCTTTCTTGCTGACTCATAGAGAGTCTGACTGGCAGTATTCAAAGTCAAGCCAATACTTGTAGTTTTATGTTTATATATAAGTTCTTTCTTTTCTGTACTTTTATGCTTACAGCTAAAATTAGAGTTTTAGACAGTTCTTTTTTTACCTCCTTCTTATGTGTGAATCTATTTTTAAGTTCAGTTATCATTCTTTAACAACAAATTATAATCAGGAATGACTGGAAGCTGACTGCAGAAAATAAACTTTTTCCTGCGAAAGCCTAAAAAAATAGAGAGATATAAGAATTATATTCAAACACACACAAAAAAAGATTGTCACTAAAAAACTGAATATTAAAGTAATCAAGTTAAACAGAGAAAGATAACAAAGCAAAGAAAAATAATTTTTTTCACATGATTGTTTCACATAAAATTATCTTGATAGTTGTATATAAAATATCTTCAAATGTGATAATTCTCATTTGTGATAAATGCATTTATGTAATAACAAGAGAATTTTCAAATTCATTACATTTTTGTAACATTCAAATTATAATAAACTTGCATTCTTAATGAGATTATAGGTTTTAAATTGAATTAGGCAGCATTAAAGTTTCAAGCATAGTTTTATTTTAATTTTATGTATTAATATTTAGTCTAAAAATTGCAATAAAGATGGACATATTAAAAACAAACAATAGAAAAGAATAATAAGTTTTCTTTTCCATTTATCTCTTTATGGTAAGTTAAAAGCTTTTTGTTATTATTTCTTCTTGATTTTAATATGTCCATTTTTATTGCAATGGTTAAATTTTGTACCATTATTAAATTATTTAGTCAAAAAATAGGTCCCAAAAAGTTTTGTCATGGAAAATTTGGTCTTAAAAATTATGGATATATCTTTAAAAAACAAATTGAAAAGATAATAATCAATGGAAGGCTATTATTGAAATATTGATAAGAAAAAATTAAATTAAAAGGGTATGAATTAAAAAATAAGACCATAACGATATAAAGATTTATTAGAAAGAAGTAAATTTGGTTCCAGAAAATTTTGTCTTGAAATAAGATGATTGTAAGCTAAGCATGATTGGTCTATTTAAGTCTATCAAAATTAGGCACCTCCACTAATTTGGTAAATGTATAAATTTTAAAAATGAGAAAACTTTCTTTCTAGCTATAATTGAAAGCTAAAGAATTTAAAATTTACTATTTCCATTAAGCAAAATATTCTGTGGTGTATTTCAAACAGAAATTATATTGATTGGAATCAATTTTTTTCAGTAAAATCAATCTAAACGGCTAGTTTTGACACATTTATAAACAAAAGTTAATTCTTGGTTTTAAAAATCTTGCAAAAATAAAATATATATTTCTGAAACATTATTTGAGGAAAATTAGCAAATTTAAAGTTAAATCAATCTGATTTTAAACAAATATTACTTACTTATAGCATAAAATGTTGTATGCAAACATTCCTTAACTACAGGGTCTTATTTTCCTGATGTGTTAATCAATTTATTGGCAGCAGATTGACAGACAAATGTGTTTATAATTAAGTATGGTGGATCAGCCGATAAACTTTATTATAAACAAGGGGTTAATCCTTAAAGCATTTGACCTTTTAATGATAGATTTATTGGTTTGTACATCCATACTTCAGAAATTCTGAATGTAATCACACATACAAAAACAAATCAAAATTCTTTTTAAAATATTCAGGGTCATTTGATTGTAATAAGATAAGATAGTTTTATTTAATAACAATATTTTCTAAGAATTATCACATTGAAAATCAATTTTAAAAGATTTAAAAACTTTATAAATTATTCAATTTAAAATTGTAAAAAAAAGGAAACAAATTTTGTAAAAATTAATTTTTTGTTGAAAAAAATTCTTTTTCTTCAGACAATATTGTCTTTAATATATATTATTCATAAAAGCAATTAAAAGCTTCTCTAATTAAATAATGTCTTAGTTTTATTTCATTTTTTTATTTTTCAATTCAGAACATATTTTCAGTAAGACAGGGTCCAATTTTGCAAAAAAAAATTCACTGATTTAAATTCTTCAAAGAATTCTGCTTTTTATAGTCACTAAAAATTATCACATTGAATTTCTCAAGTTTTCATAAAATTAAGTAAAGGACTGAAACAAATTTTACATGTATTTCAGTCCCTTACTTAATTTTAATGCTTTCATTATGTTTGGAGCATGTTTTCATCACGGTATGCTGATTTTTTTAGCACTTCCCTGGAGGTACCTAGATAGCTATCATAAATACCTTAAACTTCTTTATTTTTACATTTGAAGAAGCATTAAATGATATTTAATACAGGGGAAGACCCAAGCCCATCACCAGAGGTTTTGAGTGTGGAGGTGAGACTTTAAATTAGGACTCTGAAAGAAAGAATTTGCATACTAGTTCACATCCTTTTCATAGGTGATGGACAAATGATTTCCTTGGCAGACTGATAACCAAATTTTGTGTTTGAATTTTCCAGACAATGGTGGCAGCTAGTCTGATGGAAACCACTCCACCATCTTTCCCAAAAATTCATGGTAATTCCTAGATTTTAAAGAAAAGAAAACTGCATGGAAAATTCTGATAACAGAATACAAAGGCAAGATTTGGTTGGAACAGCAATGCACGAGGAACTTCTTTTTCAACTATAATGGCAGTTTGTTTTATACACTACTACTATTGCTAATGAGTTCCTCACTGAGTGCTCCGAGCCTAGAAAATACTTATAATAAACACATCAATATCCAAAAAAATAGTTATGTGTTGATAATGCTCCAAAAGTGGGTTAAAGTTATACAGAAAGCTTACCATGGGCAACCTACTGCAAACATTTGCAAATTAATCTCGGCAATCATTATGGATGGATGTACTGAATAGGTACCCTGGTAATGTGTCCTGTGCTAGGCTATGCTATATGCATAGCAACTTAAGCTGTCTGCCATAGAGGAAAGGTTAAGGTAGTTTTAAAAGCTAATTACTAGTGTTACGAGTTCAGTCCTCACTGAGTGTCCTCTATGAAAACTGAAGGTTAACTCTGAATAAAACTAACAACAAAGGCCCAAATTGGAAACTCAGGTATTGCTAAAACTTGTCACTAGTCTTACAATTAATACCAACAAGTAAAAACTTTGCTATTATCATCACCACCACCACCATCAACGAGAAGACTAAAAAAAACTAAACTAAAACAACAATAACATCTATAATAGTGATAATGATGATGACGACGACTACATCATCATCATCATCATCATCATCATCATCATCATCAACAACAACAACAACAACAACAACAACAACAACAACAACAACAACAACAATAACAACAACAACAACAACAACAACAATAATAATAATAATAATAATAATAATAACAATAATAATAACAACAATAATAACAATAATAATAATAATAATAATAATAATAATAATTTTGAAAAACTATCAAAATAAAAAGACCTGGAAATTGAAATAAAAAATGTGGAAATTGAAAACAAGAATAATACCAGTGGTAATAGGTGCATAATGGAACAAAACAACACATTGAAAGAATCCTGAAACCCCAGCTTAAGACATACAGAAAATTGTCTTATTAAAGCACACACACTAAGGAGAACTTTGTCTATGTAACGCTAGCAACTTCATCGGAGAAAAAAAAAAAAAAAAAAAAAAAAAAAAAAAAAAATGATGAATGTGGCCATAACAACACACCACGACCTGCCTTAGGTCTTTCCGGACTTGGTAAAGTGTGTCCATTTAATAATAATAATAATAATAATAATAATAATAAATCGTAAAGCATTCGATAGTGTACCACATTCCTGGATCTTAAAAGTCTTTAAGTATGTACAAGGTATCACCCGTTATCATCAATTTCATCAAACAATGTATGTCGATATGGAAAACTACACTTTACCTCAATCATAAAATGGAACCTATAAGTCTGGCGAAATAAACATCAATAGAGGAATATTTCAAGGTGACTCTTTGTCTCCTTTATTATTTTGCATATCACTTATAGCATTAACCAACCAACTTAACAAGACAGAATGCGGTTACAAAATAGCTCAAAAGAAAATAAACCATCTATTTTACATGGATGACTTAAAATTGTATGCTAGGAATGACAATGAGCTGGAAGGTCTTCTGCAAACTGTAAAATGCTTCAGTGAAGACATTGGAATGAAATTCAATTTGGATAAATGTGCTAAAGCTACAGTTTTACGAGGATCGCTACAACAAACTTCCTCTATTAGTTTAGACCTGCTGTAACAATAAAAGATTTAGAACAAGGAGAAGCTTATAAGTACCTAGGTGTAAAATGAGAGTGAAGGAATTCACCATAAGAAAATGAAAGAAATAGTGCGTAAAGAGTACTATAGAAGGGTACGACTGGTATTAAAAACTGAATTGAATTCTCAGAACAGAATTATGGCCATTAATAACCTTGCCATCCCAGTGGTCCAATATAGTTTCAACATCTTGAACTGGACTCTAAATGACATCAGACAAATGGATTCTAAAACAAGAAAGCTTCTTTCTAAGTATAAGATGCATCATCCAAAGGCTGATGTAGACCGTCTATACATACCCCGTAAAGAAGGTGGAAGAGGTCTTATTCAGCTAGAATTGTCATACAAGACAACAACTATTGGCTTACTAACTTACATGGAAACAACAAATGACTGGATGATAAAATTAGTGAAACAACATGAAAACAGAAAGAAAAAAAATATTCAATAATAAAAGAAGGCAGTAAATACAAACAACATTTACATTTAGTAGATTCTGTAGTAAATCAAAACAGAAGCCAAGAACCAACTATTGCAGCAAAAGATATGAAAAAGAAAGCCAAGGATAAAGCCCTTGAACAGATGAAACAACGCTGGCAAGACAAACCTCTGCATGGCCAATATCCAGAACGTGCAAATAAACCCAATGTTGATAAAAGTTAATACTCATCGATGGTTACGAGCATCTGGATTAAAGTCTGAAACTGAAGGCTTTATTCTTGCAGCGCAAGACCAGAGTCTTTTCACTAGGAATTTTCAGGCAAATATCATACATAATAATGTGGATCCAAAATGCAGGTTCTGTGACAAATACCAAGAAACAATAGACCATCTAATCTCAGGATGTTCTATACTTTTAAATGAATATAAAAATCGTCACGATAGAGTGGGGCAATACTTACACTGGACAATGTGCAAACACTTTGGAAAATGTGTAAGCAAACACTGGTATGAACATCGGCCAGCGCCGGTTACAGAAATAGAAGATGTCACCATTCTATGGGATTATACCATCCACACAGACAGAAAAATTGAAGCAAATAGGCCGGACATTATTGTCAAAAAACCAGAAAGAAAAAACTTGCCTACTAATTGATATGGCTTTGTCCAGCGGATTGTAACATAGCAACCAAGGAATTTGAAAAACTATCAAAATACAAAGACCTGAAATTGAAATAGAAAAATGTGGAAATTGAAAACAAGAATAATACCAGTGGTAATAGGTGCACTTGGAATTATAAAAATGGAACAAAACAACACATTGAAAGAATCCCTGAAACCCCAGCTTAAGAGACATACAGAAAATTGTCTTATTAAGTACAGCACACACACTAAGGGAGAACTTTGTCTATGTAACGCTAGCAACTTCATCGGAGATAAAAAAAAAAAAAAAAAATTAACATGAAATGTGGCCATAACAACACACCACGACCTGCCTTAGGTCTTTCCAGACTTGGTAGGTAGTGTGTCCATATAGCAGAAATCGAATGATGATGATAATGATAATAATAATAATAATAATAACAATAATAATAACAACAATAATAATAATAATAATAATAATAATAATAATAATAATAATAATAACAATAATAATAACAATAACAAGAGCCACAACAATTAATCAAAGTTTTTATGTCTAATTCTAATTGTTTATTTTTTTGTATGAGGTTCCTATGGTCGTGGCAAAGAATATCTGACAAAAAAAGGATCTGATCCCACCACTCAACAGTGCCTCCAGATAACCACACCTTCATCCAAGTAGGTTAGCCTCTGTAGGTCGTACGGAATTCCAGTTGCCAATTCCACAAGTTTTCTCAATTCTTTCACTGTCATGTCTAGGGACACATGAATTATAAACACTTCATTAAAAAGTCGAATCTTCAATTTTGCTGTATGAGAGTCTTTCCAAAGTTTTTGATCATTTTTCTTGATTTTTTTTGGCATTTGTTAATTTTTACCCTCCAGCCGAAATGGGCGATTTAGTTTTGTGATTTTTATTTTCTTTTAAATTCCTATTTTGGAAGATGGAAAGACTTCGTTCCATCAAAGACACGCGAAGTTTAGTTACCATGGTAATATTTACTGCGAACTTTTTTTATTATTTAAATTTTGGAAGCAAAAGTAAAAACATCCTATTACCAAGAAAATGTTACATTAAAATACGTTTTAATAATTAAAATGATTAAATTTATATACTTGAAAACTTATATTTTTTATATTCAGTGCGAACCTGTTTAACGGAAACTGAACTGTATGGAATAGAAATGGAGAAACTTTTCTCTTTTACAGCACGAAGGCTTCTGCCCGGCTTTGTAAGTTTTATTTATTCAGCTTCGATCTATACGTTTTCTAATTGTGATTAAATGATAAATTTATGATTATTTTAGTTTTATTAAAATGCAGGAAAAAGATATTTTAAAAGTAATGCACACTGAATCGTCTGTCCTTCACATGTGGAGTGTGACCGATGTCTTAATTTTATTTATTTTGTAAATAATTCTATAATTTAATGATGTAAATAATTCAGCTGGGATTTTGGATATAAATTACTTTATCATCTATTTTGTTCTGAGTTTTTATTATGTGCAGTTATATTATTAAATCTGGCTAGCTGTTTTTATTATTATTTTTAAATATGTCCTTGGGTTGTAATTGCAGCGGACAGTTGTTTTTGTCATCAAATAAACAAATTAAATTTGCATAAATTTACGAAGTTTCTTATTTTTTATGGCTTTAGAAACTCATTACATTTTTCACAATCATTTCATAATTTGCTTTTTTGGTGTTATTTTAAATGTTATTTCAGAAGTTTGATTATTAAAATTGATTAATGTAACGTTTATGTTATCACAGGGGAGATAATTCTTGATTTAATGAGGTTTTGTTTGATCGTCAAGCTCTCCAGCCCTCTTTAACATTGAATATGAGAGAAGTTGTAGTTCATTTGTCTATTCATTTAATTTTCACTAGCTTTATATAGTTTAGCGAAATCCCTCGGTGGGGAATACTAAGAGAGGGTAAAAAGGAATAAGATCTTAGTACAGTGGTTCCCAACCTTTTTTACATGGCGGCGGCACACTATATTGAGTTCTTTAATTTAAAATTTTCACGGATCACCTATCACAAAAAATAAATATTTTCCACTCATAAAGCCTTTTTGCAATAAAATAATAATAAACAAAGAATATTATATAAGAAGAATTTTTATTCCCATAAATCAAGATATCCTGTATTCAATATCGGGTAATGGCGAATGTCAGTGGGACAGTTGTGTCTGGTGCTTCTTGACTACTGCTGCAATATTTGGGCGAATGTGAGAGAGACACGCTCTTAACTCTTCTTCAATATTTTTAAGTCTTTCATGTTTTTTATTTTTAATGTTGTTTAGGTAAGAAAATCCCAGTTCACATAGGTACGAAGTTTAGAATTGCAGTAAGATTTTGATGGCTTTTTTACTTAGTTGGATACTCTTCTATAAATCCAAAAGGCGTCCAATGGCAGTTGTGTGTACTTCAATTTGAGACCGTGATCACTGGAAAGGCTTGCTAATTCTTCTTCTTCACATAACTCAAAATTGAAAAGGTTGATGACTGATAAATCTAGGAACGGATTGCGAATCATTACTCCTTTATCTACTAAGGCTTAGTAGATAAAGGAGTAATGAACCCAAGAAGCAACAATCTATTACTTTGGCCCAATCACGGCAATTGACAGAGGGAGAAAGAGAATACACTAACTTAAATGTTCCAGAGATTAAAAAATTGCAACAGATTGCTGGTGGCAACTAGGGTAGGATTCCCGTCAAGGTCTGGTAAATTTTCCCAGTTAGAAAAAACATTGTATAGGTAGAAGTAGTAACTTGGAAAAAGCGAGTGCATGTGCACACACAAAAACTGCAGCAAAAAGGCTGCTTTTAATAAGATAGCAAAATGTGTCATGTGACCCTCGTAAGTCACATAATGCATCAAATTTGCATGATCAGTAAAATAAAAACAATCCCAAGGAAGGCAGGTGTTTTTTTTTATTTATTTTCCTCTCCTCCTCTAACAGTAGCCATGAAAATAAGTTTGTTACTTTTTTTTCCAACACACTACCATCTCAACAAAACTAAAAAAAAAACAAAAGAGAATCTTACAAAAAAAAAAAAAAAAAGAATTTTTTTTTTCCTCAAGGGTGGACCGGTAATAAATTCAGCTAGTCCAAGTATGACAGTACCAACTGTCCCCTTCAGGGGAAGGCTGCTGAATGTCTATGCAAAAAAAATGATACCAGTCATTGCACCCGTCACAACATATCATAGGACTACCATCATCTGGTCGACTGCATCCAGGACAAATCCAAATACACAAGCTATTTTCAGCTGACGAGTTTTCTGTCATATCAGAAGGGCAGGATGGATGGTCCTCAAGTCGAACCTGCAACTGTTCAATGCAATTCTGGCAGTACCAACTCTTTTCAACTGGGGGTGGCTGACGTATGCTAACACAAGTAATATGATACCAGTCATTGCACCCATCACAAAATATCGTAGGACTACCATCTTCTGGTCACATACAACCAGGGAAAATCCATATATGCCAACTATTTTAAACCGAAAACCTAGCATCCGGTATATCAGAATGGACAGAGGGACAGTTGTCTGGGTCAACAGTGTTATTCTCATTTTGTGGTAGTGAATCTGGTTAATGGTTTCATCAACTGACAATTCCAAGGGATAGAGGTGTTTCAAAAAATGAACCTGTAAAGATCCATCCCCTCTCTCAATCTAGGCAGACCTGACCAAGCCGTTGTCTCTCAGAAAAAGATGGGTAATTCTACCCAAGTCCCAAAATGGGTGAATTTTGTTGGGAACCTTGATTATTACTATTTCTCCCACAGAAATAGCATAGTTAGTTCTTCCCAGCTGGGTTTAGTCATGTTTTCTCAGGCTCAACAAATAATCCTGATACCAAATCCTCCTGAACCTTTTCAATGCCTTGACTCTGTAATGCAAAGATTCCATCAGTTGTTTTCTAGAGAGTGGTTCGACCTGGTAGAGACTTCTGCTGTCTATCCTTAATATTAATCGGGGGATACTGTTGGTTACAAAAAATGATTTGCTGTTATGATCTCCAAGACAGGATCTGATGAACTTCTGTAGGTCAAGGGTTGATCATTAATGGCATTTTGGACACCGGAAAGGATGGTCAAAAGAACAAAATAGGTTTGCTTGGCATGACAAATCAATTTGAATAGACACAATTTTATGGTTTTGATTAATTGTTCCCAAATGTTACCAAACCAAGGAGAGTGCAAGGATATACTAATGTGATTGATATCACAAGTACCCAATTTTTCTTTAAATTCTCCAGACTACAATGCATCATGTAATATATCACAACTTGACACAAAAGACTTATCGTTGTCACTCTAAACGTGAGATGGTATGCTGTAGAGGTTAGTAAAATGGATGAATGCCATCAGAAAGATTGGGTAGTCATATTTTTGATCAGTTCCAGATGCATTGCCCACACCTCCAAACAAAGATCAGACTATATATCTTCACTCTTTCTTTACCTCTCATGACCCACAGGTAACCCATGTAGTTCACCCCTGTGCGCAAGAAGGGTTTTATCATATTGACCTGATGTTTGGGTAAGTCAGTCATTTTTGGGTATGTGAAAGAAATAGCATTAAATTTCTGGCAAAGGGGGCACCCAGACAAGTTTCTTTACAGATTGTCTACCTTGTGATATCCAATACTCAGACAACCTAATCTTATTCAATGTACTGGGCATGCTCAGATGCATGAATTGGTAATAGCAATCCAATACAATGAGACTGGTCAGCTAGTGGTCCTTAGCGATCAAGATAGGATTGACTATCTCATATTCATAGACAGAGACCTTGCCTATTCTTCCCTTGGAACAAATCACTCCTTCTTTGTCTAGGAATAGCTTTAAGCTATCCATTCTCTGTGGTATGGCCCTCCCAGAGGGATTCTGCAAATACTCCAACTCTTCCCTGAAGGATCGTCATTACATCAGCCTTAACAAGTGTGTTTGGGCTGCCATAACTGAGTCTGTATCTCTCCTCTTCAATTTATTAACAAACTCTACCACACAGGCTGCAATATTCAACAATTTTTACAATGTCGAGTATTTATTAAATTATATCACCAGCTCATCCTAGTTACAAGAAGTAGTACAAAATACTGAGGACATAATTCTTTTATTTTTTGGGCTCAGGCAATTCAAATCATTCTTAGGCCAGGAAGTTGATTGATCTAGTAGTCAGGAAGGTCCAGAGGTCCAATATTCCAAATTCTCTTTCATCTTGGTGGTAGAGAGATCCCTAGTAATTAGGTTGGCAGGGTTTTGTCCTGTAGGTACGTATTTGTACTGTATGGACATGTTAAACTCTGATGTTAGTTCAGGTTCCAATTGCGTAATGTCCTTTAATCTATTCTTGGCAAAAACATTCTTGTTGTTAGTATGCTTTGTGCATCAACAGCAATGAACACATTTTTAAATTTCACATTTGAATACACCTTCAATAACATTCGCAGGCATTTGACTGCCAAAAAAACTGTCAATAGTTCCAATGTTGGTACTGTCTTTGATTTAAGTGGTGCCACCTTGTCCTTGGAAAAAACCAAGGATGAAACACTTTGGGTTGCATAGGCTGCAAACCCATATGCACCTTTTGAGGCATCACAAAATAAGAACAAGTCAGCTTCTTTCCTTTCATCAAGGGTTCATCTTTGGAAACTAATGTAGCTGACTTCCAATAATTCCTTGGCAATAATTGACCATTGGGCCTGCAGTTTGTTTGGAATTACCTCATCCCAACCTAAATCCAATTTCCACAAATCACCAATGAAGGTACGGGCCAGTATAGTTACTGGCAGACATAAGGAAAGAGGATCAAATATCTTAGATGCTTCAGACAGTATGCACCTCTTAGTTTCTGCCTCAGGGTCGCAGTTATAGGGGGCGATGTTGATGGTGTCAGTCATAGGGTTATATTGATAACCCAGTACTTTCTCCCAAGGGCAGTTGTAACTTGCAAGAGTGCCTTCTCCCTTCATCAATTCCTGTAAGTTCACATGGTTAGAGTTGCAGGATTGTAGTGTGAACTCTCCTTCTTGTAATCTTCTCAAGAGCTTGTGAATACAAGATCGTCAATTTGTCCAAAGAGTTGTGGGTCCTTATCAGATTATCCACATAAAAGCTGGATTGCAGCATTTTGGTGCAATTGTCAAGCAAGGTATTTTAAAGGTTCTACGATCACTTCCCTTTCTTGGTCCTCAAAGACCTTGACATACTCCTCATAGAGATTTTTCTTCTCCAAATTTTGAACCACCCTGTCCAGGACCTTAAGTGCTACATGGTGGTTTGACTTGACCTGTTTCAGTCTGTCTTCATACCTTTCTGACTAGACAAAGCCCGTCCTTGAGTGTAATGTCTTCTATAAACTCCTCCACCTTCAAGTGGTTATAATCCAATACAGATTCAGCATCAGGAAGTCCCGGGGTCTCAAAGCTAAACATCCAATCCAGGCCTATATCTACTCCACTCTCTTCAAAGAGGTCAGAAAGGGATCAGAATAGGATGGAACAGAATTCAGGCTGTTGACCAGTGAATCGTCACAAGAGTAACACTTGATAATCTCATCATAAATTGGAATCTCAAAATTTGGGCCAATTGAGTCTATCTGATCATCATATAGGAAATGTTTGGTATTCCTAATTGAGATAATACCAGCAGGGATCTGCCAAACAGCACCATTTAAACACCTTACCACCTCCACTGAAAGCATATGCTGAATTAGATCTACCCCTATCAATCCCCACAACTGAACACAGCTGCTCACCATTTCCATAGCATATTTGAACTTCAGGTTATCAAACACCACAGATAAATCCAGTACTCTGTGAGTGAGGTTTAATTCACTATCAATAAGAATAGGCAGTTGGGGGGAGGTTCCCAGGTACAACTGGATAACTACTGTTAATTGCTTAAACCAGCAGTACCTCCTTTCTACAAAGGTAACAACCTCCAGTTCCATGTCCTCCGCCATTTTGGGGTTGTATTTCAGATGATCCAGAGCCTCCCTGGAGAAATATGACCTCTGACTACCTTGAGTCAACAAGATAATTCATGGAAACCGAGTAGTTTCCCTTCCTGATCATTACCTTCATCATAGGTAGTATGTTCAGACTGTCTGTTTTATTGCCATCACAGGTGTTTACTTCTGATTCCTTAGGCTTAAATTCCAGGTGCATTGCAGAGAAATGTCTATGCGAGTTGCAAAATCTGCAGGGATATCAAAATTACCTGGGCATGTTCCACCATCATGGATGGTGACCATACAAAACTTACACAATCCAAGCTGTCTACAACACTTCAATCGCTCACTGTAAGTTGAATATGTCTTGCAATCAATATCAACATCAAAATCAACAACATTAATGTTGGTATGGAAATTTTTCAATACTGAACCCTTGGGTGTATTTTTTGTCCAAGTGGGGGTTGCCCTAGGTTTGAACCGTGGATTTGAATCTGTCTAAGGTGACTGAGTTAGTTGCACTCTAAGTAGAGCCCTTACAACATCATTGCTGTACTGGAATATGCATCTCAAGTGTGGGTAGGGGGTATTTGATCTTCTAATGAGTTCAGCCCTTATTTCATTTAGCATTTTTTCAAACAGGATGTGGGCCACCAGGGATTCATTGCCAGAGCCTTCTACCCAAAAATCATGTCCATACTCCGAATCTAACTCATCAAGTTCATACTTGATTTGGGCAAGGTATTCCCGTATCATCACATAGGACTCTAAAAAATCTCCTCACAAATGGCCTTCTTATCCCAGTACTCTTTCTTAAGGATGTTTAAGACAATGTCATAATTTTGATAATTTTCAGTAAGATGGTGGATGAGATGGAAAGGTCAGCCCCTTACATAGGCCTTGAGGCATATTAGTCATTCCCTGTCACTGCTGACTCCGGCTGTACAAAATTCAAAGTGGGTTAAAAAATCCTGCAGAGAAAATTTATTAGCTTTGTCAAGACCATCAAAGGTAGGACATGTTATTTTAGGTTTAGCCGATTCATAACCAGCTTGCATAGTTGGACAAGTCGAAGAAGGAGTTGATGTTGACAAAGGGAAGTAGATCTTTGGTCTTGGAAGGGAGGCATTTAAGTTATACAAAGTCTTATGCACACTGTTCTTGTAAGTGTAACTGTAAGTTATGATGCTTCTCATCTCTTCAGGTGGAGCAGCCCTGACTATATCCTTGTCCAACAGTGCAAGTTCTTATAACCATTGAAGAATATCCTCTTTGTTTCATTCAAATTCATCCCTTTCCAGGGATACAACCGCTTGCAGGTTCCCTAGCGTTATATCTATCATTGAGTACTTGAAAAATATATCAAAAGCATTTACCTGTCATTTTCTTAAATTGTTTTTTTTAACGGATACAGTTGTAGAACAATAATGTCAACACCTTGTAAATCGCTCAAGTGATTTATGAGGTGTTGACAAGCACTTAATTGCCACTACTGCTTGTTTTAAAAATCCATTTCTCTGTTATTTTCAACTTAAAGTAAATAATATTTCTTTTAAATCAGATTAATTATACTTTAAATCAGCTAATATTCCTCAAATAAAGTTTCAGAAAAATATATTTTATTTTTGGAAAAAATTTTTAATAAAGAAAAATTCATTGTGATGACAGATGGGTAAAACAGGGCACTAATCAACCATTTTTGCTCCCAAAAATGAATCAATAGAATTTCTGTTTCAAATAAACTACAGAGTATTTTTGTTTACTGGAAATAGTAAATTTAATCCTTTTAGCTTTCAATCAAATCTAAAATTAAAGCTTCAAGAAAGATTTTTCATTTATGAAAATTCATTTAAACATTAGGTTTACCAAATTAATGGAGGTAGTCAAAATCACTAAAATATTTTTTGTTGTTAGATGTCATTTAGAGATGTCTCTAGTCCTTCAAGTTAATTCACAAAGATCACTTTTGGCTGTTGTTCTAGCAAATGACTCCCTTTAAAAAAGTTCAAAAACATTTTATGCATGCCAGTGAAGTTCTGAATAAATTTCAAAAGGTTAGTCTCTAGGAATCTCCAAAAAACACTTTTTATTCCATCTAACATTTAATTAATAGTATGTTTATTCAGATTTAGTCAATTTTTAAATTTAATTAAATAGAATAGTCTCCTATTGTAAAATGGTCTATATAAAAACAAATTCTTTTGTGCATTCAAAACTACTTTCATTTCTTTTTTCCAAATTAAACACTGAAATTGACATGCCTTTTTATACTTTCAAGTTGAAAGCAGGAGACAAAAGTGGATGTCACTATTTCATGTAAATATAAATCCAGGTTGTTGCAATATTTGTACCTGGAATCATATTCACTTAATAAAGGAATCAACAAGTTAGTGATTTGATAAAAAAAAAAAATAGAAAAATTAATATTTCTACCAGGATCAAAATAAGCAAAATGCTTTTTACTTAAAAAAAAATTGTAGCTTTTTGGTCTTAAACTTCTAAAACCAAGTAACATTTTGAACTATACAGAACAGATTAAATAAATTACATATACTTTTACCAAATGTGATTGCTACAATTTTTCATTAGCTGCATCATATGTACTTTGCCAGGTCTTCATACGGTTTTGAATTTAGAGGTATCCTGCTAGACTGGTTGCCAACCAAGGCTGAAGAGCCCAATCTGTCCTGCTATTTAACCTATGGGTTCATAACTTTCCCAAGGGTATTTGTGTAAAAGTGAATGTAACCAAACTTAAGTGGGATTTGGTTTGCCAATTTCTAATTCTACACCACTATCCATTACACCATTCACACATCCAATAGATATATAGTTATCAATATTTCATGTGCATTTTACCACTAGTTCATTATATATTCTCTTATTTTTTTTCCTATGCTTGTTATAATTATGCTGAAAGAACTTCTATAGGAATTTATTTGGTGCTAATGGAATTTGCACAACAGCATGTTATCTATTTTTAATTCTCAGGGTATTTCTAAATGTATAGTGGAAACAGATAAGCCTTTTTATAAGTCAGTAAAGCCTAAAGGAATCACATTTGGTAAAAGTATATGTAATTTATTTAATCTGTTCTGTATAGTTCAAAATGTTACTTGGTTTTAGAAGTTTAAGACCAAAAAGCTAACTTGCCACTGAAGCTTTTCTATGCCACATACTCGGCAAAATTTTCTTAAGTCATATTTCTTCTGCCTTTCAATGTTGAGTGATATTTTCTTATTGACCAATGCAATGAAATGATAGAAATATTTGAAGGGATAATTTGGATGGCAAGGTGAAATAGTGCAGTAACACCATGTACTCTTTAAAAATATTAACTTTCAATTCCCCCATTCTTTTTTTTTTTCTTTTACTTCATGTAGAATATCAAAATATCTTCATCAAAAAGTATTTCATTTCTATCAACTTTTTATTTGGTCTAAGTATAAAAAAAAAATTAAAAGAATAGATTTATATTTTCAAAAATCATAGCCAGATTGGGTGAAGATTTTTAAAATGAAGAAATTTATTTTTCTAATATATTTTTATGTGCTTTGAATAACTGTGACATTTATTTCTTCTAGAAATTAAGTTTTCATTATTATTTATTTTCAATGAGGCATTCAAATTATTATGTAAATATAAAGCTTTTATATTTTTTTATTCAAAGCAAGGAAATAAAACTACTAAAACACAAGAGCATACTGAGTGTGAAAAACATGAGAAAAACAGAGAAGATAACAATTGACATAGTATTTAACAAAGTTGACTGGAAAGCAAGAAGCTGGAAGTACAAGAGAAGAAACTGTTAGCATAGAATTTAGACTTACAACTAGGAATTTCAATGGTGATGATGTCCTTGCCATTAATCTAATCATTGTGCTTAAATTTGTAAAGTTGAGTTGCCATAGAGGAAGACTCATTGGAACAATTATTATGAAGATATTTATAGAAAAGTCACAAAGAATTTTTCTTATTTATACTATTTATTATGCTTAAACTAGGTACACTGTTTTTTATGCAAGTAACAGGGTTATTTTTGTTAGTGCATAAGTGTTTCTCAACCAGTGTTCCCCAGAACCCTAGGGTTCCATGAGAAACAGTGATAAATAGGCTAATGAATTTTTGAGTTATTTTTGTTTAATTTTATATTTATAATTTTACTGTACGTGTTTGTAATATTGTTGGTTATTATAATAAAATATAAAAGAGATATTAAAAATGGTATATAATAATTTTTATGCAGGGTTCCCTGAGACATGTAAACTATTTCAAGGGTTCCACAAGGGTAAAAAGGTTGAGAAACATTGATCCATAACATACATTATAATAATGTGTAGAAGCCTAAAAAAATTAAAAAAGATAAACTTGCATTTTCTTTTTCTCTTCAACTAAAAACTTTTTTGTATATGGTATTGAAAAAACACTAATCCTAACTGACTATTTTCAACAAAAATATCTATCTTCTCTTCCACTGCCAACAGAAAATGCAACTTAATCATTTTTTTATTGTTTTTAAAATGACTCACTTTTGCATAAAAATGGGCAGAAAATCAGGGTGCTGTTTTACATTAAGTTTACATGGTAAATTGAACATGTAATGCCATACAGAGTTTAGTTTAGCTTTACATATCTGTTGTAATTTAAACCCCATTTAGAGTTACTTGATCTAAATTTAAAATTTAACTTTTATCAAAAATGAAACATTTACAAAAGAAATGAAGATCATATTTGAACAAATCAAAACAATTGCATAAGAAAACTATATTTTCATTTAAAAAAATCCACTACTTCAACTGAACAAATATTATCCCAAGATTAATTCCTACCTCAATGTTAATTCTTTAATCTCTGAATTTAAATATGGTTAATTCTTAAAAGAATCTCTTTTCTTTCAGATTCAGTTTGCTGGTCGAGGTTTCCATCGAGGGACCCCTGCATGTGGAGATGGCATTTTCGTGGTTTGTAATTCTTTTACTAACTTTTGACCCTCAGTATATTGTGTATTAGATGTGAACTAAAATGATGTTTAGAAATTGAAACATTTTGTAAGAATTTTGAGTTACTGGTGGTTTTCTTAACTACTCCCAAATCATAATACATGACCACTTTTTGAAATCGCATAATGATTTAGTTTTTAGCATTTTAAAAATTGTAGTATTTTTCCATTTTAAATCCAAATAATCCCTATATATCGTCTATACTGAAACTTCTTTTCTCTGGGCTGCATTTTCAGAAAGAAAATTTGCTCACACTGAACCAAATTTTACGTGATAAAAAATACATTTACAAATAGAAAACAGAGGGTTAAAAGGAAATAACTGTGGATTCGAAGTCTGAACATTATCATTATTTCTCCATTATCTCTCTCCCAATTTGCAGACCCTAGTTACTATATTTTTAATACTTGATATAATGCAAAAATATGACAATAATTATTTATTACTATTTATACTGGGGCTCATGTATGCAATTACAACAAGTAATCCATAATATTTTAAATTTTGAAATATTTATTTTTGGCATTTTTTTAAAACTGTTTCTAAATCTTTGTCTATCAATCATTCTGCCTTGCCTGCTATCCTCTTCGGCCACACCTATGAGACTCATCATACTGTTTAGGAACCACTGATCTGTACATTATCTACTTCTTATTCACTTGTTAAAATAATGTTCTTGTTCATCACTATCATCAGATTAAAAGTAATTTCTTTTATTCAAAAATTTTATGGCAGAGATGATCTCATTAGGAGTCTTGATATATAGTTGGTCCAATGTTTGTATGGCTTCCTCGTAATCTATACAATCTTTGTTGTATTCATATGTCCCGGATGAAACACAATTTATCAGAGATTAGAACTTGTCCGGTGCTTCTTCTCTACATTCCAGAATAAAATTTTCAAAGTTCTTTTCCAATGCTTCCAGTCCTTAGAAGCATTCAGGGCATTATGATCTTGGTCCAGTTGATATGGCTTGAATATTTTGGACATGTTGAATTTTTTTGAATAAACTGTTATGAATTTTGAACACAATTCAAAATAGCAGGAAGACAAGATGGCAATAACTTTAAGAAAGGCTTTATTCAACAAAAAAAAAAATGGAGCCAAACAATCCTATCAGTGTCACTCTACATGATGTCGCTATCACCGGAATACAACACAATTTATAAAGAAAAAATGTATATTGATACAAGAAATTTACATACAAAACATTAGTTTACATAAAGAAGAATTTGCATAACACAAAAGAATAATGTTCATTTGTATAAGAGAAACATTGCCAAGATTTTTTCACTTATTTTTTTTTTTTGAGAAATTGCTAGTTATAAAGTTTAAATTAGATTCCACAACATGCACCTATTATATATATATATATATATATATATATATATATATATATATATATATATATATATATATATATTGATTTATCCAAACTGGTATCCTCATCTTGATTGTTATAGTCACAATTTTAAAGCCATTGTACCCTCTGGTTTTCTTCAGGTGCCTGTTACATATGGTAATATTGTTAGAATTTCAAACTAAACCTTTTATACATATACTTTTTATAATTATACCTTTTATATATTTATTTCTGAATAAAGGGTTTAATTAAACATGCTGAATGTGACCAAATATGACAGGTACCTGAAGAATGATTGAGTCAGTTGAAACAATTTAACCATAAGACCTAAGAAGAGGATCTGAATTCAGAAAGAAAATATATCCACGTTTAACAAAATATGAAAAGGATCTATAACTATTTTTATAATATTCTATATGAATCTGTCTATAATTCTGAGATGAGTTATTTACATTATTAGGATTATTTTTGATCATCTTTGTTGCCATATTTATCACAATGCTACAGCCTTCTTCAGGTGGTTGGAATGTCGAACTGAACCCTTTATTTCACTCGCTGGAGTAGACTGTTCTAGTTCCACATGCCATGTCTAATGGATGTCAGTTATCTCCTGTTAATTCACCTCTTAATTTACTGCATTAACCAGGTATTGAACTCACAACTCTTTGGGTCCTGTCACTGGATCTAACCGACACCTTTATCCACTTTGTCCATGTGTCCTCAAACCAACATTCACCAGACAGTACCTCAATTTCAACTCTCACCATCCATACAGCATAAAGAAAGGGATCGTCTGCTGCTTACAACACCAAGCAAAAGTCATAAGTGGGCGATCCAGAGACACTAGATAAAGAATTGGTCAGTATAAGTAGTACCCTACAACATAACAACTACCTTGGGTATACGACAGCAGCCCCAATAAACTGGGATAGGCAGATACAAGAGAAGGACAACAACACTCATAAAGCAGTCTGACTGCCTTATGTGAAGGAATTATCGGAGAAAATACTAAAGATCTGCGGTCCATATAACATCAAGACAACCTTCAAAAGCTGGACAACAATTTGCACATAGGAGACAGGCCGCCACCTTAAGGTAAGGCTTCAAGAACACTAAAAAGCTGTAACATGAGGGGAAGTGGAAAAATCAGTCATGGCTGACCACATATGGAGAGAAAAGGGAGATCACCACCCTCTGTGGGATCAGGTTTAGATCATAGACAAAGAACATCATTGGAAAATTCGTAAGCTGAAGGAGTCAACACATATGCTAGGCCACAAAACTCTCCTGAGCCGACCAAGCTTAGAAATGAATACAGTATGGGAACCAGTAATAAGGAGTGCCAGAGAAAAGCAATAATAACAATGAAAATTGCAATATGAGCTCTGGTAAAAAAATGGATAACAGCAAAAAATTGCAATATGAGAACTGGTAAAAAATGGTTGCTGAAGACATTAAGTTTATAATACCTAGAAATTCATACACAGATCTCCCCAAGGACACATGGCACAGTGGATAAAGGCATTGGTTAGATCCAGTGACAGTACTCAAAGAGTTGAGTTCAGTACCTGGTTAAGGCAGAAGATAACTGATAACTGACATCCATTAGACATGGCATGTGGAACGAGAACAGTCTACCCCAGCGAGCAAAATAAAGGGTTCAGTTCGACATTCTAACCACCTGAAGAATGCCTGAACATACAATAGCCGAAACGTTGTGATAAATATGGCAACAAAGATGAGGACAGTCCGAATAATGTAAATAGTGTATTCTATATGTATATTTTTGATATACAGTTTCTTTATTATTCTTTAATTTCTTTATTACTATTTTCTCATTACAAAGCATACCCAGGTGTTGTTTATTACAAAGGATACCCCAAAATTCAGTGGTTAGTGTATTGATCTTGTTCACCAGTAACTAAAGTTTGTTTTCCACTGAAAGTTCAAAATCAAGTATAATTTTTCTTCCAAATTCTTTGTTTTCTTTTCCTGAAGAACCAAGGGATTGTGAAGATATTGCTAAATACAAGAGTTATTCAAAAAGTCCTAAGCCTCACCCAGAAGGCATTGGAGAAACAAGACAGTTTTTCACTATTTTTCAATATAGTCTCCCTTGACATCAATGCACTTGGTCCAATGATGCTTAAGCATTGCAATCTTATCACAGAAGAAGGTGACAACATGATCTTCCAAAAACTCCTCCACAGGACATATGATCTCATCATTGTTTCCAAAATGGTGGCCATACAGGTGGGATTTGAGTTTAGGAAACAGGAAGATGTCAGAGCTAAGTCTTGTGGGTAAGGGGGATTGAATAGCAATTCAAAACCACAGTTGGATGCGTTAGCTACTGCAACCTGAGGAGTGTGAACAGGCACATTATCCTGGAGAAAGAGCACACCTGCCCTCACCTTCTCGACTTGATTGCTTCTTCAGTTGTTTTAATTCTGATGCGTAGTATTGTCCATTAATAGTTTTTCCCTTTTCTAGTTCATCTATCATGATTATGCCTTCAGAATTCAAAAAACAGAAGCCATCACCTTGCCAACAGACACTGCCTACTTGAGAACCAGAGTGTTTGCTCTGTTGATTAAGGCTCAAAGTGAACCCAGGTTTAATCTTTACTAATCTGTGGTGGAAATTCTCAGGATCAGCCTGGAAGTGAGTTAGAAGTATCCTGGAAATGTCAACCCTTTTCAGCTTCTGCTTTGGTATCAGCATTCTTGGTACACATCGTACTCATCCACAAGACCTCAGTTAAAATAGCAAGACATCTGTCACCCAAAATCATACATTGAATGGCATCAACTTGTTCATCAGTGGTTGTTAAGGTTTTTGAGTGACCTGACCGAGGGTCATCTTCTATGTCGTTCCTGCTCCACTTGAATTCTGCAGCCCACTTCTTCACAGTTGCATAGGAAGAGGAGTCTGTACCATTTCCTCATGGATTTCTTTGGGTGTCATAACCTTTCTTTTGCAGAGAATTTATATCTCCTTGGGGATCTGTTTTGTCTGTTTTTAGATTTGTTACACACCACTCACCTTTGTATGGCTCTTACCTTCACAGAAATTAAGACATAAATCTGAATTAGTTTCCTAGTTTTATAAGAAAGCTAACGCATCCAACAAAAATGTTCAGAACTTTTTTAATAATTCTCATATGAAATTATCTAATGAATAGATATTTTTCAGTCATTCATGCCATTTGAATATTACAGCTGCAATCTGATATGTTAATTAGTTTGATTAGATTTAATGTTAGCTGAAATATTTAAAAAATATTTTTAAAACATTGAAAGTGAAAATTTTACAAGTATCTAAATTTTATCTTGAACTCAAATAGCACATCTTTTAAAATCAAATATTAAATTTACTTTTTATCATAAATATGTATTCCAGATAAATTATACATAAAAATAAATATGTAAATTTTTCTATCATGAAGAAAGTAAAGTTTTGTTATAGTTTTTATCAAATGATAGATTAGTTGGTTGTGGCTTAATATCTTTGTATTTGATATTTCAGCACAGAGACACTCCTCAGAACAAAATGGATGATGTGTTTGAGTTTACTCCAGAAAACATGAAGGTAAGTTAGTGGCTTTCATTACAAAATTTCTCACACGACATCAGCTCATTCAACAATTTTCTGAATGGACACAAATGTTATTATTCTTCTTTTTTTTTATTTCTACACTAACATCTTCATCTTTGCTGTTTACAATTTCAGTCAGTGTGCTCTCTGGCCTTTTTCAAGTATGTTGCAACAGATAATTGGTAGGATGTTTCAAACTGAACTCTGTATTTTTTGCTTAAACAAAACCTTAATGTTTTAAATAATAGCATTTTTTTAATGTTCTGCCTTGAACTGAAACCCATTAACTGTTCAACAATGATTTACACTCTTGTTTAAATTTAATCTTTTTGCATTTTCTCAATGTTCTTGTGATGTATTCAGACATTTTTGGATAATTCTATTTATTTCAAATGCATTTTAAATTGATTGTAACTCTATGAACCAAAATTGGGGAGTATGGAAGTAAGATTTAAAATTTGATCAGTGAAAATCCTTTTTCTTTTTCTAGGGACTGTGCAATTTGATTTATAAGAATTTAACAAAAGACAAAATCATTTGATTCTCTTTGAGTCAACCCATTCTTCAGAGTCACTGAAATAGATAATCAAACAGGAAGATGGCATCATGTTTTTGGTCGAACTCAAATAGATGTGTTTTACCTTCAGTAAATAGTTGATAAATGAAATTTTTTTTTTCCTTCATCCAAAGCAAAGTGTCAGTTCCTAAGCTGTGTCACCAAAATAACTTAATAGACAGTAATTGATAATCAATTCATCTTTAGATGATTTAGTATTGAAATATGGATCTTAAACTAAGCTGTTGGTTGTTACAAACTGTTTGCATACTTTGTTTCTGGATTTTTATAGCTTTAATTACTGTAGGTTCAAATGGTGGGATACGTTCTTTTTCCAAATATATGATTTGATAATTGGTCAATGAAACACATGAAATTGAGTTGGTTAGTTATCAAATTTGGCTGACTAAAATCTAAGATTTATTTCATAATAGGTATTTAGCTAGAACAATTTTTTCTATTTTGTTTTTCATGTCTTTTGTTATTACTTTATTCTGTTTATGTTTATTCTGGTCATGTTCAGATAAAAATGAAATTGGCAAAAAAAATTTCTCTTTGTTAAAAATTGATTTTTAATACAGTAAAAATTAATCTATTTCCTCTTCAAAGTTGCATCATTTTAATGAGATGAGATTTTTTTTCTTTTCTATCATTTTGCAGGATTATGAAAGTTATAACATTAAAAGATTTTTTTCAGCAAAAAGTCAATTTTTACAGCTGGAGGCCTTCTACCAGCAAAATAAAAATTAATAGTTAAAAAAAATCAATTGTTGGATTTTGATATTTTTCTTCTTAAATTTAAGCTAAATATTAGAGTTTATAAATGAAATAAAGACACAAAGAGAGGAATTGAGTTAAACAAATATATTAACAGAAACAGTAATACAAACATATACAAACAAGAGTGTTACAGCAAGAAAGTTTGGTTCGACTGTCTGATCCCTCTCCAAAAGCAGTACCTGCTCCTATTTATCCATACGGGCATGGGTAAATTACCATAACAATAAATAAAATATTTTCTTTTAGAAATTCAATTTTTAAAGGTTTAAACATGGAATTTTTTTTATTCATTTCAATATCTGTTCTTAAAATTTTAATTTATCCCTAAGATAAACATTGTTTATTTGATAATTTAAGTTCATGATGGTAGGAGTTGATTGATACTTTTTTCTTTGATAGGACTGTGAAACCTGAAAAAATTTGTTTTACATGCTGCTTATTTTTGTTTTACAAATTCTGAGTAAAATTTCATTTTTTATTTACAGGAAACTTAATTGAAATCATTTCTACTGCATTTCAAACAGTATTTTTTCATTTAATTTTGAATACATGACTTTTTATACTAGGAGGAGAGCACATAATGAGTCTTGCTAAAAAAAGTTTACCTCCTATGTAAGTGAAATAAATTATGGTTTAAAATGTAAAAATCATTTGAAATACTTAAACTGACTATATCCAAGTTTTAAAACCTTCAGACTGAATCAAATTACTGTAGATTTTTTGCACAAATGAATATTCAATTTTTTACAGACAATTGAATGTTTTTTTTTTCTTTTCAGCAGGGGACTTGGTTTAGTTGTATAGTCGGCTATAATGATATTACAAAATAGACAATAATTAATTCTGGCTTGCTTGACGCTTCATACTATTGGCTACCAACATTCAAGATTTCAAATGAATGTTTGTTGATATTTAGGTGACCCTAAATCTTTCCCTGTTTAGTGTTTCTATCTTAGGCAATAGTCTTTTTAGTATTATTCTGAAAGTTTCATAACAAAGTCTTTTATTTGTAAAATAAGTGAAAAAATTATACAAATTTCTAGTTTCAACAAAATCATTGGCTTTTACATTTTTGTTCTGTTGTTTAAAAATTATAAAAAAAAAATTTAATAGTTAAAATAAAAAGAAATTATGTAAACAAATTTCAATTAATTTGCATAACACTTCATATAATTACCAATTTTTGTTGCTTCAGAAAAAGTGAAGTGTTTTTTTATAATGGATGTCTTAAACATTATTTGCCTGATATTTTTTTTGTTTTTTTTTTCTGCTCATCCTTCATTTTTGTTTGACATTTTCTCAATTTTTTTTCCTTATTTTCTTTATTCTTAGAGAGCAGAGGCTATCATTTCTAACTATCCAGCAAGTCACAAGAGGGCAGCAGTTATTCCATTGTTGGATTTGGCTCAAAGACAAATTGGTAAATATTCCTGCTTTAATTTCAAGATGGCATTATTTGTCTGTGTGAGTGATGCTGTACCATTCAACACTGTCCCTCAGCATAAGACCCCAGCTGATTTACAGGTTATCTTTGATGTAATCCTTAAAATGTTTCTTGGTACATTCTGTGTTTCTGTAACTCTACACTGTGGCTTCATACAGGTCTTGGTGATGTTTGCATATATGAATTTTCATGACTTACACACTGGTCTGGCTGACTTTATCTCCTTTTCCACCTCACAAATTCCAAACAGAGATTTCCTCTCAATTGATATATCTTTAAAAACATAGTGATGAATGCTTTATACCATACTGGAATGATACATTTGTGTTTCCATATTAACAGAATCAAACAAGCACCAAATGAAAAAGTGGGTTTAACTTACTATGCCCCTTAAGGCAGATGGAGTGATTGATACTTGATGCTAATGAATGATTTGTAATGTTCTGATTATGTGAATTTTGATTTTCATATTTAATTTTTTTGTATCTCCTCTCAAATAAGTAAAGACAAATCTGTAAGTCATAATCTCTTTTAAATTATAATATTAGGTTGTCCCAAAAGTTCGTAAACACTTGCAAAAAATTGAAATTTTACTTGCCAAGTAATAACAAAAACAACAAAAATTATTCCTGATACATTTGTGTTTCCATATTAACAGAATCAAACAAGCACCAAATGAAAAAGTGGGTTTAACTTACTATGCCCCTTAAGGCAGATGGAGTGATTGATACTTGATGCTAATGAATGATTTGTAATGTTCTGATTATGTGAATTTTGATTTTCATATTTAATTTTTTTGTATCTCCTCTCAAATAAGTAAAGACAAATCTGTAAGTCATAATCTCTTTTAAATTATAATATTAGGTTGTCCCAAAAGTTCGTAAACACTTGCAAAAAATTGAAATTTTACTTGCCAAGTAATAACAAAAACAACAAAAATTATTCCTCAAAATAAAGACCATCATTTTCCAAGACTTTCTGCCATCGATCTGCAAGCTTTCGGATCTGGTGAAAGTACCATTCAGCCAGTTTCGAATCAAAGAATTCTTGACACGCTTCCTCGACTTCATCAAACGAGTCGAATCGGCGGCCCTTCAGAAAGTGTTGCATTGAGTGGAAAAGGCTGTAATCCAATGGAGCACAGTCAGGACTGTAGGCAGAACCTCGACGCCGTCCAGCTCTTCAAACTTGTGTTTGGTCTTCCTGGCGGTGTGTGGCTTGGCATTGTCCTGCTGCATCAAAGTGCGCTTTTGGTTGATCAGAACCGGGTACTTTTGCTTCAACTTTTTGTAGACCCGCTCCAGTTGCTGACAGTAAAGTTCGGCACTGATGGCACGACCATTCGGAACCAACTCAAAATGCACGATTCCTTCAAAGTTCCACCAAACGCACAACAATGACTTTCTTGCCAATCAATCTTGTTTTGGAACCGACAATCTCTCTTGCCCTTTCTGAACTCATCGCTTGTCTCGATTGTGCTGGACCAGATAGACCCATTTCTTGTCTGATGTCACAACGCGCTTCCAAAAACGCTCGTCCAATGGATTACTGAGCAATTGACGGCAAATTTCAACTCGTCTGTTGCTTGTGCTTCGGTGAGTTTGTGCGGATCTTGGCGCGGCTTTTTGTGAACAAAATCAAGTTGCTTCAAGTGTCAGTGAACTGTCGATTTGCCAACTCCAAGTTCATCAGCCAATTCTCGGGTGCTCAATGAAGGCGCAATGTCCAACCCGGTTTGCAAGTCTCCATCATCCAAATTTAACAGTCGTCCCGAATGAGGCTTATCTTCAAGACTCATGTCACCATAATCGAAACGCTTATACCACTTTGAGATCGCCACATATGCAATTGTTCCTTCACCTTCGGCAGCACAAATCTCTTCTGCAGCTTTTCTGGTTGAAAGACCTCGTTTCCAGCAGTAACGAATCAAAACTCGCAGCTCAATTTTATCATTTGCCATCTGGAATACAAAGATGAAGATCACTATAACAATTTAAATGCAAAAAAAAAAATTAAATAAAAATTTTTATGAAATAAATTTTTTTCAAAATTATCAAAATTAACAATAAAGTAAAAAAAAAAAAAACAATTAAAAATTGCATAAAAATTCAATTTTTTGCAAGTGTTTACGAACTTATGGGACAACCTAATACAATCTTTTATCCCAGATCCTTGTAACTAGACAAGTGAATCTTCATAAATTTGAATATTTTTTTGGAATGGTAATATATTTACTCAGTTCTGGTTATTGAGAATCACCAAAAGAAATATCAGTGAATAACAAAGATACATGTGATCAGTAGACATGTTGAGAGACGTGCATGACTTTGGTCAAAATTGGTTACAGTTAAATTACCATCTGCAGAATGAATAATATTTTTTTATCAGTTTTCAGAATTTTGTATAAATGATTGTATTACTCTTTTAATGAAAATTTAAAAATTTAATCAAAGTTATTATGTATTATATGAAAAATTCTAGTATGTTATTTGCTAATATATTGATGTTACTTATCAAGAATTGTTTAAATTACAAAAGGTAACATTGATATTACTTTTTTCAATCTGGTGAAGCAAAAACCAAATCTTTGTAACCCCCCAAATATTTAAAGTGAATCATATTGAACACTTATTCCAATCATATGATTGATTATTAATTCTCATATTGTTATTCCCCCCTCCTTTTGGATCCCTTCTAAATTAGAGATCTTCAATTTTGTCTAGCAAAAAACAGAAGTTGTATTTAGAGAGCAGAATCCACTTGATTATTCTAATTTATATTCAGTACTGTTTGTAAGAAAAAGAAATATCAAAGTGAACTTAGATTCAGATTTACCAAAAAATAAATTTTTACTTGTTTAAATTTATTTTATTAAATTAATCTAATATACAAAGATGAAATGCCGATACACATTTGTCAAATGATGTGAATTATCAAAAGAACTGCTAGATATATTGCTAAACAATTAAATACATACCCCCATCCCGAATTTATAGAGAAAACATACAGGTGCATGATGGGATTTCTTTTTAGCCAATAAGATAGGCAACTTCTCAGTCTAGTTCTTTTCTTTCTTATTTTGAAGTCAGAATGCTATGATTGCTTGTCTGTATCCCTTTTGTGTGTCAACATCATTCTTAGTTTGTAAACTTTTTGCCTTATTACTGTTGCTTTGCCTTGTTTGCTCAATGTTATTTTTGTCCTGTTCTTTTCTTTTTCTTGTTATTGTTTATTGCAAACTTTGTAAATTTTGTTGGGCATTTCTGTCAATTACATTTAAACATAACCAGTTACTCTACATAAAAAGAGCTGTCATAAATTACAATGTTTGTTTGTTGTTATGAGGAATAATTGGTTACTTTTGAATGAATAAAAAGTAATAAATCACTCTTACTTCCTCTCTGTTTTTTTTTTGTTTGTCTTTTTAATGCTTCACTTTATTCTCCATTTTCATACCAGGCTGGACCCCCATTTCTGCAATGCATGCAGTAGCCAAACTATTGGGAATGCCAAAGATGAGAGTCTATGAAGTGGCAACATTTTACACAATGTTCAACAGGTAAAAAGATGAATTTTCAGTGAGATTTTGAAATGAGTTATTCAGTACTTCCCACACCCTCTTAGTGTTTCAGTTGATTCATTCGTTCTTGTTCTGGTGTATAGTCATATTTGATCTTATACTGTTTATAATAAAGCTAAGTGATATTACTATATTACTGACTCAATGTGTCCATTCATTAATCTTTCTGTTGTGAGGAGAAAAACCAAACTCTTTTATTGTCATTTAATGACAAACTATTAATGTACTTACTACAATCAGTATTTAGCTACAGACAAATTTATCTTCTTTCTTTTTTTTTTAAAGTGGTCATTGTGAACAAATAATATTTTCCTTCTATTGCTCTGGAATTGTTCGCTTGTTTTTCTGCTTATACATTTTGTAGATATGAAAAATTTCTCAGTGTTAACCTGTAGAAAAAGATGATATTTATAAAAGTGAAAGACAACAGGAAAACTAATATTAGCTGACATGTTTCATCCAATGTGGGCTTTTTCAAGGCAAAAACGAAATAAATTTATTAGAACAAAGTAACTATTAACAACAAAACAAAGTTGCTAAGGACATTTTTTGTTGTTAATAATTATATTTTAATAAATTAATTTCGTTTTGGCCTTGAAAAAGTCCACATTGGACAAAATGCATCGGCTAATATTACAGTTTTCCTATTGTCTTTTACATTTATAAATTTTGTAGACACTCTTTCCATTGACAATTTTTGTATGATTGTAAATAGTATGTATAATTTGTTTTTTTTTCTGTTTTCAGGGAGCCTGTGGGTAAATACTTTGTACAAATCTGTACCACAACACCTTGTATGTTGGGAGGGGTTGGATCAGATGTTATTTTTGATGCCTTGAAAAAGAAATTGGGTAAGAATATTTCATAAAAATATTTTTCTTTCAAATGTTTAAAATCTATGCAGTTTACAATTCTAAATAAACAGAATTCCATGAATAAATTACGGGGGTGGGGGGGAGTAGTTATGAAAAGTTCAGTTCTTGACTTAACCAAGAAGTACTTATAAAAAAAAAATGATCTTTGGTCAGCACCTTCTAATAGAAATTCATCTAAAACATTTTTACCCGAAATAAACAGTGTGTCAAAAGGATGTTTCTATTCTTGACACTGTTATCTATATAATACTAAAAGTCTGTGATAGTGTGTCTGCTTGTGTGGTGCATCCATCCAGTGCATAATGATTCATGAGTTGTTTATACAGTATTTTTATTTTAACTTTCTTCAAATAGACAAGTTTTTTAATTAAAATATTTTTAAGTTAATGACAGACACAAAGAGCTCCCACTTTACTGTTTTGTCCCGTTGTTTGTAGAGTAATTATTTATCTCAGCTTTCTTTAAAAAAAACAATACTTTAAATATTTAAAAATATTTTTTAGCATATTTAACAAATATTTTCAAGTCAATATGATTTTAAAAATGTATTTTTTGACATATTAAAAAATATTTTTAAGTTAATCTGATTTAAAGTTCAAGATTATCCCATGAAGTTCTATTCCTATTAACGCTGTAAACAATCAGTAAAACGTTAAACATGCACTTGTAAAGCAGACCAATGATGACATGAATGAACTGAAATATTTAACTGAATCATAATAAAATTAACTTTCATTTCAATGGAATGTTGAAATCAACTTCAATGATTTAATCTGAACTGTCAGTGGCCCAACAGGTCATTGGTAGTCAAGGTAATGCATAAAAATCCAGTCTCACATGTTTGGGTTTTATTAAAATTCTAAAAATAGCTTTTTGAAACAATAAAAATTACTGGGGGAAAATACAGTAATGTTAAGAGAAAAAAAATCATCCTTTTGACACACGGTTTTTTTTTTGGGGGGGGGGTTTGCAGGTATGAATGTTAAACTTTATCAAAGATTTTTTTTTTCTCGTCTTATATTGAAATAGAATCTAAAAAGATATCTTTTCAACTGAAACTGAAAGAAAAAAAATCATACTTTGAAGTGAATGCTATGAATTCTATTCATATGATAAATCTTGTGAAAACAAAGTTCATTGTCATGTGGTGCCCAGGAAGTGAAAAGTTCAGATATAAAATCTTTCTGATTAAATATGAAGTAAATACAATAATTGACTGAAATAGATTTTCTTGTCCCTACCACTCCCATGCAGAAAACACTGATTTAGAATCATAAAAGGTTGGGAGTATGTACTTACCAATGCCACTTTTTAAATGAATGAATTGTATGTGTCTCCATTATGAAACTGAAGCCAACTTTTTCTGTCACATATAACAGCAATTTTGAGGGAATAACCTGGTGAGAAGATTTGCATATATGTGTTAAAACTGGCATGTAGCCAGTGCTTTTCAGCCACTTGACAGCAATGAACTTAGCAGTGATGCTGCAACCTTCTAAAACTGTTTTGGAAGACCCTTTTCATACAGTTGAGATCACCCTTTTTCAGATGAAACTATATATTCTTCTTTGATTTGACTTACCATAATCCAACAACCACACTACCTCTTACCAAAACTTATTTGTTGATTAAAAAAAAAAAGGTTTTACTTTTTCAAGAATTAATTTCTAGAATTTGTCAAATAATAGTCTCTGGATGATTTTAAAGAATGAAAGAGAATAGTTCATTATAGATATTTTTTATATAAAGATGATCCATTTTTGAACATCATTTCTGGATATATGAATGATTTTGTCTTTCAGGTATTGGTAATGGGGAGACAACTTCAGATAATATGTTTACCTTATTAGAAGTGGAATGTCTTGGAGCTTGTGTCAATGCACCTATGGTACAGATTAATGATGATTATTATGTAAGTATTTGTTACAACATTAATATTTAAATTTTTTTTTTTTTTTACAGTAAGGTTCAACCAGTACAAGGTCCAGGGACCACTTGAGGTGGAGGGTTACATTAAGAGGCAATTTGTGTGGATAGGAGGAGAAGATAGCAGTTAACCCTAGACTTAAACAGGTTAAAATTATAGTGATCAGGGGAAGCATCCTGTTGGAAGTTGGTTCCACAGGGTAGTGGTTTGTGGGAAGAGGTTGTTCAAGTGGAACTTACTTCTCACCAATGGATTACAGAGGGAATATAGATGGTTTGCTACTATGTAAGTGGCATGGTATGTCCTTGCCATGGTGGAACCAGGGAATGTAATTTGTCCGAGCAGTTAGAGGCTTGCCACATCCTGCCTATGGGAGAAGTTGGAGAATAATTTGTCATCCACAAGGGCTCAGAGACGTTTTTGAACTCTATCAAGTTTGGATAGTGAGGTCCAGGCAGCTACCACCCAAATATGAGAGCAGTATTCCATTTTTGGCCTGATCTAGCTCTTGTAAATATAAAGGATAGCAGGAGGAGCATAATTATTAAAATTGCAGGAATCCAAGGTAACTTTAGACAAAAACTCACATTCACTGTTCAATGACCTTATCTAGTTAGGTGCATTTAATGTAAAATACTGAAAATACTTCTTTTCAAAATCTCAAAAGCTGTTTTTATTTGTATTTTGTTTTAGATCAGCTTAACTCACAAATTTTATATAAAGAAATATAGTCTTACATAATGTTAACATCTGACTAGCTATCAGACATTTTATATTTAATATTTAAATTAACATCTAGCACTCTGCATCATTGATAAATATTACTTCCCCTTTTACTGTATATGGAATCCCCTCAAAATATAGTGTTTATATATTAGTTCCATATATTTGAAATTGCTGTAGCCTGGCTCTTAATTTCAGTCAAGATTGTTTTAGGTGTTGCTATAGAAGGATATGGCTACACAACCAAGAAATTCAAATTGCATTGGTAGGACTAACATTTTACTTGGCGAAAATAGTAACCTACAGAGTGCTAATGGTTAAGGGCTGCTTTATTCAAATGTTTATGACTTGACCTTTTCACTTGACACTATTTACATTATTTGGACTATTGTCCTCATCTTTGTTTCAGCCGTTGTATGCTCTGGCTTTCTTCAGGTGGTTGGAATGTCGAACTGAACCCTTTATTTTGCTCACTGGGGTAGTCTGTTCTTGTTCCACATGCCATGTCTAATGGATGTCAGTTATCAATTCCCCTCTCCAAGTTCTCTACTGCCTTAACCAGGTATTGAACTCACACTCTTTGGGTCCTGTCACTGGATCTAAGTAACACCTTTATCTACTGTGCCTTGGGGACCTCTGTGCATGAATTTCTGGGTATTATAAACCTAATGTCTTCAGCAACCATTTTTTACCAGTTCTCATATTGCAATATTTTGCTGTTATCATTTCATGTTTTTACCAGAGCTCATATTGCAATTTTTGTTATTATTGCTTTTCTCTGGCACTCCTTATTACTGGTTCCCATACTGTATTCATTTCTAAGCTTGGTCGGCTCAGCAGAGTTTTGTGGCCTAGCATATGTGTTGACTCCTTCAGCTTACGAATTTTCCAATGATGTTCTTTGTCTATGATCTAAACCTGATCCCACAGAGGGTGGTGATCTCCCTTTTCTCTCCATATGTGTTCAGCCATGCCTGATTTTTCCACTTCCCCTCGTGTTACAGCTTTCTGGTGTTCTTGAAGCCTTACCTTAAGGCCTGTCTCCCCTTTTTATTTCTTTACGCAGCTGCACAGGATAGCATACACAGTCTATAGTCATGTTTTCCTCTATGAGGAGCCTTACTCAGAAGAGATATCTGTGAAGTGTCATCAAGCTTTTGAAGGTTGTCCTGATGTTGTATGGACCACAGATCCTTTGTATTTTTTCTGATAACCCCTTCACATAAGGCAGGCAGACTGTTTTCTGAGTGTGGTTGTCCTCTTGTACCCACCTATCCCAGTTTTTGGGAGGTGCTGCCATATACCCAGGGTAGTTGTTACATTGTAGGGTACTACTTATACTGACCAATTCTTTATCTAATGTCTCTAATCTTATGACTCTAATATAGACAGATACTTTTCACTTGATGTTTTAACTTTACTGAAATGTAAAAGTAGTTCAAACATTTAGTTTGATTTACTTGGGGGGAAAAGTGAGACTATATTTAAATTTCTTATGTGATGTTATAATTGTCTGTTTTTCTTCTAGTTTTGCTATATTTTTCTTTTGAAAAAAATTGTTGGGGAACTAAATTATCTCTTAACTGCTTTTGTTGATTCTCTTTTGCCTTAAATACATGTAAGGAATTGTTTATGTATTATAAAAAGATAATGGAATATTGAGTTGTATTTCCTATACAGTAAACTAATTATAGACCAATTATTTTACAGGAAGATTTAACTGTAGATGACATGAATAGAATTATTGATGAAATCATTGCTGGAAAGAGACCTAAGCCTGGGCCACAGTAAGTAATGACATATATATATCTCTGTATTGATAGAAGCACAATGAACTGAGCTTTATACCTGCTATTTTAGGCAGAAAGTTTTCTTTTGCTCAAGTGACAGAATTCTTTTTATTGGAAGAATGTAATATTCTGGAAATTGGAATCATCATCATAACTATGTTTTTTTGTTGTTGAGTAGGACTGGGATTAAATGTGCACAAAGCAAGGTGGGTCCTGTTGGACAGGATCTGTTTACCTTTCCACATCTATCCATCAATATACTGAGACTTATAATAATTTGAGGCAAGGTTTTTACAAGTCCAGAAACTCTTCCAGGTGCCCAACTCAGACACTCACCAGTCCAAGTACACTGGGTGTTTTTATTGAGACACCATCTTTAGGAAGGTTGTTATTCAAGGTTTGAGTCCCCCATCATAGCCTTGTAAATATATATATATATATATATATATATATATATATATAGAGAGAGAGAATTGGACACTGAGATAAACAACAGTTTGTTTAATGCAATCTTCAAGCCTGAAGATTGCATTCAAATGTGAAAGGGACTGGTGCTGCTTGGTGTTGACTTGAGAGTCCAGTTTTATATTTACATACTCTCTATCTGTGATACTGAGCCCTTTTTCCCCCCTAAATATAGTTTATTGTAAAACTATATTTTTACCATTTATTTATTTATATATATATATATATATATATATATATATATATATATATTGTGATTGTACATAAATATTTGTATGTTTTCTATTATTATCATCCTTCCTTTTTTTTTTTTTATAAATAAATGCATCTTTAATTTGGTTATCCTCATCTTTATTGTCATATTCACAATGTTTCTGCCATTGTACACACTGGCCTTCTTCAGGTGATATATAAACCCGCATCTATGAACACAAACAAAACCTACATTGAGATAACCCACTAAACATCACCCTAATAAAAAATGAACACATCCTATTAAGTAAATATCTATTAATTACACACTTTTTCATATCACCAACATTCATAAAACACATACTTGAAGCCCAGACACTTGGTGATGATGTCACGTAAGTTTTCACACATTCATTTCCATGATTCTATCATGTTCATCACATGACCAAAAAACATTCTAAGACACCTTTCTCTGACACACACCAAATACCTTCCAATACTCAAAAATTATATTATAATAATGATAATAATATTCAACAGAACTCGTCCATATACTCATCCTTGCTACACACAAAATATTTCTTGAGACACATGATTTTTCCTCAACAATAAAGCAATCATGTCCAACTAAAAATTTTATACATACACACATACTTTCTCATTTCTTCTCACTACCATCTTCAGGAATTAAACACAACTCCCAGCTATGGGTAAATAGCAGGACAGACCTGGTTCTGTAGCCTTGGATGGCAGCCTACTGCAGGGGGCAAAAATCTACCTTGTCAGTCATGTATTGAAAGATACATGATCGCCTACATGTGTATCACGCATGGCACATAACTGAACTGACACACAAAAAATGTATATTAGAATTCAAACACACACACACAATGTAGTTGAACATTGGAAACAAACAGCACAGAATTTGAAATATTGAAACATTCTCTTCCATAACTCCTTTCCAAAAAATTTCCAATGAAGCTAAAATAAAAGTGGAACATGTTAAATTTATGTTTTCCAATTTGATCTTTATTTAATCATTGTGATTTAATACATATTTTTTCAATTCATATACTGTATATTTCCATGTATAAGATGTCTATAGATAAGACAAGACCCAAAATCTAAGTAATTTTTCATGATTTTAGCTGATATCCGTAGTATAAGATGACCAAAAATGTAGGTTAGCTAGGCCACCAATAGCAGTTAGGCCTATCATAATGATTCTTAGAAATATAAAATAAAGCTGCTGTTATTACAAATGTTGTTTTGCTTACTTTTATCATTATCAAATAAAAAGGAATGAAATATATAAAGTATTAGCATTAATCTTTATGAAAATAATTATTTCATTCTTACAAGTCATACAAATGAAATGCTAATAGCCATTTACTGTTACCAAAATTACATCAACAAACAACCGCTTATGACAATATGGTCATTTGCATAACAGTATAATAATGGCAGTTGTTTTTCTATTTGATTCAGTCTATTAAGCTTATAACTATAGTAAAACATTATGAGAATTGTTTCAAGAAATATTTACATCAGTAGTTACTACACTGAAGCAGTTGTTAGCCTACTACAATCCATAGTGCAAGCATACTAGCCTACTTACTGGTGCCGATACACCACAGGATTTATGGTTAACTTTTTGTAACTTGTATTAGACAATCCCTATTTTTTGTGTGTGTGTTGGGGGATAATTTTTTAAGATTTAAAGGTTGCTTTATATGCAAAAATATACAGTATATAATCTTTTATTTTTATTATCTTATTAATATAAACATTATTTTTAGTGGGTACACGTGTTTGAGTTGACATCTCTGCTTTTTATTTTCTTAAACAATTAAATTAATGTCAACCAACCTAGATTGAGAAGTCCTGCTAAATAAAAATGTGCATCCCAACAGATTTGAACCTGTATTCTCTTTTTTCCCCCCATAAAGATATGAAAATAAAGCTAGCAGAATGATATGCATTCCTTAAGTAGGTAATTGAACCTTGCCTTATAATATTTGTCCTATGACCTAATTGGTGAGGGCACATTTCTGTCAGAAGAGTGGTTTCCCTGATGGAAAAAGGAAATACACATTTGATTCTTGCCAAGAGGCACATTTTTCTTGATCTAGTCCAGTTGACATTATTTTCATTAAGAAAATAAAAAACATTAACATCGACTCATACATATGTACCCACTAAAATTAATGTTTACAATAATTATATATATTTTCAGTTAATAAATGAACTTATAATTCTAATGAATATTTATTTATATTTATTGAATATTGTTATTTATTGATCTATGGAGCACGTTTTTGATAATTCTCCTGACCTTTAATTAAATTCTAGTCATTTTTATGTATTTTAATGATAGGTACCTATGTATATTTATTAGTAGTATAAATTTTAGCTCTGTTATTTTACATCTAACACTGTTTTTATTATCATAAGCACTCATTGTATACTATTTTATCTATATATATACACGGATTTTTAAAAGCCTTGTTTTTGTCATATAGGAAAATCCAACATGGCACGTAAACAAAATATTTGGCCAAAAATCCCATTCGTCAGTAACATTTTAAACACCTCATAGAATGTAAAATTCTTAAAGCAAACCTGTGCCACTGTTTTCCTGAATCCTTGATGACTTTGCTGTGCAAAAATGACAATATCAAGATGAAATAATGGAAACTGACCATGAAAAATACAATTATGTGCAACAAGTTTTTGATCAAATCAGTAAACTTCTGGAGGTTTTCGGGCCACATGATAGGATCCAGATGGCTATTGTTTGCACATGGAATTATTCAGTGGTAATTAATCTTTGATTTGGCTGTGAAAAATGTCACTCGGCGGTTAGCATTAAAAAATTATGCCCAATTTTCTGAGAAAAATCACTTTTTTTTTTTTTATGAAAAAATATTTATTTTCACTTCAAAATAATATTATTCAGACTTCATCCCTTTCTTCTTAAGTTGGTGTGAACAAAACATTTTGTTTTCTGGTGGTCAGGAATTGCAGATAAATCTTTAGCCTTTTACTAAAGAATTCCGTGACTGGGTGTCAATTTTTTTTAACCCCTGAAAATTACCAATGGACTTTGTTGCATTTTGACCCCCTAGGAATGTTGATTTCCTTCAAAACTCAATTTTATGCCTGAAATTGTTTGATTATGATTTAGGCTTTGTGATTTCATCCCCAAAATGGATAATTTCCCATTAATGGGGAAAATTTTTGTTTTGAACTAGAATAAATGCAAAATTTTCACTATTTTTTCACATTTTACCCCCTTGAAAAAAAATTGAGTCATGTACACCAGCCAATTTTACTTTTAAATGAAAGAATGTATTCTTTGCTTTCAGAAAATATCTAATTTCATGGGGTTCAGATCAAAAGTTTCCTTGATATTTGTTCAGATGAAGACAAATGTCATTTTTCAATATTTTACCCCTATAAAAGTATGAAAATCCATTTTTTCAGAGAAAATAAGCTGTGACAAAATGACTTTTGCCATTTTTGTGATGATTTTTACTTGGGATAGAAAATTTTTACCATAGAAAACCTAAATTGACTTTAAGTTCAGTGGGGCTGTTTTAAAATCACCACTTCACAAATGTTATTACAGCATAGACTTTATGAGCAAGCAGTAAATAGCTACAATCACTACACCTTATGAAAAAAGCTAATATTGCTTTTATTATTGTCATAGGATTCCTGCTTTTCATAATATTTACAATCTGTGTTGATTTTCCTATACTCAAGAACTGAAAGATAAAAAAGGAATAGAGAGAGAGTATTAGCAAAGAAATAAATTAAACACAGAATCACTTGAAATGATATGAATTTTGTGTTTTTTTTTGTCAACAGTAAAGAACAAAATTAAATTAACTCAAAATTGTTACCATTTGTGTAGAAAACACAAATCATGTAAAATTTTATTTATATTCTTTTAGGAGTGGCCAAAATCATCGTTTTTCCTGTGAACCCAAGGGAGGACTAACTTGTTTGACAACCCCACCCACAGGACCAGGTTTTGGTGTACGAAAAGATCTATGAGATTGTCTTGTCTAAGATTTTTTTTAAATTGTTTCACTCCAATGAGAAGCAAAAAAAATATCAAACTCTGTAAAATAAACTAGTTTCTGTTAATATATTAAAATCTTTGGAAAAAAAAAAATTCTAAAATGTTATTTATTTTTTTTTTAATGAAGGATTGTTTATTTTTCAAAATGTCTTAATGTTTAATTCCAGAGATGAGTGGTAATATATTTTAAATGATTTTTATATTTGGTTTTTCAGCTGAACCAAATGAATTTAACTGCATTTTTTTTTTTTTAAATAAAAAAAAAAAAAAAAAAAAAGGGAAGTTATTGGGCAGTTCGACAATTCCTTTTTATTAAAAGAATTGAAGGAGTGGAAACTACATCACATGATTAAATTAGGTAAAGTAAATTTTTCTGGGAAAAGGATTATATATATAAAAAAAAAAAAAAACTCTTTTTTTATAAAATCATGCATTGATTTTTTTTATGATCACATAAGTGTACCATTTACTTGAATAGCTGGTATCTATTTTACATATCGCCAGAAGTAAAAATAGAATAGAAACTCTTTTGTTATGAGTGGATGCAAAACACTAAAAGTATCTATTTTCATTTATGAGTGCTGAAAAGTTTTCAGCCCTTCAAAACTGATGTTTGTCAGATTTTGAAAAGTGGGCTGGGCCGAGAACTTTTCAGCACCTAATATGTATTGTTGATTTTTGGAAGGACATTTATACAAAACAATTCCAGCAGCTGATATTAACACTATTCACACACAATTGATGAAGATTCATTAGCAGTATCTTGTGTTATTGAACTTTATTCTTTTGAAGTTGATTTGGTATGAAAACTTAAAACTCAATATTAGTTCATCAATCTTTTAGAAAAGGTATAATGTACCTGAATATAATTTTCTGATATTTAAAAAAAAAAAAAAAAATCTCATTATGAACCCCATAATGAAGTATTATGAGAATGTAATAGAAGAGGAATTTAAATTTCCACACCATTTAAAAACATTAAATATTTGAAAAAAAAAAAGGGTTCTATGAATTCAGTCAGTACCATACATGATGCATATTTATGCGATCATGTCTCTTGATTCCTGACTGACAAGGCAGATTTTCCAACAGTAGGTTGCCATTTCTTTTTGTAGAAGACGGGCTGCCAACCAAGGCTATAGAATCGAGTCTGTTCTGCTTCTATTCAACTCATAGCTGGATGGAGAAGACATGGATTTACACCATTCCCAAGGGTATCTCTGCATAAGTAAATGTAACAAACTCGGCTCTCCAATTTCTCATCCTAAGTCAATATCCATTGCACTACAACACACATCTATGAATACACAGGACCCAAATGCAGATTCATGTGTACTAAAGTATTTCTGAGAAAAAAAATGTTTTCATTTATGAAGAAATTTTAGTAAAAACATTAGGAAAATGAATTCTAAAAGAAGACAATCATGGTAAACATTATAACCTTGCATACCAAAAGCCATAGGAAATGGTTGAAAGAAAATACCATATTTCTTAACATATATCCCAAATCTCTTGCATCCCATACCCAAATAGTTGGGCTTAGATACTGGGTTAATACATAAAAACCCATTTGATACACTAGTCCCATCATGAAATAGATATGATAAAAATTATATGATGAGAAAACAAATTAGAAGGAAAGTACATTAACAAATCCAGCAGAAATTAGGTGCATGGGTAAGTAGATTCTTTTTCATGTTCAAATTAACTTTTGGATAGCATTTTATATAAAGTATTTACAAATTTAAATACTGAGGTTTATATCTGATTTTACAAAAGAGTCCCAGAGAAAATAAAAGAATTTTGTTATTTGAATATAAGAATAACATTTATTAATTGTTGAAAATCAGTATCCCAAAATGAATCCATGAAAAATAAATTTCCTTTCTCCATTTGGCTGATCTCATTTTGTAAGCATGTTATTAGGGGACTTTTTTTTTTTAGTGATTTTTGTTGGTGTACAACTATTTTGATAGAAATTTATGGTGTGGCATCTAAATTTTTGATACATAAAAGACTTACCAAACAGGAATGCAACTTCTGAAGGAAATCTGGAACATATTACTCACAGTTCTGCTTAACCAGTTCATTAGTATAAAGAAACCAAATTGTAATAGAGAGAAACACAAAAAATAAGAGTTAAGCAAAGATCACTTGAATGACAATTTTAACTTGTCAAAAATAATTCTCATAGCTTCATCTTCAATTTGAATGAGAAGCAAAAAAAAAAAAAAAAAAAAAATTAAATTTCACTTTTTTTCTTTTGTCTGAAATATGCAGATCAGAGTGAAATCATCTCTTGGTCTATCCATTCTGATTGGACATTTCTTCCTCAGGTTAACTTCTACCCACAGCATTCAGAAATGATAACTTTTTTTTTTCATTCCAAATACTCAAGCAAATTTTAGCACATTAATGTAGACATTATTTTTTTTTTTTTTTAACTATTTACTTTCATATTTATTTTTAATGCAATTTTACTAGGTTGTTAATCTAGAGTTAATGACACAAATTGAAGAGATAAGCTCCTGATGAAATGTGAAGAAATTTGATTGACAATGATTCATACAATGAAAAATAAAGATGATACTATGAACATTAATGTAATACTGCCAACACACACATTTTACATATGTGCAGATTATAGGTCAAATGTTTAAGTCTACCTAAATTACAAAAAAAAAAAAAAAAACATGTAAAAATTGAAAGTTGTATGCCTTTTTAAAACTAATTTACTAGCTGGTTTTGGGTGAAAGAGACTTTCTTTTCTTGAAGTATTTTATCAGATATTCAATAATAATAATGAAATTAACCCATTATTGCATAAAATTTCTTTAAACTTTTAGTTCTTATTGCCTAATGGCAATCTCCGAGCTGGCAGATTTAAAATCTTAAGTAACCCCCTCTCTAAAAGAAAAAAATGAACACCATGCACTAATAGGCTAACTTCAGCTTCCTTGCTTAGTAGGAGTTAATTAAACAAAAGAAGGTACAAAACTTACTAATTATTAAATCCAGAGGGTGGACCCAAACTTTTACCTATAATTAGGTGTGTATGTGTATATAGATATATATATATATATTACACACACACACACACACAAAGAGAAAAAAGTTGCCATGTAAGAAGAAAGTTAGCTAACAGTTATTTCCTTCTTACCATAAAGCAAACTTTTCCTGCTTTTAATAATATTTACAATCTTTGTTGATTTTCCTATACTCAAGAACTGAAAGATAAAAGAAGGAAAAGGAATACAAGAGAGTATAGGGAGACAAGAAAATTATTAAAAGGAAAAATAACCACATCATTTGGCACATACACAAAAAGAGTGAAAATCAACCAATAACTAATTCATAAACTCAATTTATAACTTTGTATAAAAATAATTATAACTTGGTATAAAAATAATAAAAACGAGAAAAATTCAGTCAAATTCTGATACCTCATGAGTGGACAGAACAATTACAAAAAAGGTTCATCTACAAAACGAGTCAAGATGCTAAATATAACATCAATCAGCTAAATGACAAATTCTATTTGTATTAAACCTATATATATATGTTTGTATGTATATTTTGGGCGGTGATGTTGCAGTACCATGGACTTGAGCTGTCCCTATATATAGAAACACCTCCTGGTGTTGCTGGTATTCCACCAATACAGTTTGGTATCAGTACAATTGCAGTTGTCAGAAAGTGATGCAGTATACATTAGAGGCTCCTTTCTGGGTATCTGTAGGTTTTACTCTAGCCATCTCTTCTTCACAAGACAGTGGAGATTCGAGTTTTCCTTCACCTAGACTGCCATTCTCAGTAAGAGAGTTCTATTTAACTGATAACTGAGGAGATGAATTCATGCCTTTTCAAAAAAAAAAAAAAAAAACATTAGTGCAAAGTGAATTAAATGAATTCAGTCAGATTTTGAACTTGGCACTTAATTTCACTTTCTACATCAATAACCATTCTGCTATTTACATGTACATATAACATAATAAAGATTGTGTCTAGTAAAAAAAAAAAAAAAAGAGAGAGAGAGGTCATTTAGTATATTTCTAGAAGATAACATTTTTCAGGCAAGCAGTCTTGGTAATTAAAGTGCTCAATATCAAGAGATGGAGCAATACTAACAAATAAAATTAAATTATCACTTACATTCATTCACCAGTCATCTAAGGGATGGATGCAAGGGACAGGTAAGTGAACATTTAATTTTATTTGCTTATATAAGAAAATAAAAATCACAAAAATAAATGACAACAAAATAGAATGAATCTGAATAAAATTTATCATGGGATTACTGAATGATTTACAAAATGATTAAACATTTGTTTTGGGGCAGTCAATATTGAAGGAGGGAGAAGAATAAATGCTTCAATGAATGAATTTGATTTTTTTTTTTTCTTCTTTCATGGATTCTTTTTTTTCTCCAAATGTCACTGTTACAGATTGAAAATTGAATATATTCTGTACAGGAGGCAAACATCAAAGAAAAGTTTCAGTTCAGTAGTAACCTCTGTGATACTGGTTACCACCACCACCACCACCGCCACCGCGGGATCTGTAACCAGAGTTCCAATTGTTACCACCTTCCCACTGGTTACCCCCTTGACGATTTCTTTTATAGGGGTCATTTGGGTTATTGTAACCACCACGATTGCTTCCCCAACCTCCACGGTTACTACCATAATTAGTATTACTACCTCCACCACGATTACCACCTCCATAGTAATTACCCTTACCAAAATTACCACTACCACCAGCTCCCCCATGCCAATTTCCACCGGACCTTCCCATGTAACCTCCTCTTGCAGATCCATATGTCTCTGCTGTGGGTGGTATCATAACACCTGGGTTACGGCCTCTGCCATCATTATAAGGAGTTTGCTGGTTGTAGGAGCTTGTGTGGTGACGAATCATACGCACCATTGCATCAACATCCTTGTTGTCACGGTATCCACTGTCTCTTTGAAAGCCCAACTGGGGCCGATATCTGTTATTGCCATAATCCCTGTAGGAATCCGGCTTTATAGATGGAGGAGGAAATTTGGCATTTGGTAAAATCTTGGCTGGGAAGAGAAAGTCTTCACTGAAGGTTGGGTCTTTGAAGTAAACGCTGATCGCTTGATTGTTGTTTAAGTCTTTTAACTGAGGCAAAGGCGAGAAGACAGTGTGACCAGGAAGTACTGCTATCTCATCACACCATACAGCACCTCCCATACCTTGAGAAAGCTTGGTGTTTAGTTGGACTTTTCGGTCAGTCTGGCTGCCCTCGTAAAGACTGTCCAGAAAACTTTGCATTGGGTGCTTACTACTAACAAAAAGTCTGTCATTACCTCTGATGTTTCGAAACTTTTCTTCTTCAGTGAGGTCATCATAAACTGTACCTAAGGCTGCCTTCAGACGAATTTCATCAACAAATGGGAGAAGGGCAACACCTTGCCAAGCATATTTTTTACCATTGAGGTCTATTTTAAAGTCTATGGGGTAAAAATCAATGATAGGTGAGTCATCATCGATCATGAGACGCTGCCAGGTTGGGGGCAGGAATTGTCGACTTGCGGCCGGGAAAACACCCATCAGTTGTTCAAGGGGTTTGAAAGGTTGGGTATGTTTTTCAAATTCGTTAGATAGGTCTCCAATATTCATGAAATCTGAAGCGAATGGAGCGTAGTGGTAAGGGAAATACCATTTCCAACTAGCACACCCTTGGTAATAATACCGCAGCACCCAACAAAGGCCACGCACATAATGGTTGGCCACCTGATGACGAAATTTGATGTCATTATTGTCAACGTTAAATTTAGATTTGTAGTATCGATCCTTCCAACCATCTTCCCATAACTTAACATCGTCTTCGGGTTCATCCTCGTCGTCATCCTCGTTGTTATAGAATTTACGTTTGGCATCAGGGTTATGCATCATTTTCGAGGAGACGTTGGCAGAATTTGCGTACGACTGATTCTGGTGAGGGCTATGTATCTGTCTACGCATATCAGCAGCCGTTTGACGAGGATTATGTATTGGATTCGAACCACTGTTAACTGGCGCTGGATTGTACTGTCCAGCAAGCATCCACTTGGGTTTATCATCGTTTTTTAATCTTTTGTTACGTTCCTTGTCACGGCGACGAAACTCCAAATCTTTAATTCGACGAGTCTTGAAAATTTCATCCTCAACTTTACCCAATTCTGACATGACGTACTGCACTCTACTGAGATTCACCACTCCGCTATCGGTGAGGTAACCTCCCGTTTTGTATACACACTGCTTGTAAATATTTACCAGCCGGTCGATAGCACCCTCTCGAATTTCAAGAGACGGTAGATGGGGCAAGAAATCATTTCCTACAAAGAAACACATAAACACCCAGTCGTCTAAGGCACGCTCGAAATTGTACTCGAACGGGAGACCGTCCATGCGGAGCTGCTGTTGTAAGTGCTCCCTGAGGACAGGCAAGCGAATAAAGATAAACTCCTGTTCAGCGCCCATCAACTTTTCAAGAGGTTTGTCACATTCTTCTTTTGGTAGACCTGTACACTCCTTCATCTCGTGACCCAACTGGGCACACATCTCGCAGGGTTTTGGCTGGTTCGGTTTGAACTCCTCTCTGATAATAGTAAAATTTGGTTCGTGCGTAGCTAAACCTAACATAATCAAATCAGCATCAGCTCCACACAAACAATGATGTGTATTAGGGTCGTGGTCAGGCTGTGCCCGCTGTCGACGAATGTAATCCATTATTTTGTGTTCGCCTTCACCGGGGACATTAGCATCTGAAAGAATAACTTTAATGTTGGCCCAGCCTGGATCGTTGTTCAAGCGATCATGAATATAAAAACGCAAACATTCAGCAAGGCGAAACATAAATGGTGTACCTGGGGTAATGCAGTTGCTGTCAAATTTGCTCTCCTTCGGTTTCTCAGGGGGTAAGTGGTAACCCTTAGACAACATCTCTTCTCTGATTCGAGATTTTTCATTTGAAGTCTCGACTGACTCCTTCGAAGCTCGAAACCGTCTCGATCGTTGCTGGTTCATTTTGGCACGTGGGGCCACACCGTCGATCGCCATATAGAGTAATTTACGAGGCCTGCAGATGTTAAAAATTCTATCAATGTAGGCGAAAATGTCGACCATCATTTCATCCTCATTTTGGGGCGCTGGCTTGTTCTCCGGATGGCAACACGGGTGGATAATACCATTCATATCAAGGTACAAGTTGTCGAATTCAACATCGTTAGGGTTTTTCTGGCTTGTATCATTCGGGGCTACAACTCCATCAATTTCTTTGCCTTTTTCTTCCACACAGTGAACAATAATTGATGTATACTTGCGGCTTAGCCATCGGAAGAAGGCAGGGACTCCCATAACTTTTCAAATAAAAATAAAATTATGTAATGGGATTAAAATAAACAGAGCGATAAAAACACAAGACTCACGTTGAGACTTGTGCTATAAACTCAATATGGCTGCCACTAACTTCCTGTTTGCATATCATTAATTTTACTTCCGTCTAATCTCGAACCCAAGACTTTTACAATTTCAAATCGAGTTTTAAATGAATATTATTTCATTATAAATAATGAAACTAAGCAAATTTCATCATCTGCTATTATTAAAATAAATTCATTCCCCTCAAAATAACTGCAGTTCAAATATAAATGTTAATTTGAGTAATTTAGTCGTTAAAATTATTTTGTTTTGTTTGTCTGTGTCATTCATTGCAGACTCAATTCAATTGTTTTTGTTTACATACATAATATAAATTCTGATTACATAATGTATAGTTACGTATGCATAATAATTTTAAAAACCAAACTATTGTGAAAGGAAATATTTCTGTTCTTTATGCTCATCTTAATTAAACTCATTTAAAATATGAAAAACAATATCACGTTTCGTAACGAATTAAAACAATGGAATTACCTCCCTTCATTCGCTCCGTTAAAGAATAATTGTTTTTTTTTAATGAAACCCATAGAAGCAAAAGGGTTTCATTATTAAACTTGAAAGCTCAATCGAAAACCTGGATAAAATTCTTGTTTATTTACTCAGCATAAAATTTAAAACTCTCACTAACGTCTGCGCGACAAAGCCAAAGGAGTGAGTGAATAATAATCATAATGACGATAGGAAGATTGTATTGCGTCACTGTTTTAAATAGGAAGGATCCTACCTTAAAAAATCTATATTTGAAATTCTCATTCGATAAGTAACAATAACATATTACGAAAAATGAATGAGTTCAATAACTTTAATTTATAACACAAAGAACTAGTTAAAAAGTGCTACAAGAGGAAAAAATGCACAAGAAAATTAAAATTTCTTGTTATCATTCTCTTTATTTTGGCTTGTGGGGAAAAAAACGGTAAAGAATTTCGATAGATGCTGACCATACCTAATTGGGGAAAGATTTTTTTTTATTTAAGCAATTTTCACTTTCTTTTTGATTACTTCCAAATCCTTCTGTTGTATAAAAAAATTATAAAGTAATGTAAAATAATTAAAAAGTGAATATAAAATTAAAATCAATTAAATGCAATAAAGTAAATAATTTCAACTCAATTTTGATATTTATCTTTTTCTTTTCAAGATTATAGTATTTTATGTTGTTTTAGTATTAATTTATTTTAGTAAGATAAACTAGTCTGATAATAATCCAAAGAGGCTCATAGATTATAGCAAATTCATTTTATCTTGATCTGAATAAAAATTCACCTTAAAACAAGTGTTTCCTAGTTTAAAACTATGAGAAATATAGAAATTTTTCTAAATTGTCATACATATATGTGTGTGTGTAAAAATTCAGATATAGATAAAAATATATCTGTAAAAAGACAGTATGAATAAAGACAAAACTTTTCTTTACCAATGTGTTTTGTCCTCTGATAAAGTCCATTAGAAGATGAAATGCATTGGTAAAGAAAAGTTTTCCTTTTGTCTTTATTTACATTCATATATAATATATATATATGCATATATAAATAAAAAGAAAGAACAGTAAGATATATAATCCAGTGTTCTTATAGATATTTTTATTTTTACAAAATAGTGCTCAATGTAAATTTCCATGGTTACAGAATATTCTACTTGAATAGAATATTCTGTAACCATGGAAACGTGATTTTAGCTGTGTCTTTAAAACCCAGTAATTTTTAAAAGTTACTCCAAAATTCGCTTGAGGATGAAATGGAACTAATGCTTTTAATTTAATTGCAAAATTAAATTCGGGGCTTTTAGCTTCTATTTTTGAAACATGGTTAGAACTGTGTAGCGGAAAAAAACATATTTTAAATCAATTAATTTATAATATATATATATATATATATATATAATACAATAGAAATTCAAAAATACCCCATTTGTATAGCTATATCACCCCACAAGAATTACCTTGCAGGATTTGTCAAAACCAAGGGGTTCGGAAATGAAATAAAAAAGGTAGCTTAAAAATTTTTAACTTTAAAGAATCAAGAAAGAAGGAGAAAGGGAAAGATGAAAATAAAAATAAAAAAAAAACAAGAAAGAGAGAAATAACAGAAAGAATAATATAACTGAAGACACAGCAAATCATATAGACAAAGTTTAAAAACAGTTTCATGGTAGTGGTGGTGAGGGGGTAGGATTCAGCCACAAGTTAAAATAACATTGACCTATATTAACCTCTAGTTTCAATAAGGAAAATTACACAAAGAAAATTCAAAATTTAAAAATCAGAAAGATTTTTATAATTATTCTTTAATAAAACTTTTAAGGATGAATAATAATAATACATAAATATGATAATTAAAATAATAGTTAATGAAATAATTATTAAAGACAAGTTATTAAGAATTTTAATAAAAAATATTATATATTAAATATAAATTAATCAGTAAAAATATTTTTTTACTGATTAATTTATATTTAATATATAATATTTTTATTAAATTTTCTTAAACTAATAAATAAATTTACAACAATATATAACTGAAATATATATTAATTATTAAATATAAATTAAAAATATAAACCATTTAATAAATATAAGTATAAATTAATTATTAGATATAAAATAAATTGATATCAATACAATTAACTATTAAAAACAAGTATAACTTAATTGTTAAATAAAAGTCTTAAATATTAAATCTAAAGTTAAAAAATAAAATTATAATTTAAATAAAATATTAAAATAAATAAATATTAAAGCCCTTTTGGCCACTTCTTTAGTCATTTATCTATCTATCTATCTATCTATCTATTTATATATATATATATATATATATATATATATATATGATAAGTCAAAGTAGAAAAGTTATAGACGACATGTTTTGCCAATGTCAGAATAATAGTATCTGAATCAAAAGTGGAGATGATGATACAAAATGGAAAAACTATAAAGTCATCTTTACTTTTGTTTCAGATACTATCATACATTCTATAAATATAGGGGGAGTAATGGATGAATTGTTGTATAAAATATGCAAAAATGAAAATAACACTGATATCTCATTTTAACAGATATAATTACCAAAATTATACAAAAGTATCTTGAAATATTAAAAGAGTAAATTTATTCAATAAAATTGCCACTGGCCTCAACCACGACCTCTAGAGAACTTCAGAATCTCCTGCAATTCTTCTGGACAGTCTCCTTGTTTAAATTGGTGAATGTTGCCATAATCCTTGCCTTCAGTTCATCTTTAGTGTTACAAGGAGTTTTGTTGGTCTCTTGCAAAACGGCACCCTACACATAATAACCAAGAGGGCTTACAGTCTGGAGAGTTAGGTGATCAGATGTAAGGGGTGATGTAGTCAGAGAAATTGTTTGACAGCTATGACTGGGTCTCCTGCTTGTGTCGCATGGTGCAGAGTCCTGTTGTCAGACATAGGATCTTCCAGCAGCCACGCTCTTGATCCAGGGCAGCAATACCTCCTAAAGGCACTTGATGTAAGCTTCTGCATTGAGCTTGAGTCCCTGTGGGAAGATGAATGGAATCAAATCGTCGCCGTCACAAGTGATCACTCCAGGTACCTTCATAATCACAATTAGATGCATTCAACTCTTTCTGAATCCTCTGCACTGTCCTCAGATGGTTGTATTGGAGCTTCCGGCATGAATGCCAAGCAATGCAGCATGCCATTTCCAAATTTCTGGTGGAGTGAATTGCATCATGGTGCTCTTTTTCTCACAGGTGGTGCCCAGCTGACCCGACGATACTGTGCAGTCAACAAAATAAAAAACAAACAACACGCAGACACAAAATTAAAAATATGAAATGGTGACAATTTACCTATCACACCCTGTATATGTGTATGCCATACTACAATTTGTTCAAATAAAAATATTTAAATACAATCAAGTAGATAGTTTTGTTTATGTGGAAGCCATACATCAAAAGGTCTAACATAACCAAACTGGTGTAAATGATTTTCAATACTTAATTGAAATATTTTCAATCTATTTACACTATTTACATTGTTCAGACTGTTTTCCTCATCTTTGCTGCCATATTCACAACATTTCACCTGTTGTACATTCCAGCCAATCGTCTAAAGAAGGCAGGAGCATACAACAGCCGAAACATTGTGAATATGGCAACGAAGATGAAGGCAACAGTCTGAACAACCGAACAATGTAAATAGTATAAATAATTATAATAACTCATCTCAGAAATATAAACAGATATTTTCAATCTATTGGCAATATCCAGTATTGCATAACATTGATTATTCTTATGTAACAACTTGATTTGATTGCTATCAACCTCAGCTTTTCAGTCTGATTGTTCAGCAAAACATCTGAAATACAAAACTTCACAAACCACATATTTGAGCTTTCATAGCACTTTCTCAATAAATTGCACACATCTTTTTTTGAGTCCCATTTTTATCTTAAAATAATAAAAACCTAATATAAAGAACATTTTATTTAATGTTAGAATCAATAATTAAAAATATATCAATTCCAACAAATTTTTTAAATGCCTGTGGAATTGATTGGAATTATTTTTTTAATCACTAAAATTGGTCAAGAAGAAGAAGAAGAATAAGTTGTTTAAATTGACTGTGTTTTTATTGAATATCTTATGTAATTCTGAAGAATAAGAATAGATGTCCATTAAATGGAACTTGTAAAACAGAAGCTATACTTTATAAAGCAGAAGTAACAGATACTAATGGCAAAATAAAACATACCTAGGATGTACAGAAAGTACTTTCAAATGTAGATGGTGCAATCATAGGTCATCATTTAAGCTACTAAATCTTAGGTACTCTACCAAACTAGCTAAACATGCATGCATAATTTAAAATAAAAAATAACAAAGATCTGATTGTAAAGTGGAAAATTGAAAAAAAAGGCAAGACCTTACAACAATCACAATAATATTTGCAACTTCTGCCAACTGGTAAAATTAGCAATTATGACATTTCCAGACCCAAAGAACCTTTTAAACCAGAAATCTGAAATCTTAAGCTTATATATTAGAAAATTCTTGTTAAGCGCATATGAGGCTGGATAAAAAAAGAAAAGTAATTAAAATTACCCCACCAACACATTTACAATACTCTTGCCGCCACCGCTGCCGCCTTCTTCTTCTTTTTCTTTTTTTTTTTCTATTACACCCAATGTCGTGCGTTTGCCAATTTATTTTTTAAAATAATAATGTAGCATTCTTTATTTTATTTTTTGTTTAAATAAAAAAGCATTAAGAGATCATTTAATAAAAATCCCCTGCAGATACCATAAGGTTGAAACCAAGGTAGTGGATTAAACTGACCTCCTGATTGTTAAAGTTAAAAGCTCTACATGTTATTTTTACTTTTGCTTTTATTTTATTTTTCCACACATGTAATGAGCACTTGTTAATACTACTGTTTCCTGGTCTGATTCACCTCTGACCATTAACATTTTATGTATTACACACACACACACACATATATATATATATATATATATATATATATATATATATATGAGAAATGGCAGGTGGAAAACCTTTTATGCTGACAAGTTTCATTCCTTGGGGAACTTTATCAAGGCAGATGTATAAGTTTTATTTAGAAACCTGTATTTGAACATGCAGAAAAAATACAGGTTTTTTTTTAAATAAAATAAAATTTTTATTTAAAAAAACCTGTATTTTTTACATTGATAAAGTTTACATTGATAGATTTTACATTGAATTCACATTGATAAAGTTTTACTAAGGAATGAAATATGTCACCCTAAATGGTTTTTCTCTTGTTATTTCTCTTAATATTTTCTTTATAGATACATTTATTTATATTTGAACTTTTACACACACATACATATGTACATACATATATATATATATATATATATATATATATATATATATATATATATATATATATATATATATATATATATATATATATATATAGGAACCAACATTCTGTTTTTTCCACATAGAATTAGGAAAAGTTTTAAAATTATTTTAATAAAAATGATAATATTAAATTTGTATGAGAAAAAAAATAATTAAAATGTTAGAGTTAACATAGAAAATATTTTTATAAAAATAATAATATTAAATTGTATAAAAAACTAATTAAGAAAATTATAATGTTATTATCATGTTTTTTTTGTCAAAGAAACCGCCAAAATGAAGCCAGATTGTTTATAAATAAACAGGAATAAAAATTGATGCGCAGTGATTTGAAAAAAGAGAGGCTCCAAATTGATGTTATAATGGTTTAAATTTTCCATAGCAAAATTTTACAGGATTGGATCAGCTTTGATATTGTCAAAAACCAGCCAAATGTGAATTGAAAATGGTTACAGTTTGATTGGATAGTGACTCCTGAACTTTTAAGTAATGGGGACAAAAAGTATATGCCACCTAAGGAGTTGGTTTATGAGCAGGTTTGAAGCCACCCATTTGTTATATAGGGGAGGAAATTTTAACTGCAAGGTCAGAAGAAAATAGACCATACTTGAGTGAAAAGATGTCATTGTGCAAAAAGGATGGACTGTACCATACGTATAGAGCTACTACTGTTGAAAGTAATAACTGTATCTTGCATGTAAAGTCAGTTATCTTGAAGAAAGGATTTGATCACCCGGGCAAGTACACCTGAGATGATAAAAGGCTACTACTACTACTTTTGCTGTTGAAGTTATCGAAGCCCCTTCGCTACTCCGTTCACATGATCAAGGTCAAATATTATATATCTTCATGACCTTGCCCTTTTTTTTCATTGTGCCACCCTACATTCATCTATCCAGTTAACAAGTCTATTTACATTTATAATCAATCTAATTTTTCTTTAGTTGCTTGATTATTTCTAATATAATCTACATACTCTTAGAAAACATTCTATAATACCTTTTATATTTCATAATAACTTGGAGTTTATTTTCTTTAAATTTTAGGTACTTAGCAAGCCCTGAAGTTGTTATTATATGCCTTTACCATATACACTCATGGTTTTTCACCACTACTGGAGGAAGAGAGAGGAGGCGAAATGCAGGCACCCTGGTCTTTGCAACCAGGAGCCTGGATGGATTATGTATTGTTATATGCCCTTTTATTTTTGTCTGCCAACTGGTTGGGCTTTCCTGTCCATTCTTACTAATGGCACTTTATTATTTATTATTTCCAACTACCTCAGACTCTTACTTCTGGCGTTCCTGGCCTTTATTGCTTCTCTCTAACACTGACCTTATCTTCCAGCATTCCTGGCCTTTGCTACTTACAGGTACCATGGACCCTTATCTAGGCCTTTATTACTTCCAGCCCATACCTCAACCTAACTCCCCTGGTTGAATTGCATTGATGGACCTGCTTGTAACAGCCCTGAACTTCTGGTTATGCATTGGTCCCTATTTCCAGTATTTCTACCTCAACTTAATTCACCTTGTTGATCGGTGTTAATAGACTTGCTTACAACAGCCCTGAACTTCCGGCTACACACTGGTTCCTACTTCTGGCATCTCTATCTCAACCTAACTCACCTGGTTGATTGACATTAATGGACCTGCTTACAACAGCCCTGAACTTCCAGCTACACATTAGTCCCTACTTCTGTCATCTCTCTTGCAACCTAACTTACCTGGTTGATCGCATTAATGGACCTGCTTACAATAGCTCTGAACTTTCTGCTACACATAGGTTCCTACTTCTGCCTTTCCTGACAACCTAACTTACCTGTTTTAGCAAGTTGCTGCATGCATAATGCCCAGGCTTCAAACAACATACTCCATACACTTGGTTTAAATACTACCGAAGGTTCACCATTTGATTTAACCAGCAACCACTCAATGCCAGTACCAGACATTTAAATTGAACTTACTTCCTCTTTGACTATATCATCCAGACTCAAACAACCTATTCTGTACACTTTGGTTAAATACTACAGAAGGTTCTTCATTGGATTTAACCAGCAACTATTCAACACTTTCACTAGACATTTGAACTGAACTTTCAAACTGTCTTACATGCCAACTTACCTGGACTCTACCTTTAACATAGTTATAGTTATATTAGTTAGGTTCTTCTCGGTCAGTATCCTTTCATTTACTTAATCCTGCCTCCATTACTTGATTCATTATTTGTTCTTATTCCTTAAATTCAAATACTACTTTTGTATACGATGTAAATAAATTTTATATTAATTTTAAGTTTGTTGTTTGTTGTCTTCTTGTTGATTCACGTCTTTTCTTTTAAAAATGTTAGTGGGCCTCTTGGGACTCATATTTATTGGGGGCACACAGGACATTTTTATATCATACCCCCTCCAGGGAGTCCACTATGAAGTAAAAGAAACTTCTACATTTGATGTGTGAATGTTTTTTCTAAATATACATGCTTCATCTCATATATGAATGACTTTTATAAACTTATGAGTTTATCTCATTTAAATGTCTTATAAACCTGTGATTTATCTCAAATTTGAGAACACATGCTCCAAAAATCTGAATATTTGCCAAAATGAACCAGGAAATCAGCTTCATCCGAAGTAAGCAAAACAGTCTTAAAATTAATTAAACTTTTAACCTTTGAACATGTGACATTTTGAATTGTGAACTTTTTGAAGTAATAAATTTCTTATTTTCTTTTGCTAAGAAATTGATTTATATGAATTGTTACCCTAAAAGAAAGTTAAAATTCTTTTGTTTTTAAGGAAAACAGTTGTTAGGTAAAACAATGTTTTCCTTAACAACAAAGGAATTTGAACAACTTTCTTTTAGAACAACAGTTCATTATAAATCAATTTGTGTTGTTTTCTAAAAGACAATATGTATAGGGTATTCCAAAAGTCTTGGGAACATTTCAACATTGAATATCTCAAAAACTATTAAGGGTATAAAAATGCACCTGACATATTCTGAAAGAATTTAATCTCAAGTTTTACATGGAATATTCAAAGATGTTCAATGTGAGCACAGTTGGTCACATGGCACACATCAAGCCGATAATCCAATTCATACCAAATGTGTTCCAGCATTGCGTTGTCGATTGTTACAACAGTTTCCGTTATTCGGATCTTCAGTTCATCCACATCTCTTGGAAGGGGAGGCGCATAGACCAGTCCTTTTACAAACCCTCACAAAAAGAAATTGCAGGGTGTGAGATCTGGAGACCTGGGAAATGCACGTTGAACAAGTGTCCATGATTCAGTTTTTGCAAATTCAAGGAATCAAAACGCTTTTTCTGGTTGAGTGAACGCCATTATTAGATCTAAAAAAAATATGAAAAAATCATTAGCATTACAAAAACCTTAATGAATTTAGCTTTAAAATGGTACCAGTTTCATCTTACTACCGTTCATAGTTCAGCAGATATGAGGACTTGAAATTTACCCAAGATTTCTGAAACACCCTGTATTTTGAAAGAATTGTTAACCTGCCTGTATAGTTTCAGGCATACAAGGGAAATTATGTACATGGCCTATATTGTAAGTTGTACAATTTGTACATTGTAAAAATATTTTGTCATTCTGTTAAATATTTGTTTCTTTACAAATTTTACTTTAAGAGTCTTGTCTTTTACAGTAAACACTTCTAAATTAAAAGGAAGATGACATTCGAAAGTCTTCTTTGAAAACCTCCATTTCCTGCCTCTCTTCTTTTCTTCATCTTTTTTTTAAATGCAGAACGGAAAGAAAGTGTTAAAGGAAGAAAGAGGAAGAAAAAAAGGCCAAAAAAACTAAAGAAAGCGAAAAGAAAATCAGTTAAAAAAAACCGTAAAAGAAATAGAGGGAAATGATACAGAGAATAGAAAAAGAAACATTTCCTTTGTTTGTCCTTTTGATGTGTGAAGCTTTAATTTATTTAATAGCTTTTCTTTTGAAGCGTGTTGTAAGCATTCAAGGAAAGTAGATAAATAATATTACTTTAAAAAAAATATTATCGCAAAAATAAGGTTAGTTTTTCATGGTTAAAAAGCGGCTAAACGTCATGTGGGTGATGTTGACCTCACTAGAGACAGTTTGTGGGAGTATTTGTTTTAATGTTTTTTTGGCAAATATAAGTTAATGTGAAAAGAATTTATAGCACATGAAAATCATTTGTATTGATAAAAAAAAGCTGCTCAGAGTTCTACATTGCCAAAAAAAAGTGAACCTCTTGCTTTGTGATGACTGCAGTTATTTTTTTTAAATTATCATTCTTGACACGTCAGACGAGTTGCCAAAACCAACACTTAAACTTTATCGAGCTACCTTCGACATTTACCTGGATCACGATCATTTATTTATTCACATCAAAAGAATCGAAAGCATAAAAACGTGTATTTTAGAAAGAAGAAAGAAAGAAAAAAAAATTCGCTGTTTCACAGTTTTAAACGAAGAGGACAGAACCATTTCAACAAATTTAGCAGGGGTGGCAGGTTGTGTAGCATTTAAATTCCTCGCGGTGTAAAGGGAAATATAACCCTCTCATTAAGAAATAAAGTTAATTCCATTATACACACATGTCTAAGATTTATTCACCCCGATGTCTAAAAAGAAAAATAATCTCATCTTAGCTTGAATATTAACATACACCCCGAAACATGTGGACAATAGAGTTGTGAAGGCACACGGAAAAATGTCATAGGTCTCTCGCCTTTTCTTTGCTGGCACTTAATTTCATAAATCCGTGGTAACCTGCCTCCGTTTAGCTATAAGATCGCTTTTTAATAAGCAACTAGTGGAGTCGACAGCAGATAGATTTGTATATTAATTCTTAAATCACTTATCAACACTTTAAATGCCATCGCCGAGTGCGTGTAGAGCGACTGCAAACAACCTCCGCAAAAGAAGCGATACAAAGTCATCATATAAGGGATCTGACATTTATTTATCTTTTCCTATTGTTCAAAGTTGGCTGGGTGTCGCTGGTCGCTAAACACTAGATAGGGACGAGGTCTTAAAAGTTTTTAAAAAGTTTCTTTGGTCATTGATCAGTCATGATGACTAGAACTACCAATTCCTTTGACTTTCTGCTTCTGCTAGTCTGCTTTGTTCTACAGATCACATTTTCTTCCTCTTCTCTACCAATTGATGCAAATGGGTACATCGTTTATTGTCCGTGTATGGGTAAGTAAATAATAAACAAAAACTAATATTTTTTTTTTAAGTGATTACTAATTACTTTGTTAAGATTAAACACGGAAACAAAATAATTCAAATTATTCTCTTTTTATGTTTTTATTTTGTAGCAGTAACGTGTTGTTAGTTCTCCCTCTCAGTTTAATTTCTTTTCTAAATATTACTATTTATTTTTCTTGTTCTTAAAAAGAGTTATTTAAACTCGAGTTGACTAACTGGAATCCACTGTTTGTTTTAGAAACTTTAAAATTGAAAATAACCTCCTTAAAAAATCGTCCAAGTAAAAAGTACCGCATAAGAAGTTTATTTTTAAAAAATGTTATATTTAGATTAAAAACAAATAAAAAGAAGAAAACAACTCTAAAACTACTTTTTTTTTTTTTAAAGTTCATTGTCACCTATTGAATTAAAACAATTTCCTTTTCTTTTTTCCCCACTTATTTTATTTTGAAATTGCCAGGAAGTTGAAAATTGACTTAGAAACTTGAAGTTGAATGTATTTGTTTTGTAGTTTTGTGGACTTGTCCTTTCTCGATCAGGAACCAAAAAAAGGAAAACTACTTTTTATTTTTCCTCTGTCTTCAACGATTAAAAAAAATGTAGCATTGGTAAACTTAAAAATCGGATAAAGTTTTCAAATTAATTCTTTTCATTATTTCACATTGTTAATTGCTTTGACTATTAAACACTTTTTTTTTCTTTTTTTTTTTTTTTTGCGCCTTTTTACCAACTGAAACAGACACATTGTGCTAAAAACAAGAAAAAAACGAAAATTAGTCCAAATAATTCTTAAAATAAATAAAAAAAACGAAACGTGTATGTCACTACTAGTTGTTAGTCGTTAACCGTTATCTTGATAATTTATTTGTCTCGGTAAAAAGTAGTTATAACTCCTTGTATTTTACTGAGATTAATTAGTTGCTTTATCACAACTCTGGTCGTTATTGCACTCTACAACCACTTTATTTTTCATTTTAAGCAACATATCAGAAACCCCACTGGCAAACAAGGAATATATAAATTAAGATTAAAAAAAATGAAAAAAGTAATTAAAAACGCTTTGGTTTTTAAACATTGTTGACGATAAAATTTTATTGTTCGTGACTTTTTTTCATCACGGTAAGCTCTTTTTTCAGCGAATTAGTGGAGGTACCTTAGTTTGGTTAAAATTTTAGATGTTAATTTTTTTTTTTTTTTTTTTTTTTAAAATTATTCTATTCCTTATAACGAATTGAATTTTTAAATCCTGTTTGGTTGTTGTGCATCACTCTACAAAATCACAACTAAAACAATGAAAATCTTTTCCACCTTGGAGAAATTTTTATTTAATTTACCTCAAGTAGGTAACTTTTTTTTCTTTAGTACCCAGAAGGAAATCATAATCAAATGGTATTCTCAACTTTATGAACTGTTCGTTAAGGTTTTTTTTACGCTCTTTGAATAAGTGTTGTTCTTCAGAGCTTAAATTCTTCTTCTTAAATGTTTGGATTTCAAGTTTGTATTTTCAAATTAAAATAAGATTTTCCCGTCCTTTGTCTTGCTAAAAGAAAAGTGGATACCAAGTTCCACGTAACATTATTTATCATTATTTTAAAGTTTAAAACTCCTAAAGTAATGTTTCATTTTTAAAAATTACAAGTTTTATGTTTTTGTTACAGAGGGTGGGGACTTAACTTTTAAAACGTTCTTAAACTGTCTTTAAACTCTGTCATTTCATTTTCATTACACTAGTTTTCTTTTCTATATATAGTCCCTCTTATTTTTAAACTTTTTAGATCCATATGGGATAACATACAAATTATGAACGAAGCCTTCAAGCATCTGGTTTCATTTTTGACATTTTTTGTTTTTATTTCTTTTAGGAAAAGTTTTTATATTGTGGTTATAAATTAATTCTCTCCACTCTTTTTGCAAGCCAAAAACTGGATTTAGACTTGAAGTGTGTGTACCTATAACAATTTAGGTTTCCGGGTTTATTTAAGAAAAAAAAAATTCTGCTTCTCTTCTGTGTACTGTACTGTAAACAAAAACTAAAAAAGGTCATCTACTTCTTAATTTGACAGATTTTTGTCTTTTAATTGCAGATTGTCATTGGTTTGCTACTGCGTACAGGAAAATTTAACTTCTCATTGTTCATTTCTCTGCTTTTTAAATAAAGTAATAAATCAACTATTCAAATTTACAAATATTACATTCTACAAAATAATTTTTGTTTACTATAATTTCCCCATAGATGTTTTAAGATTTTATATTTATTTCATTATCTATCTCCCCTCCCCCGCAATCCAACTCAGTTACTTTTCAGTTTAACTCAAGAGTACAATTCAAAATGAATGATCTTTATTTCTTGGAGTATATATTTTTTCATGGGTCCCCTCCGCCATTTAAAATTACGTCAGACTAAGCTAAGTGGAAAATAACTATTTATTCGAAAATTATAACAAATACATTATAAAATCACTACAAAAATAGTCATTTTGTTTCAACACTTCTGGTGTCTTATCAAGTAATGGTGTTGAATGTAGAATAACCCTTTATTCTACATTCAACACCATCACTTGATAAGACACCAGAAGTGTTGAAACAAAATGACTATTTTTGTAGTGATTTTATAATGTATTTGTTATTTTCGAATAAATAATTATATTTGCTCTACTCTGTATTAAGCACTCTTTTAAGAATAGTATTTCTTGGTTATTGGAATTTATTCTGTATACACCAATCCTATACTTGGGGGGATATATATATATATATATATATATATATATATATAAATGTGTGTTGACTTCCACTTTAGCCTGAAGAATATTTATGAGCATTCTTAAATTTAAAAATTCTGAAAAACTAACAATATTTTTACTTCTATTTATAAATACTTGTTGCAAATTAAAATCCTTACATTTGCCTTGATAAAGTCCGTCAGAAGACAAAACACCTTTGTTTTTATTTACACACACACACACACACACACACATGCCTTTTATTTCAATTTAGTCTCACACCTGACATTCCATGTGAGGTTGGTGTACCTGTATTGAAAATCAATGTTGAGATATTAACCATCAAACACACATGAGCTAGTTGGTTAGATTTCAAACCTAACCAACTAGCTCATGTGTGTTTGATTGCTAAGGTATTTATACATCTCTATCTCAAATGTCTTCATGAAAGACTACAATACAACAATCTATCTTGCCTGACAATTGGTGTACATCCATGTACTTACAAAATTTGCATTATCTACTTGGTACATCAGTTCATTTTGATGTTGGGATTTATGCCCAAACTTATATACAAGAAGAGTTTTTGTTGCTAGTTGTGTTGTTGTTCTTCTGACATTTATTATGTACCTCTCCTCTAAAATGATTGATACTCAATCAGGAAAAATCCATGGGACAATAGCCTAGTGGATTAAAGCATTGGTTTGTAAATTTGGTGACAGTAATTGTGAGATCAATCCCTGGGCTGGGCAGTATCAGCAATAACTGAGCAGTGCTAAAAATAAGAATTAGATGTGATATCCCTAGATATGGGCATTGGAATGAGAATAGTTTAGATTAAATAGAGGGTTCAGTTTAGAATTCGTTATAGGTTACTCAGCTATGCCCCCTGATGAATGCTAGAGTGCACAACAACCAAAATGTGATAACAGCAAAGATGTGGACAGTAATCCGCATGTATATAGTGTAAATAATGAGAAACTGATTTAATTTTTTTTTCTTTTTTATGAAATATATATTGTGTGTAAGTGCATACATTATTTAAAATTGTGTCATCAAAATGTTATTTAATCGCATATGTCTCCTTAACTTGGCCAACTTGGCTTCTTGTTTAATGGGCATTTTTGAAAATCAAATTCATAATTATTTTCATTTCTAGTTTGGTCTTTTTTGATCTTTAAGTAAACAATTATTGCTTGGTTATTCAAATAAAGCCATTTTCTCCTCCTGAAATTGGTAATGGTATTTACCCTTTTAGATCATAGTTTGGCTCTATAATAAGGCCAAATAAGTACTTTTGAGATTTTGTTTTTATTTTGTTATATTTTGAAAATGTGACACATCTAAAACCTTTTTTAAATGTTTGTTTTATATATTTTAAAGTATTGTTAATAAAATAGTAATCTGTTATTGTTTATTTGGTTTTATTAACTTTCTCTGAAATAAAAGTTTTAATTAAAAAGAAAAATCTTTTTTACTTATTTTAAAATAAATTAAATACAAGCTTTAAAACTGGATTCATAAAATATTCTGAAATGTAAAAACGGACCCTAATGACAAACCTGATGAATCAAAAAAAAATATTATCCTACAAACTCTATTACATCTGCAATCGAAAAGAATAAAATTTGTTACTACTACATTCAAAACAAAAGATTTAGTCAGTACTGAACAATAAGCTCAAACCTGAAGGAAGAATTCACTCCATTGCTTGTAATAATTGTCACAAAAAATACATAGGAGAAACCTCAAGGAATCTAAATAAGATTATTTGAGCACAAGAGACATTTTACAAAACAATACATCAAATGCATTGGTTTCCCACTGTAATGAGACTGACCACAATTTTGACATAAAAAAATGGTACTCTGATCAAAGGAGAAAACCATTCACTGCAATGTAAATGTCTAGAGTGCCTTCCTTGATCACAAGGTCATCCACAGTAAATTTGCACCTTGGCTCTTACATTTCACCATTCCTGGCAGATCTTCTATTATCATAGTGTGGGAAACCTACTAACAAAAATAAGACTCTCAATGAATTCAGCCATATACAAAAAAATTCTAAAATCACCAGCACCCCTTGTTTGTGCGCATGTGTAGTTGTACCAATATAACAAATAAAATCCTGAAGGATGAATGTGTCACAAGTAAACTTTTTCCACTTTGTCATACATTTTCCGCAATATTGTTGGAGTATTTGCAATTTGAATAAATTAGATTTTCTATTTGGACAACTCTGCTATTGAAAATATCTGTCTCTGTAATTTCACTGAATTTTGAAGCACCATTTGGTTCATTTATTGACTATCTAAATGACTCAAACTACTGCCACAATTTTGCAATTGTTACTCACTAGACATGAGACAATAGATTAACCTTGAATTAGAAAAATGATCTCAAGCTGTTCTCATTTGCTAACCCTACAGAACAAACTAAAATCATTGAAATTAAACATTTAATTTTTTTTTTTTTTTTTTTTTTATAAATCCTTTTGGAAAATTATTTCAAAATAGTTTAGTGGTCACTCAGGCTTAGTTCAATACTGAATGTTTAATGGAATTAAAAAAAAATCCTGTTTTTGGCTTTGGTTTTTACATCCCATGGTAAAGTGGTACTATTACAATCTATGAAACTGTAATACTAACCAAGTTTCTAGTTTTGAGTAAAATTTAGTCTGAAAATATTTTAAATTTTCAAAAAATTCACACAACTCCTTGTTTAAAGAATTTCTATAAATTGTTTTCACTTAAACTTAATATAATTGGCCATGATGAAAAATCTTGTTTGCATTTTACTGCATTTAATGTTACCTCTCTTGTATAAAGTTCCATGGAGTGAACTTCTGCTATAATCTTATGAAAGTATAACACTTAGTGTTGTAGGCATTTTTGTATGAATTCTAATATAATTTGTATACTTGTAGCTTGAAAGGATCTTTTCTACAAAGCAATTGTTAACAGATGGGTCTTGTAGGTTATTTCTGACAACTTTGGTTTTTATTGCTTATACCTTAGTACTAGACTAAAAAAAAACTTTTTAGATTAAATCTGTGAAAAGATATATAAAATTAGCTAACCATGTTAATTTTTTAATTTTTTTTTTATTTCAAATAATTTGATACAGTTGTGTAGTAAGAGTATCTTAGGATAATTGTAGTTTGCTGAAATGAAATTAATCATGGCCTAATTAATGACTTCAACTGGTTTTGTTCTACTGTTATATTTCATTTGGTGCATTTGCCAGACCTTCATCAGTTGATTAAGGCTTCAAAACATCAGGCAGCGCTTTCAGGAGGAATTTTGGTTTCTGAAATTGATCTTGTTCTTCTCTGGTATTATAAATTCAATCTATGGCTAAGGTATGGAAAATTTAGTTTAAATGTTATTGACTGATCATGCAACTCCATCTAAAATCTGTTGGAGGTAAAAAGTAAGTATTTGTGTTCAAGAGTAATTGATATCATATAATCATAATAATAATAAAAGCTTTTTAGAAACCAAATAAAAGGTTTTTGAAAGTTACTATCTCTGAACATGCTAATGATAAAGTTTGAATGTGCTAAAAATAAAAAGTACCAAAGACTAGAATTAGTTATGATTCCTCTATTAGACTTCTATATGCATATTTAATGTCTCTATTTGAGACATTGTAGTGTAATGGTGGCCTTAGCTTTTAGAAGAAAAAAACAAAGAAGTGACAAAACAACAAATGGAAACAAGATGTGATTGAGATAAGTAAAATGGTTTTTATTTTCTGTGATCTATAAGGTTCAATTGTTTGCTCATTCTGAGGTATTGTTTATCAGTTGTGGGAGACTACAAGTTCATTCAGGGTATATAACACAAGGTAGTAGTCAAGATACACAAGAAAATCAACATATCTGTAGTTGAGTGAGATAGACTTGTGGGATTAATATTCCATGAATTATTGGAATGGGTGAGAGTTAGTCTCTACTGCTGCCACTGGTTTTGTCAATGATTGGTAGCATCACTGTTAATGGAAGTGCCTTGATGTCAGTCACTGCTGAAGTATTGGTTAAGCTTGTCTAAGGTGTAGTCCATAAATAATGCCAGCAGTCTTATCTGGCTCTATGGGTGAAATCAGCATTGGCTTTATAGTGAGTCAATGGCTCAAAAAGCTGCTGCAAAAAACATGTGAGGTCTTTGATGGTCAGAAAAGATGTTTCATGTTCCTGGTATTTTTGGTTGGTATTCCAGAAGAGTGCATGGAGCCAGACTTTTAAGGTCTGTTGTCTTAGCTGACTTAATTTTGATTGAAGTATTAAAATATGACACATACACACAATATTTTCTGGCATATATTACACAAGATTTACAAAAGTATTTGGAGGACTAATACCAACTGCAATTTATCCAGGGCTTGTAAATTTTTGTTATATACTAACAAATAGGGTGTGTGTGTGTGTAATATATACGTGTGTGTGTTGACCTGAGGTTAGCTCCCAGTTGCCAAGTGTAGAATCATGGGAATGAGAAGCATGACTGAAATAGATATCTAAACACTTGCTCCAGCAGTAAGAGGAATTTTCAGACATCACTGACAAGAATCCGAAGACTGTTTTGGATGAGGCGTATGGGGGCCATGTTCTTGCACACTAGCTGATAGCAACTAATGAAGCATCAGACTGAAATAAAATGTAATATTAAACATGAGAGATCAAGTTTCCAGCTATTATTTACTGGTAAAACAATTTTATTACAATTGTGCCATCCAGCAATATTTTAACATTACCTGCTGAAATTGTAAATTGAGTTCTAGTATGCCATTAAAGATGGCATATGTTCAACTTTGTAGATATTTATTATTCTCTTGTGAATTTTGGACACTGTTTACATTAAAAAAATATTTGCTTACAAAATAAATTCTCTCTCCATATTGAACAGTTATATTTTAAGCATTTGCTGAATTAATATTGAAATTAGAGTATGTTTATTTCTGGGACAAGCAGTGAGAATTTGACTGTGGAGTTGATTGGTAAGATTGGTGTCCAAACTCTAGTCAAATGGTTGTTATATATTCACATGAGAAAGGGATAAATACAAAGATATAATTTAAAATCAATAATTAATGACCATTGTCTGTTACAAAAATTAAATGAAAAAAATAATATTGGGAAGAGAAACTAATTTTTAACAGATAAATGTTTCTAAAATACTCTTATGATGAATTTCTTAAACTAGAAATACCTGTGAAAATGTCATGGTTTTCCTATTTGAATTTTATGATGAATCTTAATTCTTAATGATTGAATAAGCTCATGGTGTTCTACAACAATAAAAATCTGTAGAAATTCCCCTATTATATTGGTAAATATTTGAGCTTAACAACTTTAATAAAATATTTCAATATCATAAATATGAATGCTGGTAATTATTTTAAGAAATAAGGGGATACAAATGAAAAGATTTGAAATTGACAACTTTTCCATTTCTCTGAAACAGACATTAAATACTTCTTTCTTTGTTTCACTAAAACAAAGCAACCTCTCTGATGTGTCTTTTCCGTCTTTCCGCACAATAAAAATGTAATAGTCCATTATTTATGAGGCATTGGGATGGTGTAATGATTGTGTTAAGGGAGAGACAAGCAGAATTTCTCTTAAATTCTAAAATTGTTCGATATAACTTGTAAAAACTGTGTCTCTCTGTTTAAACTGCCAGTTTTTGATAACAGTATTTTTTTTTTTTTTAATAAGAAAATGGTAATCTTTAACATGTGCCAGCAAAAAAAAAAGCTCTGTCAAAAGGACAGTTTTCTCCTTTACACTGATATTATTTTAACTGCCTTCATTCCTCAGCTATGTTTATTGTCTTTAGAAAGCTATGATTAAAATTGTAATAAAACTTATACATTGGATAAAAGTGAAGTTATACAAATTTTTTGTTCTTGAGAATTTACAACAAAAATAAACACTATTTATTTCATCATATACTTACATTTTATTACAATTATAGTCATCGCTTTTTTAAAATAAACATTGCTGAGGAGTAAAGGTAGTTATAATAATAGCAGTGTCAGGGGGAAAAAACTGTCCTTTTGACACACCTTCCTTTCTTTTTCTTTTTTTTTTTTTCTTTAACCAGGCGTGATGGTTAAAGATTGATAAAATATGTTAGCCAATGCCTCCTTGCCATATGATAAATTCCTAACATTTTCATTCTATTTAATGGCCAGCCATAAATATGGACTTTATCTAATCTTATAATATATAATATGCCAAGTTTTTGTAATGTTTGTTTTGGTGCTGTGTTTGTTCATCTCCCTTGTACTGGAGGATAGCATTTTCATGGCAGACTTTTCAGATATTTATGAGACTAAGGTGAAAAGACTGACTCCATGACAGCAGAATACAATTAAATTTTTTTTTCTTTTTTTTAATGGCATGGCTAAAATTGATGAGAATAGGCATGATTCCCTGTCTTGTAAATACTTGTTTAAAAATTGATTTTTAAACGGCTTATCCAACTTAACCCATATTAGTCCTTTTATGTTCAATTCACTTCTAACCTTTTGGATAATGTCCGCTTGACTAGGCATTGCAAATAATTTGGTCAATAGATAAATAAGTGCGACCTTCAGGAAATCATTTACTTGATTGCTGGTAGGGAAGTAGGTATTGTTGGACTGGATAAAAAAATAATCAGATATTTATTCTACCTTAAGCAGTATGTATATCCAAGTTTGTATCTGGATATGTAGAGGTGGAATATAATGGCTTATCACAGAAAAGCAAGTCTGTAAATTTAAGTGCTCTTCACTTTTGTACTAATATTTTTGGGAGAGGCATGAAGCTGTTTCTCCTTCCTCTCCAATTTATGGGTTAAATATTGAAGTAGACTGAGATCTCTATCCTTGGGTAGCAACCAATCTAAGAATGAAAATTCTGAATTCCAATCTGAAGAAGGAAATGTGAAACCACTCTCTTTCCCAAGAATGCATCACAATTCATAGATAATAAAGGAATTTAGAGAGCCATGATTGACCGTATCTTAAAGGGATGTGGCTTTGAATTCTAGTTGAGGTTATTTGACTACTTTGTACTTTTATATTTGGTAAAGGCATGAATCCACTTCTCCTTGTAGTCATATTACATGTTGACAATCAAATGCTGAGTGATCTTGAGTAACTTGCTTTTCACTTTCTTAGGAAAGAGAATTATAAAAAACAAACTATATCCATTGTCAGCCTTGAGGAGGGATACAGTTGTGTGTATGCATCTTGTATGTAAACTTTTTCAACACTTTCATATTTCAATCTGTTTACTTAAGATAATTTGTCTTAACAAGTTGTCTGTTTAATGCATCAAGCTTATGATAGTAATCTTTCACACAATGTTAGCTTCTCTTTGTGTATACAGAGGAAATTTACATACTGTATTTTTTGTGTATAATACAACTTGAGTATAATACAAACCCATGTTTCTGAAGCTAAAAACAGAATAAATTACATCCTTGAGAATAATAGAGGAGTAGAGGCATCCCTACGTAAATCTTTTTTGAAAAATTGCACTATATTATCCATTAAAATCTCAATGTCATACATGTTTCACTAAAATATTTCATTTTTCATATTAAAGAATAGAAGTGAACTGGATATTTACCCATTACATGTTTATTCTCCTAATTTCTGTTTCAAAACTTACTTTCAGGGAACATAGCTGGTAATACATTTTAAGGTGTTTAATCTATCCTACTTTTTTGTTTGATATGACTTTATTATATTTCTATATATTAATAAACTTAAAATATTGTCATTAATAATGAAGAGGAAACTATAAGAAAACAGGAAAATCAAAATATAAACAAACTTTATCTTGGGAGAAAAACTGAGTGGATTTGCAATCTTTCAGTTTCAAATAAGAGGTTTTTAAGCCAATTAAAAAAAAAAAAAAAAATTCTGAAAAGGTTTACTTGTGCATAATATGACCAGAAATATTAACCTGAAGTCTCTGTGAAGTACTTTTGTGTGTGTGTGTGTGTGTGTGTGTGTGTCCCTTCAGGATATGGGTGATCATGACTCTCCACAACTTTTATTCTTTGTAGCTCAAAGTAATGTTTTCTTACTATTTCTCCCACTCTCTGTTCTGCCATTGAACAAGCTTGTAAGTTCTGTTACTTGCAGTTTCTCTCTGCCTCTTCTATGTCTTATGAGTGTCAAATGTTCCAAACCTTCTTCATATGTCCCAGAAATTTCTACTATCTCTTTCTGACACTAAGTACAAGTGTCCACTTTGCTTCCTCATTTCTCACCTGCCCCATCCATGGTATTCTCAGTATCCTTCTGCAGAATCATATTTCTGTTGCTGCAACTCTTCTCTTCTTCTGTGAGGAAATTGTCCAATATATTCATTGCCATACAGTTGGATTGATATTACATAGCAGTTCAGCACTCTTTTCTTTGTTTCTATTGGATTTTTCCAGTCTCTTAATACTTTGCTTAGCTTTTTGGAAGGCAACTTTTGCTATTCCAATGCATCTTCAGATTTGTCACATTTTCTGTCATTTGTTAAATGCTTTCCAGATAGTCAAATATCTGTACTTGCTTGTACAATTCATAGGTTGCATTTGGTGTGGTTGCAAATATACTGTTAGCTTAGTTTCTTCTTCTTTTTTTTTTTTTTTTTTTTTTTTTTTAAGATGTCTGTAAAGTGAACCAGCTCTAATATACCAAAAAGAATGCTTGAGTGCAAAAAATACTTGTTGTTAAAGTAATTATTGCATTTAAAAAGTAGCAAGGTACAAAGAAAAATAGTTAAAGTTCTTTGTTTATTCCTCGTGTCCTTTTTATTAAAAAAAAAGAAAATGGTAGCCCAAATTATATTCTGTTAACTTATCAGCTTCTCTTGGAATTTAATTTTTGCTGAGAGGATTGTAATTTATTTTTACCAAATGCCTTATTTTATCTGTAATCTCTTCAAAGTAGGTTTCTATAAATATGCCAGGCATTTTTAATTTGGCATTGAGAGGGTGGTGGAAAATGTTCTAGCTGTACAATGACTTCCAGAAAGTAGCCTGAAAAGGAGGAAGATTTTGAACATGCAAATGTCTCTTGGTCACATTGAATGTATTTTCTTTCTTCTTTCTCTCTCATAAGTACCTATCACAGTGCAATGCTTACTGAGAAAATCTTGCAGACTATTGACAAGGATTTTAAGATTTCAAATCCTTCATAAGGATTGATAAACAGAGAAAGGGTGATCAAAAAGGAACATTTGAATATAAGCCTAGTTAAATAAAGTAAAACTATATTAAATTTTTATCTGAGAGTTGAATGAAATTACTCTTACTGCTACTAGAGCTATAAATAACCAAAAATTGTTTGTTGCAGTATCAAGAACAAAGAACGGTTCATTACAACCTTCTCTGCATAGACACCAACTAAATTAGTCCAGGGGTGTGTTTGTTTGTTTGTTACTGTAACCTGGCAAAAAGAGGGTAAATAGCAAGATTTCTTGGAGCATTTATTAAACAGTATTGTCCTGACAGAAAGAATAAAGCAGGTTTTGCTTTCTTTGTTTGTTCGTTTTATGGCATATCAAACTCAATGGGTTATTTAATACCGATGAGATTTTTATTGCTGGTAATATTTTTTTTTTTCCAAAAATGTATTGCTGGTATTAAAATCTATATTTACACTTTCATAGTGTTTTGACCCCAGTTTGAGGGGTTAACTATTTGCCCATAGCTGGGACCCTAACAGGTGCTACCACCTAGGGTCAGGGTGGACCTGGGAGCACCAGAAATTTAGTAGGTGGTTCCTCGCTCTGCGAAACCTCTTGATCAGAGCCCTTGCTGCCAGATGTAGTTTATCGTCATACCCAGGACGTGGATGTAGTTTATCATACTCAGGATGCCTTATTGGGGAGGGGAGTGGGTCTTATCCCTCTGCAGAGGTGTAGTCAGCGTATTCTGAAGCTCCAGCGGACAGGGTGGGCAGGTCTTAGTGTGCAATTTAAATGTGTGCGTAAAGTGGGGGGGTCTTTTACACTCACTCAGATAAAAAAGATCCAATTTTTCTGTTTGTTTAACTGTTGAGTTGTATATTATCTCTGGCTTCTTGCAATTTTATCAGCAATTCCTCAGGTCCCAATGCTGCATGGCTTATGGCCATGTCACATTGAAACACCTGTTTCCATATGATCACCAATGTCAATTTTAAGCAATGTTAAACCTGGTCGGTAACTAGATGGATGACTGTAAGCTTGGATGTGTGGGTGGTGCAATGAATAATGGCTTGGAATTGTTAATCAGAGAGCTGAGTTCCAATTCCAATCAGGTTCATTATATTCACTTATGTGTAAATACCCTTGGGAAATGTATGAATCTGGGGTTAATTAGTAAGGCTTGTATCACTAAACCATTGTTATTTCCAAAAAATAAAATAAAAATTTGCTTACAAAATATTTAGATTTCAGCATTAAATAAGCCATAGTTTGATATGTTGCTAAACAATGATGACCAACCAACCAAATTTGCTTTATATAAGAGTCACATATGATAATGTTTGAATGCTGCAAGACAAGAACAAGATTTACATATACATTATTGTTACATACACATTAGCATTAAACTTACTTTTTAATCCTATGGGGTCACAATTCATATCCAGTAAATAATTATAAAGCTTGAAATTTTTATTATTTATGCTTTATATTAACTGTGATGAAAAAAGCTCAGGCAACATATTTCCTTGAGCCGCATATTAAGTCAGAGGAACGTATGGCTTGCAAACTATGGTTTATCCACCCCTGTACTTAGGTGCTAAAAACTTTTCTACCTAACCAAAAAGCCTCCTCCCCCACCCCACAAAAATTCCAAATTTTGGGAAAAGTGAGTCGGGCTCAGAATTTTTGAAGCACCATCTTGTTAATTCAAAAAACATTGAACTCCTGATTAGGGATTAGTTGCAAAAATAAAGTTAACTTGAAATCTATTTGGCAGTTTGTTTAAATGTGAAATGGTTCTCTTTTGCAAATTATTATATTATAAATTCTAATAAATTAAAATAAAGTTCTCACCACTTCAATTTTCATCAACTAAAAGAATGGAGTAATTTCAACAAAACTTGATAAACTGCTCTCTATTAATCCTCTGAGAGAACCCATTCTGCCTTCCATAGGAAAGTGACGCATTGCACCACCTTTGGCTAACATTCTTGGCTGACATGAATTGGAAAGATTATATTGAATCCATTGCTAGGTCTATTGCTAAGTAAGTTAGTTCACTGTGTCAAGCTAGACAATTTTTCTCTCCAGAATCTATAAGATTATTGCTACCATATATGGTCCAGTGCTCCTGCTATATATTTAGAGATTCTTGATAAAATCCAAAGAATCGGCAACATTATTGGCTCTGACCTGGCATCTTGGCTTCAGTCACTTTCCTATTGCTGTAAAGTTGCTTTGCTGTGTTTTTTCTATAAATACTTTCATGGTAATTTGTTTGAATGAGTTCTTTGCTATGATACCAAGACTTTATGAATTTAAGCATAATACTAGATTGGCAAGAAGATCTCATCAAATTACAGTTGAAATGCTGGCTTAATGTAACTTTAAATTTTATGTTGACAGTTTCTTTTCTCACATTTCTCATTTGTGGAACTCTTTTCTGGCTCCATGCTTTCAAGTTAATTTTGATCATCAAAAATTTAAATGCAATGTCAATTGTTATCTACTGTCTTTCTGATTATTCTTCGATTATTCTCACTCCTTAGTAAGGTTTCTGTTTTCTAATTCTTTCACACCCAATAAGCCTTTGAGTCTTAGTGGCTTTACTGGCTTGCTTGGGGTAAATTTGATTTAAGAAAAATCAGAAACTAAGTCTTTGAACATTTTCAATTTATTTGCTACTAATGCTTTATTTCTTAATATTGAGCACTTTATTTACAAAAACTGCTTGGCTTATGAAAGTGTTATCCTCCTGGTTGTTTTTGCTTTAAAGTAAAAACACAATCTATTTATAATAGGAAATGACTTGACATCTAGTTTAGGGGCCATACTCAACAGCTTTGAGTATTTAATAAAGTATATTCACTCTTTGTCAATTATTTTTTTCTCTTTTTCTGTGCTTTTCAACCTTATCTGCTCTAGATTCAAATTATTTAAACACTTTATGGGATAATCTAAACTGTTTGGTTGTTATTGTAATAATTTAAATCCCTTTCTAAATCTTTTTAATGAAAATTAAAAAACAAAAGCTTTAGTTTTGTAGCTACCATTTTTGTTCTAACTCAATTGTTTTCAATCGACCTAAATTAACATATTTGGGTGTTGTCATTCAGATGCTATTAGATGTGAATTCTGTGTTCACTGATGAGGAAGATTGGCTTTATATAAATCCAATGTGGATTTGTTGTGCAAAATACTTTTCAGACAATAGATTGTTTGTCATGAACACTTAGCATTAAATCCAATTGTGTTGATGATTGCACAATCATTTTTGAGACCCTGAGATTTTATCACTTTTGTCTACCAAATGCCTATTTAAAAGATTAGTGAACTTTGTCATTTCACTGACATTTTTTTCCTCTCTTCATATTATAGAACTGATATGCAAAATATTATCTATCAAATATAGTTATTTCAGCAAATAAAACTATAATTTCAAAATGCTTGTGCCACTAGCCACAATAGATATTGATGCTTAAAAAAGTCAGATGAAATTTAACTCCTAAAACTTCAAAGAATAAAATGATAACCTGTCCTACATTCTTATTTTTATTGTCTGACTTGGCCTAAAAGTTATTGATTCATTCATTTTCTACAGCTTATCAACCCTTTGCAGGTTATTTAAAGCCAGAGATTTTTAGATTGTAAGAATTTTGAAATAAATAAAGGTTTAATAACACAAGTTTTACTAATTAATATATAGCTGGGAGGAGAAGAGGTGGATTCATCTTTTTCCAGGGGTATTTGCATGTAAGTGACTATAACCAACCCAATGGGAATTGGAAATCAGCTCTTGATTAACAATTCCAAGCCATTATCCATTCCACCACCTGCACATCCAAGCTTACAGTGCCTGGTATTCCCAAATGGTCACACATCTACTGAAGTTATTATGCAAATGAAATAAACTTCAATAACTCAAAAAGTTCTGAACTGATATTTGTCAAATTTAAACTCGTCCATTTCCACTCTTAGTAAAATATTTAACTAAATAAGATCATCGAACAATAAAGAAGGCTGTTGAAAGTATATAAGTTGAACTCGAAGCAAAGTGAAAGGCTTCCTTGAGATGAACATAAACTAAAGTGGGTTACAGTGAGACAACCACTTTTGACTAGTGCACTCGGATCTTTGAAAAGGCTGGAATTAAGGGAATCAAGAAGGACAAAAGGTGTAGAATACTTTGTGAATTGGGATCTGTAAAAAAAAAAAAAAAAAAAAATCTCCTAGGCAACCTCTTCTCACTAAGCAAATATTTTAAAGCATCAAAATTCGGTCAAGAAATACATGAAAATTAACTTTTCTAAAGTAATTTTCATGGATGAATCTCTAGAAATATTTGAACCTAATGGATGGGCCAAATGATGGATTTTATCCAATTCAGGCATGCCAAAATTAACAAAATCAATGAATAATAGATTACTGAGAAGAAGGGTACTATATGAAAATGTAAAGAATTCAAACACTTATGTGTTTGTTATTTGTTCTATTATAGGTGATGATCAATTTTTGATGATTTTATTACCTTTTTATGGGAGTAAAAATGTGATTATTTGGTTTTGCCTAATAACTTTAGATGGTAGTTTTTTTAGAATACATCAAATAAGTTCAATAAAACATATTGATACTACCTTAAAATTTTAACTCTGGCTTTTTGACATCTAAATTGACTGTTTAAAATTTGACAATCTTTTTTCAAACCAAATTTGAATTCTTGAAGTTTGATTTGCTTAACAACTTCAAACAGGGTGTAGGTATTGACCAGTTTAAACTTTGCTTAAGTTGGTGATTGTACAGGAACCAGTGTTAGTATAGTTAGTGCACTACAGACCATTTCCCCAACTTTTTATGTCAGGGAGTAAATACAATTGAATCCGTTACCAAAGGACCTGACTCCAAAAGCATCAACTTTATAACTGACCAAGGATCCAATTTCATATCTGAAAAGTAGTAAAAGTAGTTATTTCTTTACCGAATTGTAGACCAGCCCAACTTAATTGGGTCATTCTATTATAAAAGTTACAACCACTAGATTATGGCTGAGAGAAATATTGTTGCCAGAGTGGCTTTTAAAATCGAGAAGGCACTGCATAAGAGAAAAGAATGTATTTTTATGAAAGAATATTCAGAAATGGCAAAACAAGATAGATTTCTTTCACAAAACATGCCATTCTTTTATTTGACAGCTGAACTGTCAAGTCTGGAAAAGATCAAATGTACACCTGGCCAGAGATATCTGCTAAGCATTGTGTTAATGATATATTAAGTTGTGGATCTCATATCAATACTTGTGTCCCAGAAATTAAGAAAGCTGTTTGCACAAATGGCTGCAAGGAGGCAAAACCGATAATTATACAATGGTGTAGCATTTTTGGTTGTTTCAGTTGCAAGGTTTACAAACAGACATTGAGTTAGGGATGCACAGCTATTTACTATAATAATTTGATTAAATACATCAGAAGAGAGACTAATCACATGTACACACCATGGAATGAGATACGTGGTTTGGAAAGTTGCTACACCAGGAAACTAACAGGACTTTTATTGGTTAACAGCAACAGGTCAAACTATTCATTTTGCTGTCAATGTCAAACCTTCTGTGAGGAAGAGAAGAAAACTATGCTAACTGAGAGAAAATGAATGCTCAGTATACAGCTACTGCAGGATCTGCACAATATGGTAATCACTAGATACTCATTAGCACAGTTGACATTGAGTTTTTGCCATGTCTGCCATTTTGGAAAATGGATGTCAATCTGTAATGACTAATATCTAGGCAATTTCTGAATATATTAAACTGTAATAAGATTGCATTTAACACTTTTATAAAAAAAAAAAAATGAACAATAAGTTAGCTATGCCACTGCACTATAGGTAGATTTTATTTGAGCTGAGTTTGTAGTTGATTGCATTTGTAATGAGGGTGGAGACTAAAACAAACTAAATGATTTTTTTCCACCTGACTAAACAGCTAATCAAATCTACTAAGAATGTTTGACTTTGTAACTGGTAAAACCAATTATGAAGTATAAATGTCAGAAAATGATTTATTTTTTCAGTGGTAGGTAGAAACTGGTAAGAATGAATGACAAATCCTTTCCAAGGATCCAAGTGTCAGGTGGCATGAAGTATAATGTAATTCTAATTTAGAAATAAATCCATAAAAGCTGGACAATACTCCTCCCCATTTGGGTTATAGCATAAACTGAATTTATGTCTCTGTTTATAGTTTAACATTCTTGAAATAATCAATTTTCTATTTGAAACTTTCATTTCTTATGAGTTAATTACTTAGCTCAATCTGGTACAAGGCTACAATATTGGGTTACTTAGTAGGGATGAAATTTCCTAGTGATGGCTTGCAAGACTATTTTCTCGATCATTGCTCTACAGCAAGCAATCAGATGTAGATATTTACTTAGCTCAAGTTAGGCACAGGGTCTCGATATTAAGGGTCATCACATGTAATAATCTGGAATTAATATCCTAATCCCCATTGTACAAGAGATAAAGACCGTTTCTATTCAGACTATTATGTTCATCTTAGCTGTTATGCTCACAATATTTCACCTACTGTACTCTCTGGCATTCAGTATGAGAAATAAATAAAAATAAGACCAAAATTTCATCATCTCTAAAAATAGACTGATAATAAAAATTGCCAGACAAACAAATCTCTAGTTTGATCAACCAAAGCTTTCACATCCAGGATGTAAGAAAAGAAATAAACAAGTAATGAAGAGACTAAGATTTCCCCATTTCTAAAAATCAATAGTTTGACCAACCAATCAGAAACCAGGATATAGGCTGTGAGCTAATAAGCAGAGCACATTTTTTAAAGTGGATATATAGATGTGTATATAAAAAGATGGAAAATCAACCAAAATCTGAGTTGAATTAATTTTGTCTATCTCTGATGTTACCATCATTGTAATATACCCAGAAATGAAATACAACAATTATACAACTAGCTGGTATCTTTACATGGCTAAAGTGTCCTTGCTACATTAAAACACCACATGACCAAGTGGCAGTTAGTTACATTTGGATACATACATATATACATGTATATATATTTACTTCCTCTCAGGTTCTTTCTCTCTTGTATGTGCCAGGACTTTGGTTCTTTCTCTCTTGTATGTGCCAGGACTTTGGTTCTTTCTCTCTTGTATGTGCCAGGACTTTGGTTCTTTCTCTTTGTATGTGCCAGGACTTTGGTTCTTTCTCTCTTGTATGTGCCAGGACTTTGGTTCTTTCTCTCTTGTATGTGCCAGGACTTTGGTTCTTTCTCTCTTGTATGTGCCAGGACTTTGGTTCTTTCTCTCTTGTATGTGCCAGGACTTTGGTTCTTTCTCTCTTGTATGTGCCAGGACTTTGGTTCTTTCTCTCTTGGTTTGGTTCTTTCTCTCTTTGTATGTGCCAGGACTTTGGTTCTTTCTCTCTTGTATGTGCCAGGACTTTGGTTCTTTCTCTCTTGTATGTGCCAGGACTTTGGTTCTTTCTCTCTTGTATGTGCCAGGACTTTGGTTCTTTCTCTCTTGTATGTGCCAGGACTTTGGTTCTTTCTCTCTTGTATGTGCCAGGACTTTGGTTCTTTCTCTCTTGTATGTGCCAGGACTTTGGTTCTTTCTCTTGTATGTGCCAGGACTTTGGTTCTTTCTCTCTTGTATGTGCCAGGACTTTGGTTCTTTCTCTCTTGTATGTGCCAGGACTTTGGTTCTTTCTCTCTTGTATGTGCCAGGACTTAGAATCCACATTCATTACAAGTCTGTTGCACAGTCTTGATCAATTCTCTCCTGTTTAGTGTCACTTGTCCATCTCTTTAACTGAATGACTTTGCTGCAAGGATTGAACTCACAACAGGCGCTTGTTATATCATATAGCAGCACATTTACCATACTAGTCTGTGCAACCACCAAGAGTAGTTTCATATCTTCGTAATCTTAAATACAACTTTCTTTTCTATTTTTTTTTTTTCTTTTTTTTTTTTTCTCCTCATTACCAAATAAGTTGTTTTATGCCGTATTTTTCAATTAAATGTTATTTCTTCATGTCTCTTTTCCTGATCTTTCAGCTCATAATTTTGTAAAAATTTAAAGTTTTATTGTATCCATTTTATTTTCGATGTTGGATGCTTTTAATAGTACAAAAGTTTTAAATTTTTCCCAAGTGTTGAAGATCATTACAAATCAGTACTTGTCAATTTAAATAATTTGACACAAAATAATTTTTTTTTTTTTTTTTTTTTTTTTTGTCTATTCAAGACATTTTTCCTGCATTTCTCATAATTGCACAAGAAAAAAAAACCTTAAATTTATAAGGAATTCTTTTTATGGTAAATTTTATATCTTACCACATATATAACTCTTATAGATATCTCTAGTTTTGTTTAAAATGTTGGTCATTCTCTATGGCTTATGCTGACCAGTACTTGTCTATTTTCCAGCCATCTTTAAGTGAATTCAGGACTTGTTGAATAGTTCGAATGTGTTTTTTTTTTTTTTTTTTTTTTTTTAAATAAGGCATTACATTAATATTCTTTATATTAATAAACCATTACAAACTGTAATAAGAGTTTTAGAAGATTTGTTCAAACCTTGTCATGCATGGTGCCAAACCATCACTAAAAATACTGGAAAAATGGTTGATTCCTTTTACCACTCCAGAAAGTATCCGACTCTTAGATCGGACCAAAAATTGGTGCCTTATCTGAGCTGTTCAGCATTTACATGACCCTGTGGGTGATGACTTATTTTCTATCCTGCAATCTGCTTTCCACAGACAAAACATTGTTAGCCTCTTGCTACTCTAATTCCATGGCAAATTTTTAGACAAGCTACATTCCTTAGTTCCACCAGCTATGTATGCCACGTACACAGTTGACTCACCCTCATTACCTTTGTATTCCATTGGTAAGGAGGAAGTTTCACTCAGAAAGCTTCTTCCCCCAGAACTGTTACTTTATGGAACAGATGGAGAAAATTCTCTCTAAACAACCTTAACCTCTTCAAGTTTATGGTTAACTATCCTACATATACATGTTTTACTTCCTCTGTTTATAACAACCTCATTCAGTAAATAAGAGTTGCTCTTGGGCCTTGTATGGGGGTAAACAATAGTATAAAATAAGAAAAAAAAAATTATCCTCAATCTTGCAATCTTCAATACTGTTCTCCTCATAAGCACCTGTACTAATTTGTGATAATTCTAGGAATTCAATAATTTAACAATACAATCTGATCAATATCCGGCTCCTAATTATTAAATTAATCTCATAACGCTAAAAATATTTGGCTTAGTCTGTTACACTTATTGATTTCTCACTTTTTGTTTTATTAAACACATTTTTGTTTTTATTTTGTATATCATTAGCTGAAATTCTCATTAGTTTAGTTGAAAATGCTCAACAGAGCATGCAAATCACTTCTAATTACACAATTATATAGAAATACCTTACTTTTAAGCAAAAACATAATCCTTTTTTTTTCTTTTTTCCTATATATTTTATGGTCCAGTGAGCATAGCAGATGGATTTTTAACTGTACATGGTTCAAGATCAAAATTGAATACATGACTCAACTTGACTTGTAGAGCAATTTTGAGCCAAGTTTTGAACTATTTTCATTTATTTTTATTTTTTTTTATTGACACTTTTCTGTTGCTAATTTTCTTTCATTTTCATAATTCTTTTTTAATTCATGTAACTCTTATAGATATTTCTAGTTTTGTTTAAAATGTTGGTCATTCTCTATGGTTTATGCTGACCAGTACTTGTCTATTTTCCAGCCATCTTTAAGTGGATTCAGGACTTGTTGAATAGTTTAAATGTTTTTTTTTTTGTTTTTTTTTTTAAATAAGGCATTACATTAATATTCTTTATATTAATAAACCATTACAAATTGTATTAAGAATTTTAGAAGATTTGTTCAAACCTTGTCATGCATGGTGCCAAACCCATTCAGAAATATCTAAACTGTCAGTTGTATACAGCTTTATAAGAATAATGGCGAAAAAAAGGCTTTGTGCAAGTAAAGCCTGAGGGTCTTGGCAAAGATCACCCTGTTTTGTGGACTGGCACTACAAAATCATAAAAAATTGTTAGTACCAAATAACAGAAACCACATCACTTGAGGACTACCAACAGCAGCAACAACTAAAATGGATAGCACATGTAACTTTCAGAAAATAATGACATAATCAAGATGTTGACATTCCACAGCACATCAAATAGAATGTTTGGAAGGAATTAGAGGATACATTTTCCCCCTTCTCTTTTAGTGTGCTGTATTATGCTACTAACATTTTTTTGGATGACATTGCATATGAACCCAGTCTAAGGTTGATTGCAAAGATTTGTGAGATTAATGCATTTTCAATGCTAGGGCTAATTTTGAAGTCTTAAATCCAGCACACATTAGTGATTTCAGTACAAAAAACACCAATTCACTTCCTTGTATATCAACACCCACCCCTTTTCTCACAAATGGGTTTGTCTTGAGGACTCCCTACTAGAAGGGATGACATGCATACCTGAATAATCCTAATAATTCTTCCACTTTATCTTCTTTCTCTAATTCGTATATATATATATATATATATATATATATATAACATTTTTTGTTTTGTTAAAAAAACAGTGCTTTATACAAGGCATATTATTTCCTTTCTTAAAAATGTGATTCCATTGTGGGACAGAAATTTCTAGGCTTCAAAACTGGAACTAAATTTGTAAATTTAATTATAAAATATAAACTTAAAATCCAGAGTTTCATCCAGTCTTGAAACATAGAAATTTCTGTATCTGTTTATATTTCTGAGGTGAGGTATTATGTACACTATTTACATTATTCGGACTATTGTTCTCTCTTTGTCACCATATTTATTATGTTTCGGCCATTGTATGTTCCGGCCTTCTTTAGGTGGTTTGAATGTCGAACTGAACCCTTTTTTTCACTCACTGGGGTAGTTCTAGTTTCTACGTACCATGTCTAATGGATGTTGGTTATCAGTTATCTCCTGTTGATTCCCCTCTCCAAGTTCTCCACTGCTTTAACCAGTGATAGCAGTAATCAACATCAGCCAATATCAGCTGAGTGCCTCTGAGGAGTCTGTATTGAATAAGGGTCTCAACTTCACCATAACCATCAGGCGAGTGCCATACTGAGACATCATTGCCAGAGTTGAGGAGGTGGCCTTGAACTTCCCTCAGGCGGATGAACTGAGATGGAAGGTAAGACAGACCTTGGAGAAGACCAAGCCGTCCAGGTCAAACATCACGAAACTGGAGAGATTGGCGATCAGATCCCTACCAACAGACAAAGGCAATGCAACTGTAGTGACAGACAAATCAGATTATAGAAGAAAGTTGGAAGACCTCATTAGCAATGGTAGCTACAGCAAAGTAAAAAAGGATTCTACAATGAAAATGGAACACAAATTGTCACAGATACTAATCAAGAACAAGGATAACTTCACACCTAAGACGTATAGTCAGTTATTGCAGTGTTACACCAAGCTACCTCACATATACAGTCTCCCTAAGATTCACAAAGACGGTATTCCACTCGGGCTGATTGTTAGTTGCCAATGCTCTGTGTGCCACCCTCTGAGTTGCTTCCTTGTAGATATAATTGACCCATTGATCAGAAAGTCTTCATATGTCCGAAACTCCGCCCACTTCGTGGAAATAATCAAAGATGCTCCCATCCTATCCAACCAGATGGTGAGCTTGGAAATGGTGAGGTTGTTCACCAAGGTACCCTTGGAGGAGGCACTTTCAGTAGTCATACAGATTGGCCTCTGACTCTTCCCTGGAAGAGCAGACCAGTATTCCAATAAATAATCTGATGGAGATGTTAACTTTCTGTGCACAAACACCCATTCAGAATGAGATCACACACATATCGACAGTATGATGGCTTAGCAATGGGCTCACCATTATCACCAGCATTGGCGAATATATACATGGAATTCTTTAAGGAAATGGCATTAGAATCTATATTTCTAAAGCCAACTCTATGGTTAAGGTACATAGATGACACCTTCATACTCTGGCCATACCATGTGAACTCAATAAGACCTTCAATACAATTCACAATCGAGAAAGAGTAACAACACACTCCCATTCCTGGATGTTTTAATATCTCAAACAGAGCATGGGTTCAAGACATCCATATACCGTAAACCGATATTCACCGGACAGTACCTCAATTTCAACTCCCACCATCCATACAGCATAAAGAAAGGGATTGTCAGCTGCTTACAACACTGAGCAAAAGTGGCAACCCAGAGATATTAGATAAAGAATTGTTACGTTGTAGGGTACTACTTATACTGACCAACTACACTGGGTACATGGCAGCAGCCCCCAAAAACTGGGATAGGCGGGTACAAGAGGAGGAAGATAACAACGCTCAGAAAACAGTCTGCCTGCCTTATGTGAAGGGGTTATCAGAGAAAATACAAAGGATCTGTGGTCCATATAACATCAGGACAACCTTCAAAAGCTGAAGTATGGCTGACCACATATGGAGAGAAAAGGGAGATCACCACTTTCTGTGGGATCAGGTTGAGATAGACAAGAACACCATTGGAAAATTTGTAAACTTAAGGAATCAGCACATATGCTAGGCCACAAAAATCTCCTGAGCTGACCAAGCATAGAAATGAATACAATATGGGAACCAGTAATAAGGAGTGCCAGAGAAAAGCAATAATAATTAAAATTGCTATATGAGCACTGGTAAAAATGGTTGCTGAAGACATTAGGTTTATAATACACACACCTTTTGCCTATATGACCCTGAAGTATATCCAGATCAATATAGTATATATAATATCCAGAAATTCATACATGGATGTCCTCAAGGACACATGGCACAGTGGATAAAAGCATTAGTTAGATCCAAGGATGGGACCCAAAGAGTGTGAGTTAAGGTGGTGGAGAACTTGGACAGGAGAATTAACAGGAGATAACTGATAACTGACATCCATTAGACATGGAACTAGAACAGTTTACCCCAGTGAGCGAAATAAAGGGTTCAGTTTGACATTCCAACCACCTGAAGAAGGCTGGAATGTACAATGGCTGAAACATTGTAATAAATATGACAACAAAGATGAGGACAATAATCTGAATAATGTAAATAGTATAGAAATTTCTGTGTTGCGATGGAATCAAAAACAAAAAAGATTTTAACAACAAAAATCAAGTAAACCTACATAACCGGAAAATAAATGCACTAATAAAATAAGTAAAAAGGACCTACTCAATGTCTAGGTTATTAGGGGAGAGATAAATGATTCACAGCATTACATCTCAAAAGAATCAAAGTTTGTACTGTTACTTAAGTTCCATGATCGTCAGGCAACGTGTGTCTAGAAAAAATGTGTGTGTGTGTGTGTGCGCGCATACACTTAGTTGTTAATTTTGTCACTTACTTGAAGCAATTTCATTGTTCTCTTGAGTGGTAGTTTCAATATTACTCATCTTTACACTGGGCCTACTGATATTATATATATATATATATATATATATATATATATATATAGCTTTCTTATCTTACATGAATTGTATTATAGCATTATTGCCTGTTAACTTTTTTCCCTTCTCGGGTGTTTTGAAATTTTAATTCACACATTTTTTTTTTTTCTTCCATTTCCTAAAAATACACAAAACAACACCCAGTACAGTTGTCCCTCAATTTAATGGACTGGAGTAGGTGACTGTTCCACCTCTACTGACTGGAGTAGGTGACTGTTCCACCTCTACTGACTGGAGTAGGTGACTGTTCCACCTCTACTGACTGGAGTAGGTGACTGTTCCACCTCTACTGACTGGAGTAGGTGACTGTTCCACCTCTACTGACTGGAGTAGGTGACTGTTCCACCTCTACTGACTGGAGTAGGTGACTGTTCCACCTCTACTGACTGGAGTAGGTGACTGTTCCACCTCTACTGACTGGAGTAGGTGACTGTTCCACCTCTACTGACTGGAGTAGGTGACTGTTCCACCTCTACTGACTGGAGTAGGTGACTGTTCCACCTCTACTGACTGGAGTAGGTGACTGTTCCACCTCTACTGACTGGAGTAGGTGACTGTTCCACCTCTACTGACTGGAGTAGGTGACTGTTCCACCTCTACTGACTGGAGTAGGTGACTGTTCCACCTCTACTGACTGGAGTAGGTGACTGTTCCACCTCTACTGACTGGAGTAGGAACAATAGGCATGCCAAACTCTCCCCCTAACAGTGGGAGGGGAACCTGGATATAACGTATCTGCATGCAATCCAATGCCTTTTTTGCATCTGTACTAATGCACATACACCACAACACCTAAAGATGAATTATTTTTTTCCTCTGATGTTTACCTGTTTATACTAATTCCTCTGTATTTACTTCTTAGGTCGATTTGGTAACCAAGCGGAGCAGTTTCTTGGGAGTTTATCTTTTGCAAAAGCCCTAAATCGCACATTTGTCATTCCGCCTTGGGTGGAGTATGAACCATATGTTGTAGGATCTGTAAGTTCTGAAACTTCTTATTTGAAAAAAAGAAAAATATTTTCAATAAAAGCCTGTCGTACTGTTTATATCCATATCAACATACACACACCTTTTCATATTTTGCCTATGTGACCCTGAAGTATATCCAGATCAAATGGTGTCACTTCTGTTTCTCATGCTAATGATGTCAATTATTGCAATTATCAGATTTTTTTAATAAAAATTGTATAACATTATAGCATTAATTTAAATATAGTTTTTGAAGTTGACTTAAATTTTTTTTTTTTTTTTTTTTCCTTTAAACACATCTAATTGTGAGTACTGCCTGTATAAATATGGTAAGGTAAACATACATGATCCTTGATCAAGCTTTGCACCGACTGGCCAATTACCCAATATTACATTTCAATCCTCAATCTCAGTGTTCTCTGAAAGGTGGGAAAGGGTGTGTTGCATGCTCACATGTAGGGCCCCTCCAAGTTTTTCATTTCAAATTTTCCTTGATTCTGTTTCCACTTTTGGGAAATTTCATTTTTTATTTTTTTATTTTTTCCATTCTTTATAATATTTTATGAGAAAATTGCAATACAATATGTTATAATTATTATTAAAACGGAAAACAAAAATATGATACAAAGTTTTATTGCATATAAAGAAATAGAAAATATCTACAAATCTTTTTATGTTAAAATCTAAATCCAAAAATAAATTGTATGTAAAAATAAAAAAATAAAAAAACTAGACAATAAAACAATGGAATGTTACAGTACATAATTATCTTTGAGGTCGAACTTTTAATCAGAGATTCCTTCTTTAAGAACACATTTAAAACACATTCAAATTGTTTGTTTTTTTAAGTAAAAGTATTTAGATTGATTTATAATTATTGATTCATAATATAAAAATCACATTTAAAGTATCAACAGCAAATAACTTAAATTTCAATAATAAATATCTGAATAAAGTCAAACATTTTGACTAAAATTTTACAAAACAGTAATTAAATCATAATAACTGAATCTTTGTAACAAAATATCAAAAAACATTAGTAGGCATATTATAATTCAAAATTTAAGTAAAACAACTTATCCCAAGTTAAAATACTGCTCAAATTTAAAATTGTTAATTTCTTAATTTGGGAAATATCTACTCTTCAAATCTCTTCTCTAACTTTCCATTGTAATACAACATTATGAGTTGCTTCATGTTCTCAGGAGTAAGACTTTCACATTGTTTATTAAGTAAATTTTTACTGAGAAAATGAATGTTCAGCATCTATGCTGGTAACAGGCATCCATATGACCTTATTGGCAATTTGTTCCAGAAGAGGAAATCTGCTCTTATTTTCATTCCAAAATGATGGGATATTAAAAGAATTTGGTAAATCATCTTGGTAATTCACATACATTTGGAATTGTTCAAGAAGATCAGTAGAAGGGCATTGCAAGTCCTTGATGGCTACAAAACTGTCTAAATCATGGCCTATACAGGGTAGCTATCTAGGATCAAACAGGTGAGCTGCCTTGTAAAAGTTATACACAGAGTGGGTATCCATGTATATATATTCAATTTTGAAAAAGATGTGCTGAAAAAAATCTTGGAAATTTGAGATAATCTCTCCCTCTCTGTGTTTTCTAGTTCAGGCAGAAGACTATCAGTTTCTAGGCCAAATATTAATTTTGACGTACCATTATGCAAATACTGTTTTACATGCTCCATCATGTTATATACAACACATGCAAGTGGAGACTTAGTTTCTTCTAAATTTGTCAAAGCTGTTATTAAACAAGTGCAATACTCATTTTAAAAATACCTGATTTAGGTGCAGATTATGGTAAGAGTCATGATGTAGTCGACCATCATCTAATAATTCTAGAATCCTATCTACTGCAAGGCCATGGCTCTTTTCTTGCTTTATGAATGATAATTGGCTGCATTAAACCAGGAATTCCATCTTGTTGCCACTGATACATGAGGTAGTTTCACTTGTTCCTTAGGCAAGGAACCTTCAAGCCATTTTAAGTATCATTTTTTTCCAACTAGGCTTTTAAAAAAAAAAAAAAGTAGTGAACTGGGTAAAATTATCAAATGCTGGCCAGTGTGAAAATACTTCATCAACAAGATTTAAAATATGTGCTAAGCACAACACATGGCAACTGTTAACAAAGACATTTGACAACACTTCCTTATGAGCTTTTTTGCAATAGGCTGCAGAATCTGTTATAAAGTCATTCCTCAAATGCAATATCCACATGAGTTACAGCTCGGATGTGTGCCTGACTTACAGTTTGATGATTGCATTCTTCCAAGGTTACAACATTAGTGAAAAATGACTCCCCATGAATGCTTGCAATTACATTCAAAATGCTGGGGTCATGACAGTCAGTTGTTTCATCTGTTATGATGTTGGCTGATTGATTAGCAAGCTTGGCTTTCAGGGCAGCAAAGTGACAAGCAAACAATTTTGGTAGATGAAGTTGCCTAAAACAATTGACACTTGGAATAGCATCACCTTTATAATGAATGTTCTCATTTTGTCAATTTTGTGTAGAGGAATATCAGACAAAGTGCACATTTTCAAAAAATCCAGGACAAAATCATCTTATACCTTTTTACTCTTCAACAAAATTATGATTGTCTTCTGTTTCAGTTGAGCCAACTTTTTTTGAAGACTTTTTTGTCATTTGAGTTTTTGATTTGATGTGATCTTTGATTGTGTCAACCCTAAAAATGTCAACAGTATGGAAACAATTTCCAAAATAACATTTTCTTCTGCATAAAAGTCATCAAGAATTTGCTCTACTCTGGCTTTTGCACAAATTTTAGATACCAGGGTCTTTTTTTTTTCTGAGAGGAGCAGGCTAAACTTTTTGAGGTTGATTCACTATATTGACCTTATTCAGTCATCTTGGCAATTTGTTGTTTATTCATACAACTGGTTTAGATTACAAAATATAAATAAAATATTAAAAAAATAATCACTGACAATGTTATTAAAGAATATTTTGTTCAATTTAAATTTGTTTACAATGGTGAAGCACTGAAGATTATGCAATTATTAATCTGGGAGAATCACTGTGTGATGGTAAGCTTAAACAAGCCAGTCATTTCATAGAATGCTGTTTTTGGAAAATTTTTTTTTCTTTATTTCTAAATTGTATGGTAGGCATGTGATAGCTTTTTATCATATTCATAATTTTACTTGTAAATTGTGTGAGGCCTAAAGGAAATGAATTTCTTAAACTTATTGGTTTGATCTTTGTGTGTCTCTCTCTCTCTCTCTCTAGCCCCCTCCAATTTTGACATCAGCTATTGTCTGTCTCCCATTTCTACTTTAACAATGGATTTTGGTAGGCATGACAAAGCTGGGACCTGACTTTCATCTGGTTTGCAACATACTGTTTCTTAAAATTATAAGATATTTAAAAATAGACCAGCCAACATATTCTCAAAAAAAATCAACAACCCACTTTTTTTTTCTTTTTTTTTATGTAAACATTTTTATTTTTTGGGTTTTATAAGGAAAATACAAAGATTTGTAAAAACAAATTTTAAGGAAATAACTGTTATGTTGTTGTTATATTAGGATGTTTAACAAAATCGAAGAAAAAAAAAAAATGAAAAAATTAATTTATTGAAAATTACATTAAAACCACAGATTCCATTTAAGATTAACGATTCTGTGATTCCATGATCGGAAAATTTATTCCTCTACAAATGGTAACACAATGAAAGACAAATACCACTTTGCAAAATAAGACCACAAGCCCTGTTTCCGATATCATACATTGATGCTTTGCTTAGGGCTTTGTCTACTCACCTGGGTGGGTAGGTAGGTGATACTTAGGACAACTTCTGCTATGTCAGCTCTTTCCCCATACCAACTCCTTGACCATCTACTCATCCTGACATGTGACTGGCAATACAAAATGGAGACTCCAGGCCATGTCCATCTCTCAGCAAAGACAGACTAAAACTCTGGTAGATGGTATATTGGTCTTTGACTCTTCTTGCTTCAGCCGAGCAACTGCTACTGATGTGACTAGTTGGATGTACAGTGCCTCTAACTGGGACTCAACTTATATAAGACTGCAAATGAAAACCTCAGATTTCTGACATTGTGCCAGTTGATCTCCTTTTTCATTTATTTCTTTATTTTCTACTCACTTTGCTCATGTGGATTGCTGCTTTGAACCCTAGACTTCAAAGACTATCTTCCAGTTATTAAAAAAAGAACAGACACTTCTTACCCTGATAACATCATTTAAAGCCCATTTGGCTTTGTGTTCAGCTGGTCATATAGAGGACCTATTGTTCCACAGTAATAGTGTTCTTTCTCCTCATTAAAGTATTCTCATTCTTTTTCACTCCCAGTAACCCTTAGTAATAGTGTGTGTGTGTTTTCAACTGTGTATTCCGTTTATAGCTTTTTATAAAGTATTGTCAATATTTTTGCACATTCCTAATGCAAACCATCAACTATTCTAAAATGACTTGCCTCTTTAATGTTCAATTTTTCCATTGTTTTTTTTTTATATAATTTTTTTTTTTTTTTTTTTTTTTTTTTTATTTCTCAGCTTCGAGTCTCCTTTGACACTTACTTTCAAGTTGAACCCTTGAAACAATTTCACAGAGTGATCACAATGGAACAATTCATGGATAAACTGGCTCCCAAAATTTGGCCACCCTCTAAAAGGATCTGTAAGTGAAGTGAAAATCATTTCAATTTCTGATATTTGGCTCTTTGTATAAATATTTCTTTGGTTTAGTTTGGTACAAGGCCACAAATGTAAAGATAACTCCTTAAATATGTGAATTGGTATACAAGACAAGCTTGTTAAACATTGTAATAGGGTAGGAATACTCAAGTGTTTGGTAAATTTAAAAAAATTCTAGCAGGGGAAATTATTCAATTAATACTATATAGAATTATAGTTTTAATAATATTTCTTAGTATGAGCCAAAATATCTCCATGAAGCAATGTTTTGCTATTAAGATATTTAATTCAGTTATTGAACATAACATTCAATAATTGATTTAAACATTTTTTTTTCTGTGGTTGTCTCCCCTGTCCTGTGAGTTTTCTGACAAAATGAAAAATGACAACTATCTCAATAAAATAATAGGAAAATATAAAAAGATGTTGGGTATAGTCATCCCTTCTTTCCCTCCCTGTATCACTTCTTTTCCCTCTATTCTTTCCTTCTTCATTTCTGAATCCCTCCCTCCCGTCTCTTTTACTGCCCCCCCTCCCTCTCGTGTGTGTGTGTGTGTATGCTATTCTTATATACACTTATTTTAAACCAATGAGAAATGAATACAATATGGGAACCAGTAATAAGTAGTGCTAGAGAAAAGAAATGATTAACAACAAAAAATTGCAATATAAGCTCTGGTAAAAAATACAATAATAGAAAAATTGCAATATGAGCGCTTCTAAAAAAAAGTTGCTGAGACATTAGGTTTACAAGTCCCAAAAATTCAAGGACAAATGGCCCAGTGGATAAAGATTTTGGTTAGATCCAGTGACTAGACCGAAACAATTTCGGTCTAGTCACTGGATCTAACCAAAATCTACCAGGCCACAGCAGTGGTGAACCAAAACTTGGAGAGTTGAGTTAAACCAAGACATCCAGAAGAGGCACGGCATGTGGAACTAGAACAATCTACCCTGGTGGATGAAATGAGTTTGGTTCAAAATTCCAATCACCTGAAGAAGGCTGGAGCATACAACCTCCGGAACATTATAGATATGGCAATGAAGATGAGGATAATGGTCAGAGTAATGTAAATAATGCAAGTAATCATAATACCTCATCTCAGAGATATAGACTGATACTCATTTTGTTGTTTCCATGGCTTGCTGTTTCTCATTTTACAAGTATTTTATATATATATATATATATATATATATATATATATATATATATATATATATATATATATATATATAATTGTTTGCTCAGTTGAATACACGACCTTGGTTTTGACCTTACAGTCTCATTGTGCGATTTTTTAATTTTTTTTTTTTTTTTTTATTTTTTTATTTTTTTTTCATTATAAACTGACCACCTAACGCTTTAAAAAAAAAAAAAAAAAAAAAAAACCCAAAGAACGCTACGTTATTATTTTAAAAAATAAATAAACAAATGCACGATGATCAAGCGCATGGCATTAAGTGTAATAGAAAGGAGGAGGGTGTGGAGAGGAATGAAAAGAAGTGTTTGGTCGGTGTGTGTTTGTTTATTTTTGAAAATAATAATGTAGCATTCTTTGTGAGATTTTTTTTTTTTTTTTAATAAAAAAAACATTAGGTGGTCAGTTGATAAAAAAAATCACTCAATGAAACCATAAGGTCGAAACCAAAGTCATGTATTTCCTGATTTTTAAAGTTAAAAGCGCTACATGTTATTTTTACTTTTATTTTATTTTTTTTTCCACACAGAAATTGAGCACTTTTTTTAATACTGTTTCCTAGGTGGTTTCAACTCTAACCATTAATTCCTTTGTTTGGTAGTCATAGAAATGAGATAATATATATTCAAACACATTGTAAACTTTAAATACAAAAACGTAGTTGAAGATTTTCTAATTAAGAACATAATTTTCAAATAAAAGCAATTCACTTGGAATATATTTTGGGATTGGTGGTTACAAATTCAAGTAATAATCCTCTTTTTAAGATACTAATTGAATTTATATTCTTTTTCTTTCAGCTTTTTGTTATATGTCAAGGGCTTCTAAAGGATCAAATTGTAATGCCAAAGAAGGGAATCCATTTGGACCTTTTTGGGATCATTTTAATGTTGACTTTGTTGGGTCTGAATTTCATAGCCCTCTCAGTTTTGATATCAGTTCTTCGGGTGAAACAAAAATGTGGAAACAAAGGTAAACATAATCTTTGGTTCTTGGCACATACATACATTTTGTGTATGTGTGGAAATTTTTTGTGTGTGAGAGAGAGACATGGAGTTAACTATTCATGTAACTACTTGTTTATAAATAGTAGCATTTTCCACCAAGCCTTAATCAGATACTAACTGTGGGGATGGGGTATGTTTCAATTTTTTTTTTTATGACAGACCTCCATTTCTCTCCCTCACCCCAAAACAGCTTAAAAAAAAATCTTTAAAATCTTGTATGAAAAGTGGGTAGGCTAATATTTATCTCAACTCTACAGACTACCAGTAATTGTCTGTAATCCCATCATAAAAGATAAGTCATATGGTAGATGCTAAAATCTTATAATGTGAGTGTGTGTGCACATGCATGTACAGATGTATGCATTTATGGAATATTTGTTCTATAATAGATAATACTAAAATCTTGTATAAATATTTTCTCCAAAGGTACCCCTCATCCAAATTTCCAGTCTTGGCCTTTGTTGGTGCTCCAGGCCCATTCCCAGCTCATCAGAATTCTCTTGGTCTTCAGCAGTATATCCGATGGTCTGATAAAATTGAAAATGAAGCAAAGGACTTCATCCAAAACAAGTTACAAAATCTACCATTTATAGGCATTCATCTGAGAAATGGTGTTGACTGGGTAAGTAAATGTAAACCTTGAGAAGTTATGTGGAGATGCAATTTCCTTTGATTCCATAACAAGATGCTTTAATCTAGTCAGTCAGTTAAGTGTCATATGTGATACATGGGCAATCATTTATCTTTCAATACATGACTGACGAGGCAGATTTTTTTTCATGCAGTAGGTTGCCATTTTTTTCTGTGGTAGACTGGTTGCCAACCTAGTCTGTCTTGCTATTAAACCCATAGCTGGGGGAAGAGATAGATTCATACCTTTCCCAAAGGTATCTGTGCATAAATGAATCTAATGAACTCAGCTGCAATTCAAACTCAGTTCTGCGTTCTCACTCCGAACTGATATCCATTAATCTAGTATTAATTACTAATCATGAAGAAACACTTACAGTATTAGTACAAATTATACAATTGGTATTTTTTTTTTTTTTTTTTTTTTTTTAGAAGTGAGGTAAAGTTTAATTACCATGACAATATTTACTGAAAATTGTTTTAGTTTTCAGGAAGCAACATCTGCATATGCAGTAAATTCATTATAGCTACAAAGAAATCTACTTGTATCAGTGAACACTGGTATATATGGTAATAGGCAAAAAGCCAGAAATATGGTCTTTGTTGGTAAATGAAGTCCCAAAACATACATGCAGAAAAGCAAATTCCAATACCTGTATATCAACAAAAAAACACAAACCGAGCAGCAATATACCAATCAAATCAAGTATTTCTGTAAAATCTGGTTTTCTATGAAACAAGCAGCAAAATATTGTGCAATTTCATAAATTTCTTAATTTCTTTTTATTGATATCATGTTTGTTCACTTCCAGGAGTCCTAGTTTCATAGCTAAGCTCTATGTGGGGCACTGCTTCCTGGTGAACACCACTTTTTTTTTTTTTTTTTTTTTTTTTTGTGGTCTTCATGTCCCTCTCATATATAATACTTTTCAGTTATTGCAAATGACTGGCAAACTAAATTAACCACAATATATTTTTTTTTTTTTTTTTTTTTTTTAAATATACTTCCTGGAGAATTAGAAACTAAAAGATATTTTGTTGGTATCAATTATTCCAATTTTATTGTCCTAGAAGCTTGCTAACAGCTTTGGGAGTTGGAGCTACTGTCATATGGAACCACACTAGATTCTGATTTGGTTAGGCACCTAAAATACAGAGAGCTTAGCAGTCACATGTTAAAAAAAAAAAAAATTCAAATACTACCCCACTTAAGAAAAACAAGGACACATGGCACAGTGGATAAAGGCGTTAGTTAGATCCAGTGACAGGACCCAAGGCAGTGGAGAACTTGGAGAGGGGAATTAACAAGAGATAAGTGACATCCATTAGACATAGTGACATCCATATAGAACTAGAACAGTCTACCCCAGTGAGCGAAATAAAGGGTTCAGTTTGACATTCCAACCACCTGAAGAAGCCCGGAGCATACAACGGCTGAAATGTTGTGATAAATATGGCAACAAAGATGAGGACAATAGTCTGAATGATGTAAATAGTGTACATAATACCTCATCTCAAAAATATAGACAGATACTGAACAATTTTATAGGTTTTTTTATTTTTATTTTTCTTGTCTATACTTTAATCCCACACTAACAAGCACTTAGTAATAAAACTTTTTTTTTTCCAGAAGTCTGCTTGTTCTCATGCTCGAAGTTCCCCACAGATGTTTGCCTCTGCTCAGTGTACAGGTTATCACAATGAGCATGGCCGCCTCACCGAGGAAGTTTGTTACCCATCAGACAACACAGTTATAAGACAAGTAAAGGATACTGTAAAAAGACTTAATATCAAAGCTGTGTTTGTTGCTACTGACGATCGGGATTTGATTAGAGAAATGTCCAAGGTTATGAAAAAGGTAAGTTCTTGTCTCTCACCTTCCCAGATTCTTTTTATAACACAGTCTGCACTGTCTGTGTATCTTTTTTCTTTTTTTTTTTTTTTTTTTTAAATCTCACCAACGACCAAGCAGGAATTCTGTAACTTTTGCTATTTTTGTGCATATTCCTGCTTTACTTCCTGTTGTTTGGCTTCTACAACTACTAACATAGTCATTAAAAAACAATGGGGTTCTTTATGTATGGTTTAGGCTACTTTATTTGTGATCAGTGCAGTATCAGTGCTTTCTTATAACTTACACACTATGTGTGTGTGGAGGGTGTATAGATATACAGAAATAGATGACTGACTACAATAAAAATCCTGATTCCATTCTCAGCAAAAAAAATAAATTAAAAAAACTAAGCTAAAATACCACCTGCCTCTTAAAAATACACGTTAACAAACTAATCACAGCTAACAATGCAGAGATCAGATCCCTCAAACTCCACAAAATTGCAGGTGAGTACTATTATCCAGGTTACTTATATGTGAATGTAAAAACCCACGAACATGATACTCCGCTGCATCCCATAGTGTCATCATTCCCAACACCTGTAAATTAACTAGCAAAAACCCTAAACCAACTGATACTTTCATATTTACCTGATAAATATGGCATTCAATCCACCAGTGAATTCCTTGATGTACTTCAATTTAAAAACTGAATAACAACATCATAGCCTCCCTTTATTAAGTAGATTTCGGTCATTCATATATTTGAGGATGAATCTTTTTTTTCTTTTTTTTTTTTCCCCAGTAAACACAGGTTGCATTGGTTACCATGGCTGGAAATAGGTGTGTTTTTGGCGACAAAATTCTAATTTATTAGTGGCGTTCCTCTTTTAAGCATTAAGCTTGCCTTTTTTTTTTTTTTTTTTTTTTTTTTTTTTTTTTTTAACTTCTGTATTTCCACACCAATATTATATTTAGTTTATTTTAAATTTGAGCCTTAAATCTGTGTTTAATTTAGCGTTCCTCCCATGAGATCCAGTATATTTAAAAAAAAAAAAATCTAAACTAACAATTCGTGCCTGATGAATTGGTAGAACAACGAAACTTAAGTTGCATGTCAAACGTAGGTATATGCATATTTATTAATATATACTTCTTAGCTCTGTCTAACAACATTGAGCACTATTTTGTTTACCCCTTAAATTGAGTAAATATTTATTCACTTACCTGTGTATGCACGCTAATACCTGTGTATACAGTTGCTAATATCTAGTTATTTGAGATTTTATATATAATATATATATATATATATATATATAATTCAATACCCCATATGATATATGGCCATTTCGACCTGAACAGGCTTGTCAACACCAAGGAGTTAGATAAAAAAAATGAATCATAATGGTTTTATAAATAGGAAGAAAGAGGAGGGAAATTTACAACTAAGATAAACCTAATTTTTTGAATAACACTCAATTTAGATTAATTAATCCCACTAAATCTGAGCTAGGTATAATTTCAAAAAATATAATTAAAAAAAAAAATAACCGACAAACTATTAATTTCAGCTGGTGCCAATATTTGGAAAGATTCATTGGGTACCATCAAATGGTTTAATAATGTGAAGGACAGGAAAAGAGCAACGTTTATAAAATTCGATATCATTGACTTTTATTCCTCTATTTCAAAAGATCTATTAACTGACTGCATAAATTTTGCTAAGAACCATATGATAAGTGATGATGAAATCAATATCATATTTGCTGCCAGAAAGTCAATCTTATCACTTAATGACTCTACCTGGGTTAAGTGTGGGAGTAGCGACTTTGATGTTCAGATGGGGCATGTGATATATATATATATATATATATATATATATATATATATATATATATATATATCTCACACACACAATAGTAGGAATAAAAGCTTAAGCTTAAAATATAAAATAAAGGGCTCAATGATTGTTGATTGTTATTGCATGAAACATGAGTAGCAGATTTTGATATTGTATTAATAATATAATAATATATCATCTGTTGCATGTATGTTTCTTTGTGTCATGGTGGTTTTCCTTTTTATCCTCCTCTTCCTAGCTCTCTTTATTGACAACCAGTTGTACACTGAAAATTTTTGCTCAAACCAAATATCATTTTGTTTGTTAATCCATCTGCAGTTAAAAAATATTTATGATAAATTTTATTTTCAGGTAAAATTTGTTCGTGCCTTTCCAAGCAATCCACACCTGGATCTGGCCATATTATCCAAAGCTGATCACTACATTGGTAACTGTGTTTCAACATTCTCAGCTTTTGCCAAAAGATACCGAGATACATTAGGAAAGTCCTCATCTTTCTGGGCATTTGAAAACAATTCCAGGCACTTGGAACTCTGAAGATGAATAACATTTTACTTCCTTATTTCTTTTAATTGCAATTGCTTTCTTGGTGGGGGACCAAAAAGTATCTTTTTTTTTCTTTTTTTTTTTTTTTTCCCCCCTCTCATACTTTATCAATTTCTTTTACTTTTAAAAAATATCATTCTGTAAAGCATGAATGGTATGATAACCCAGCCAACTTAATATGCACTTTTTTTTTTTTTTTTTTTAAACTATTGTATGTGGGCGAGGAGTTCTTTATTCTTTCTGGGAAAGAAACTCCAAATGCATAACATTGGGAAAGAGTGAACGGAATTTCTTCCCTTTAACGAAATCCAAACACTTGTACAAACCTTTCGACCTGATTATTTATCAAATGTAATTCCAAAGGTAAAGTAATATCCCTTCTCTTAAAGGAATTCAGAACTTATTCACTTATGCATGAGTTTTAGTTTTTATTTATTCCTTCTTTCATTTCTTTTTTGAAGACCTATCATAAGTTTACTTATGAAAATAAACTGATAAAACTTACAAGAATACATGTACACAATTAGTGTTTTTTTTTTGTTTTTTTTTATAATCTGTATTATTTTAATTTATATTATTTTACTATGTTCTTTGTCATTGACCTTTGTCAGGTGTGTTTTCGGTGACCTCTTTTACCAACTGGATACAATAAGCATCTGAAGAAGACCCAAAATAATAATATATTGGAAATAACTTAAAATGGTTATCCCTATAAAAGAGTACTTGGATTCGGTAAACCTGGTGTAGGAGTCATAAAAAAAAAAGGCCATAATTTGCAAGTTTTTTATATATATATATATATATATATATATATATATATATATATAATTTTTTTTTTTTTTTTTTTTTTTTGCCATTAGTGAATTACTTTCATTTGCGCATGCAAATTATGGCCCCTGTTATGGTACCTTTTTGATTCTAGATTTTTACCTTGAATTCAGAATCTGTGATCACAGTATCTTCAGGTACTGTTAATAGTTTTACTGTGTGGCTTATCCTGGGTAACTTTACTGTTGTCCTTTGCATGCAACAAATTGAGGAAAGCTGAAAATCTACCTTATCAGTTCTTTGCTTTGATCTTCAGATGGAATAAACTCAAGTTTAGCATTTGTCTCCACTCGATACAATTGAAGCAATGTGTATACAACTTTAAACTGAATTCTATTATGTAAATTGTTCTATGCATACCAACAAAAGATGGCATGTTTAACTTGTGCCTAATCCTGCTGCCTTTATATTTTTTTTTCTCTTGTAAAGGACCCTATAATTTCTGGTTCCTTAAAGATGTGAAAACTTTATTCAAAACACTGACTATATAATGACTGCTCATGATTTTATCAAGTTTGTTAAATTGATTTTTTGTTATTGAAAATTGGTATCAAGGCCAATTCTTTTTATTCATATGCAGTGATGTTGATATTTACCAATTTTATGAGGTTTGTGGAAAGAAAAAAACACAACTTGGACACATTTGGTTATTTTTCTATTAAATTTCATAACTGTGTAAATTGGATTAATTATAGCCTGATGACTGACTACAAGCCACTTTGCCTATCTAAGTATATTTGTTTTAAATGATTTTACTGAATGACCATTTATAGAGAGTAAAAATGGTTTTTGTTTATGCATAATTGAATAATGTGTTTCATTTTGATGATTTGAAAGGAATTTTTTTTTTTTTTTTAACAGTATATTATGTTAAATTTTTAACTTTTTTTTTTTTTTTTTTTTTTTTTAACAAATAAAACTGGCTGCTTGTGTGGTCATTGTTTTACATTTTGTCTCTTGTCAATTTTTGCCCAAAACAAACCATGACATTTGTATGTCACAAAAACCCATATATATATATATATATAGTGTATATGTATGACTTGTTTTATTATACACTAATTAAATAATGCGCTGTTATGCAAACAAATTCAGAGAAATTTACATATCAATGAAGATATGATCAATTGATTTAATAAACATGCCTGCATTTCTCTTGGTCTGACAGAACATCACCAAATTTCAGATAGAAATAAAGAACATATTCAAGACTTTATGAAATCATCCACATATTGCCTGTATGGTAGTTTTGTTTGAGGGAGTATCAAAGTCCACAAAACAGAGGTGAAAATTATTTCTTCAAATTTGCTCCAAAATAAAATTGAAAAAAAAAGCAAAAATAAACTTTAAAAGAAAAATAATGGAATATGGAAAAGATATAAAAAGTTATCAGTGATTTACTCAATGTACTGTTCATATTGTAAAATAAGAAATTCTTGCATTGACAGAAACAAAGCTACCAAATGTTGGTCTAAGATGAGGATAATGGTAATATAATACATGAATTGGTATACTTCAAGACTAAGTATGACAAATTGTCACTCTGGCAAAAGTGTTTGCATTTTAGAATGTGAAAAACACTTGGCATAGTCATATGCCTTTTAAAAACTGAAAGGATTATAACAGCTCTTTACCAAGTGTGTATAAAAAAAAAAAAAAATTAGGTTTAAAAATGGACAGAAATAAAACAATTTTCAGTTGAGAAAATGAAAACTCAGAAAAAAATGCAGGAATACATGTTAAAGATGAAAAAATGGTGTATAATGAATGTATGTCTATATATATTTAATGTAGGTGCACAAAGCTTGAAAATAAAAATTGCTTGTAAAATGACCAATGGAAATAATAACATAAGACAAAATGTAAAAGAGAAAAGAATCCATAGGAAACAAAGAAAATTATCACAGAATTGTCAAAAATAGGTGGCAGAAGGAATAGATGGAGCAATAGGCTGATTGAATACTGACCCGTGAATAACATGTTGTAGAAAGCTAAAAAGAAACTATAAAAGACAGATAGGAATTGTGAATCTGGAATGGTAGAGAATAGTGTGGAGGTATATAGCAAATCACACCAAAAGTATGGAAAATAAGTAAAACAGCATTAGCTTAAAATAATAAATCCAAAAACTGTAAACATTATATGGCTGAGAAAAGCTATAATTATCTTCCCAAGCAACAAATTATTAAAACTAAGTCAAAATACAGGAACAAAAACCAATTTTTATGTTACTTAAAAATTGAAAACAAATAGCATGTAAAATACCACTATGAAAATCTATGCAAATAAATACAATGCTGAAAATGTAAAATACTTTAAACAAAGCAAATAAGATAACCAAATCCCCACCCCAAAAAAATAAACAAATTAAGCAAATAATAAAAAAAATTAACCAACAACAAATGCACACAAATAAATGTAATAATAAAAAGAAAATAAATGTAATAAATAATGAGTCAAAAGTTAAGAAGCAATGCTATAAAATAGTTATGAATAACTACATTTGGATTCACATGTATTCCTATTCAATTGCCTCTCGAATAATTTTAAACTTTTTTTTTTTAACTTTGTCATATATATATATATATATATATATATATATATATATATATAAAAAAAAAAGACATTTTAACTCTTTCTGAATATTTAAATGTGTTCGTAATAGACTCTAGCACCAGACATTTGAAGTCTAAGATTAATGTTTATTTTGTAGCATATAAGATATCTGTGATAACTCAATGGATTTATCTGACTTTGATAAGCAGTAGTATGTGAAATTCTGGAGTGTGCCAAAAGGCAATGAACTTTTTATTAATTAGATTATATATATATATATATATATATATATATAAAATTTTTTTTTTTTCTCTCTCTCTCTCACTCACACACACACACAAGTTTCAATTTTCTCAAGATTAAATGTACAGGTGATCTAGCTGGATTACAGCAAATGATCACAAGACAATGGTCTTCTGCAAAGAAGTGGCAATCTTTTCACTTGGCAACTTTATTTTTTGTTTTTCATTTAGAATCTTATTTCCGTCATTTATACCTGATCACTCTGCTATGAAAAGCTGTAATGTGATTCTTAAGGCCAGCTTCAATTTTAGAACCTTTCTGACATGCATGACAAACAAAGTTTGTGTTACCTATGTTGGAAACTTGCCTTTCCCTGTGTGCAATCATGGGATATTTGAGTCCCGTAACAGACTTACAAACTTTGTCACAAAATTCGCACAAGTCTTTCTGGTAGGGTTGCATTCATAGAAGTTTGCACCTCTTTAGTGTGATCTCGTGTGACTGGCTAAACTAGCCAGCAAAAGGCCAACTTTTCCACAAATATGGCAAATGTGTTTGTGTCCTAATATTTCTATAAGAGATTCTATTTCTCCCTTAGCAATGGCGTCCTTTTATATATAAGGATTAATACATGCAGATTCATTTTATACTACTAGTGACTAGTAGTATACAGACTCAATGTTGGTTTTCCAGTTTTAGAATAAGCTTTTTAATTGTGTTCTCATATTATATTTTCACAAAAATATATTACTCATTCTTAATGACTAAAGCATCCTCTTTGTTAATTTTAAATCAATCTCCTTCAGAAACATTAAAACATTTTTAAACATTATATATCCCTCATCTTGATCATGAAAAAAGAAGAGATGATGAATTTACTTTTTTTTTTTTTTTTTTGCTTTGTCATAATGTTTCTCAAACTGTTGTCAACATTAACAGAGAATTGGGTGTGAAGGATCCACTTTGTGATCAGATAGGTGTCGGTTTCTGAAGTTCTGCACTGAGAATATGAGTCTTGAAGTTCCAGGTGGTAGATGATACTTGTCGGCAATTAACAATTGACATCTGAAAATACTAGTCAAACACAACCTGCATCAAAGAAATGTCTCAGATATTGTGTGTCAGCATTTCGCCAATATCAGAAACTTGGCAAGGAGAAGGAACTTGATAAATGGGTTCCACATTTAACTCAGTGAAAGTCAGTTTGACATTTTGAAGTTCATTGCTGCATCTGCAAAATTTGAATGTTCCATTTTTTCATTGAATAGAAATTTGTGATGAGAAATGAATCCTTTATGACAATTGTAAATGATTGAGTCAATGATTTGATCATGACAAATGACCCAACACTTTTCAAAAGTTGCACCAAGTAAAAATTGTGATGACTACCACCAATTGCTAACATTCAGCTAAACAAAATGTGACTAGCAATGATTAATTGATAATGTTCAATTCTGCTTCATGATAGTGTTCAGCCACATTACCAGAATGACACTGCATAAATTCATTAACTTGGGTATGAGACTTTGCAACAGCCACCATATTCCTCTAATCTCTTGCCTACTGACAACCATTTTTTTCATGCATCTTGACAATTTTTAAGCTGTTGCCAAAATGATGCAGAAACTGCATTTAAAGATTTATTGGCCTTGAGAGTTTTATCATAAAGGCATAAATAACTTTGTAACTTGATGGCAGAGATCTGTTGAGTTCAGGGTTTCCTATTTTGACTGATTTAAACATTGTTTAAATACATTAATTTGGGAATAAAAGTTGATTCTAAAATTAGACATTATTTTCTGAATAAGCCTAATATAATGGATATCTGTCATAAGGAACAATATACAAAGATTTCCAAACTCAGGTCTACATCAGTAGTGCTCAGACACCCCCCCTACTTAATACAATGTATATCCATCTTGAGTGTTGACACAGAGACTTGTACGCATACAATCATAGAGATGGTAAATACCATGCCTCTTCCACTTATTTATGCACTACAATAAAAATGTTATGTAGGTGAACTAAACATGTTATGTGTTTGTCCTATGCTTCATGGCAGATAAATCTAGCAATTGTGCTGGCTGAGGAAGTTGTCAAATATCTCAAAGAGCATGTTGGGTAAAAATGGGCAGAACAAGACATTACCTTGCTGTGGCAGGAACAACAGCATAATAGGTCAAATAATGTTCTGGCTGTCAAACAACCTTTCCACAAACTCCAAAATTGAGCAAAAGTTGTAATTTATAGGGCTCCCATAGAATGATGCCAGTTGTTAGGCTGGAAGATTGTGCATGGAGAAACAAACATCACTTGCATGAACCTGCTCTCATCATTGGATAATACAAAGTTCAATCCCATAGGTGAGCCTCTTGAGAAATTACTGAAGACTTGAAGTATGATAGAAATCTGTGTAGAGCCGACATTCTCAAGGGAGTGGTAAGTTTTTACCACTCTCTTTGGTTCCCGGGCTGCATCTGCCTTTAACACCCATATAAAGACACTTCTTTCTTCATATTAGCTAGACTGCATGCATTTCAACTTTTCTTAGAAGCCAATAGATATTGCTAGATATCTATTTGCAGATATATTGATACACCATACAATCCTAGGGCATTGGACACTGTAGATATCAACTTTATATTTTCAATATTTTTTTTTTTTTTCCAAAAACTGACTTCAGATTTTGGGAATCATAGGACTATGGCAGGGCTGGTGTAAGGTTGTTGCGGGCTTGCACGAAATATATGATGTGGGGGGGGGGGGTATTGCACCCACTCTAGTACATCTCAATTTTCATAAGGTAGCTTTCATATAAATACAAATTTTATTGTAACCTAATTATGTATAAAAATGGATCATATGCAATATAGGTGAACAATTCAACTAGAAAAATTGAAAATACAATGTATCTAAATAAAAATTATTGGAGACATGTCATAACAGATCATTCCTTCTTAAATAAATCAACAATTTTTTGATCCAATTTTTAATATCAACTTGAAATTTTTCTTGTTAAAATGTCAAATTTTAACACATTCAACATTGAAAAATATAATGAATTTTATATTGTGTTTTTTTTTTTGAGATTTGCAAAACAAATTCATAGATTTGGCTTTAAAAAAGAAAAAAAAAGGGACCCAGAATGATGTCAAAATCCATGAAAATTTTTCATCCTTTAATTAGTTGGTTGTGTGACACTATTTAGCTATGGTAATTGGTTAACTAATTAACCACAGAAATTAAAACAAGAAAATACTGAGAACAGAAAAGAAGATACTCCAAAATCATTATTTTTTTCTACTTAAGAATAAAATTGAGTTACTTTCTCAAAGACGCGTAAATTGGCATTGACAGTGGACTCGCAGAAAGGCCATATGCAATCTTTTGACAACTGATTAATGATGTTTGTAAAAGTGTTTGCCGAGAAAAGCATGAGATTCAGAAAAAGCGTTGAGATATCAAGTGGCAGGCCATATTTTGATTATAAAAATTTTGGCATGAGAAGGTATTCCGAAATTATTTGCTGATACGGGGTAGAGGGAATGAATATTATTTATCTTCTCATGATATCATTTTTAAGTTCCAGCAAGTTGAGAGGCCATATGTTCATTGTGAAAATTTCGGCATGAGAAAATATTTCGATATGGAGTAGAGAGAATTAATATTATTTACTTTTCCAAGATGTCGTCTTCAGTACTGACATGTTATATGTTGATTATAAAATTTTGGCATGAGAAAAATATCTCGGAAGAATTGCCGATTTGAAGATAAAGAAATTTATTATCTCAAAAAGCCAAGGGTTCCAGTAAATGCTAACTTCATGAAGGGACCAGATGGCAGACTTTGACAATTGATTGATGTTGTTTGTAAAAAGTACTGGTTAAGAAGACACAAAGTGACCAAAAGATTTGAGAGATTTTAAGTAGCCATGTGAGATTCGTAAAAAAATTTTGGCTGATGGAAAAAAGAATTTTGTAAACAAAAAAATTCTAGGTTATAATTTTAATGAGGCCAGTTTAGCCACACCCGCATGGCCGGGATGCCATTGGTCGAGTGGTAGCAATGGTGATAGGTGGAGGTAATTTGATGAGGACAGGCAAGTTATTAACACCCACTGAAGGGATTGGTATCAATGTGAGAAAGGGGGAGTTTAGGAGGATAGCTCTCCTCCAACCACTCCTCATGGATGAAGGGATCCCCCCAAAATGGAAAGTGATTAATTTTCCAAAATGGAAAGTAATCAATTTTCCTGGCCTGACAACAAAGAGGTTTCTTGTCAGAAATCAGGATTTACCGAAAACCCCAGACTGTGTCTAACCCAGCACCAGTTTTTGGTCGGTATCCATATAAACCAACGTCCTTGAGCTGTTCGAGAGTAGTTTGAGTTCAGTAGTTGAAGGGTAGTTCACCAGTTAGAGCTCTTGGAGTTGCCGGTACCAGAGTGTTGCCTCGCAGAAGCTGACCGAGAGATTCCACGACCTCTGACTTTGCCTATCCTACCAATAGCAAGTTATACCGACAAATGAAGCTAAGCCAGCACTTAAAAACTAAACCAGTTGACTTAGAGGACCAGAGCCTAAGAAGCATAAAAGTGTCACACTCCATAGAAAACGGGTTGGGAGAAAAACACACTCCTGTATATAACAGAGAGATAAAAGTTAATTTGTTACTTTTAACATACTTGAACCACTTGGGTTTTTATTTGCTTCTTTTCTTTACCCTTCTGCAATATCACCTCCAGTCTAGACTCATCTTACACTACAGCCTGATTGATCTCATCTACTTAAGATCAAAATCACAATTTGGGTAGGTTAAACTTGAGATTGAAGCAGTTACTTCAGTAACCAAATGTAGGAAGTGACCTGGGAATGACAGAGCTGGTGCCAAACCAGTTGCAGCTGGTGTGAAGTCGTTAGCATTGACCAAACATCCCACTTGGTACCCTGACCAAAGGATTCCACCCTGTAGTGACGACCACCAATCAACTGCAACATAGGCTGGTGGCAGCGACTAAAACGCAGGTAGGAGAATTATTAGTTTCATGCCATGACTGGGAGTTGACCACAGGCTGACAGCTCAGTGTCACAGTTGTCACAAAAATTAAAAATCTTTGAAAATGTTTGCATCCTGACCAGGGCTCATCATCAGTCAGAATTGCTTTTAATGAAAAAATTGTCTAAAATTAACTTGTATAGCAGCCAAGATATGTACAATGTGAATACTCCCTTGATAGGTCATTTTGAAATAGAGATAAAATATAAGTATGATTGTAATTTTTTTGTTTGTTTGACCTGGGTTATATTGATGAACAAAAATTGTGATAATACCTTTTCTCAAAAATATGGAGAATATATTTTTCTTTTAGCTGTAAAAAAATATTCTGATTTTCATCTTTAATCCATTGCAGTAAATGTTAAAAATTTTTTTAAATTTTTTGCAAGAAAATTGGCCAAAATAAAAGGTGGTTTCATTACTGCTTGCTTGCATACTGTTTCCTAAAAAAGGGGAGGTTTTAGCCAAGAATATAGTAGTAATGAAAACAATTATATAAGTAATAAGAGTTAAGAAATATAGTAAATATAGCTTAACACAAGTCCTAAAAAATAAAAAAAGCACCTTAAAGTGAACTGTGTTTTAAAAAAAAAAACAAAAAAAAACAAAAAAAAACACTTCCCTAGGGTGAAGCACTTTGATAAATTATGAAACCCACACCTGAAAATGAATCTGATTGGATAATGCAAAACATTTTTTCATATAAAATAAACATTTAGTATTTAGTTTTGGCTGTCTGAAATAAAATATTAGTTAGATTTGACAAATATTATCATTTTGAAATGTACATAAATGTAAGTAGAAAAAAAAGCAAATGTTGACAAGTTAGCAAGAGTCACACAGCACTGCCTGGGGCCCACAATCAGGCTTGAAAGTCTGGGTAGGGGGGTAATATGCATCAGTCCTGGCTTGAGGCAAGTACATCCTGAGTATCAATGGTCTGTGCTGTTTAATCAACTACTACTACTGCTGCTGCCCTTATAATGCATTAAGCTTGGCTACATCATGACCATCATAGCAGGGAGTCTGAGTAGGCTACATCATGACCATCTAGCAGAGAGTCTGAATCGAAGAATGTTTATTTGACCAATTGAGAATGTCTAAACAATAGACAAAGAACAATTTTCTGAACTGACCACCCAGTACTTCATAATGTGGGCACCCCCACTTTCTTAAATTGGCTCTAATTGAACGGAAGGAGGCATGAATGTATCTTTGTGGCATGGCATTTGACACTGGACTTCCTTACAGCATGCATCACTGTCTGAAGCTCATGCATACAAATGGCTACTACATTACATTTTTTCTTTTAAATACTATTCATTGAATACAAGGCACAAGAGCTACTCAAGGTAGAGGGCTACTAAATGAAATTGCTGTAAGGGAGAAATGGGTGCATATTATGAGGATATGTAGGATAGATAATGGTTGACACTAAACTTGAAGAGGTTAAAATTGTAGTGATTAGGAAAGCACCCTCTCAGGAGTTCATTCCACAATTCTGGAGAAGAAGTGGTCTGAATGAAATTTATAAATAAAATATGAAGGGAATTGGGATGGTCAACTCCATGGATGTGGCCTGTCAAGGTTTGGATTGGTGGAAACAAGGAATTTTGTTTGTCCAAACATGTGTCATGAAAAAGGTGATGCTAGCAACTTTTGTCTGTGGAGAAAACAATTCATCATCCACAATGCTGTACAAACAGTTTTGAACACTGTTAAAACTGAAAAATGAGGATGTTCTTCCTCAAAACAAATTGAATCATAGTCAACAAAACAAAACGTGCAATTTTGGAGAGTTTTATTAAAAAAATTCAAGTTTTCTTGGAAGAGAGAGAGAGAGAGAGAGAGAGAGAGAGAGAGAGAGAGAGAGAGAGAGAAGAAAAAAAGATATATTTCATAGATTATGCAGTGTCTTAACTTTTATTTGAAACACAAGTTGTGGTTGATTCTTTATTGTTATGGTCATTTGTCTTTTATTGTAGATTATATTGATGCACTGAATAGTTTTGGGATTGGATTGCTATTAAACAGCAATGAAGAAAATGCTTTCTTACTGCTTCTTTGTAACTGAAATTTTATAAATAGCTTTTCTTAATTTTTTTTTGTTAATTATTGTCATCCATGATATTCTAAACAGGCAATGTCTTTTAGCCAAGTGGGTCAGAAGTGATTTTGTGGAATGGTTACTGTCTATCTAACTCCTGTGAGCCCTATAACATATGATGCATTCAGGAGAGGACGTATTCAGCAAAAAAACAAAAACAAAAACAAAAATCAAATTGCTTTTTTACACTGTAAATTATTCATTATATCATATCCAAGTATTTTTACAAAAAAAAAAAAAAAAGATTACACAATATTTCAAGCTCAATTTAGTTTGCAACCATGTAATGAGATAAGGCAACATAAAACGTAAATTTGTATGCGGAATATCATTACAATATAGTTATATAATTATAGTGAAATCATTAAGTTCTTTTGTCAAAAGCATTTTAATTTTGGTCGTAAAATATTCCTTTTTACAGGCTTTATTTTTTTAAATGTTAAGCTCATTGTAAATTTCACAATTTTGCCTATCAAAATGACTGGAAGAAAGCAATCTAAAAACATTAAGATCTTCCAAGAATATGCAATATATTAGGAAAAAGTCAAGTGTGCAACTAGGAGAACAGAAATCATTGATCCAGCAATTTAAATGCAATGAATGTGGTAAAATATGTCTCTCTAATGAAGGCTTTGTTAAACACAAGAAGAGTTATATTGGTAGACCACCAATAAATTATAATCAGTGCTATGCTGGAAATAAATTAACATGCGAGGGTGTGGAGCTTTGGGATTCAGAAAAAATGCAGAAATCACTTTGGTCTTACTCATCACATGAAAACCCATGATCAAGCTGAACAGAGTTTACAAAACAGACCAGGCCCTGTACAAAACAACTAGGTTTGCCACATCTGCACATAAGCTTTGCTTACTTTAAGATAATATTCTCCTCTACAAATTTAAAAATCTTTGAAAATGTTTGCATCCTGACCAGGGCTCATCATCAGTCAGAATTGCTTTTAATGAAAAACTTGTCTAAAATTAACTTATATAGCAGCCAAGATATGTACAACGTGAATACTCCCTTGATAGGTCATTTTGAAATAGAGATGAAATATAAGAAGTATAAGAAGTATGATTGTAATTTTTTTGTGTGTGTGACCTCGGTTATATTGATAAACAAAAATTGTGATAATACCGTTTCTCAAAAATATGGAGAATATATTTTTCTTTTAGTTGTAAAAAAATATTTTGATTTTCATCTTTAAACTATTGTAGATTTGGAAAATATTATTTTTTATGCTCTTGAAGGTGTTTAGAAAGGTTTTAACCTTTCTAACCACTAAATGAAGTGTAATAAAAATGAAGTAAGTGATTCAATTATAATCTTCTAGATCATCAAGCTGGCCACATACGACAAAAAAGAAAGACTTTAATATTGGACTTTTAATTTGATTTTTCAAAATAAAACCGTTTTTTTATTTATCATATAAATACCAGAAAGAACATTAAAGACAATATATAACAAGAAAAAAATGATAGATTTTAAATAGGGTATTTGAAAACCTCACAGTGCTAATGCTGTGACAATAATAAGTGTTAAATTAAAAAGATTTTGATTTTTGAAAGAAAATGTTGGAAATATTTCATGCTAATCCCAGACATTTTTTCATTTAAAGTCTTTCACTTGAAACTGGATATTACTTTAACCTTTATCACTTTTTATATAACTTAATTTGCTGTGCAAATAGTTTATCTGGCCACTGAAGATGACTGATCCCTGAATTTGAATTTGTTTGAATTTCATAGTTGTGTTGTCATATCCTGCTATGGCAACAGAAAACACCCTTAAGGGAAATTACCAATAAGGTTACTGCAATTGAGAGGCCTTGAAAAAGAATGCAATGAAAAGGGAAGTAATAACAATAATAATGCAGGGTGCTAATGGTTAAACAAAAACAAACAGGTGTGCAAATAGAGATTAGACTTGAACTTTAGAATTCAATCACAAAGATTTTGTGATATTAATTGTAATCATTAGAACCTTCAGGAGATACATTATTTCAACAGAATAAAATAAAAAGATATATTGAATCTATAACATGATTTATTTATTAGTTCATAAGAAGTGAGGGGAGAAGCCATCTTAGAAGAATGGTGCCACTAGTTTGACAAATTTCATAGATCAAATTTAAAAAACATTTTTTTCCAAGGTTATAAAAAATATATATAAAATAAAATAATTAAAAAAGGAATACAAAAATATAAGCAAATCATAATACATTCACCTCAATTTATACTTTTGACACTTCAAGGTAGCAAAAATATTATTCTAGCTCAGTAATATATATGTGTGTGTGTGTGTGTGTGTGTGTGAAAACACACTCCTCATCCCCAAGCAATATGTAGCACTAAGCAGATTAATTGCTGCTCCATCATCTTTTATTATCAGCCAGATGTTATTGTATTTTCAGGGTACAGCTCTGGTATGATGTCCAAAGAGGAATGGGCAAAAAAAATTTGCCCTTTTTATCAAATGATTGTGTGAGTAAAAGGACAACTTCCAGATAAAAAGAATGAAACAAAATACAACAAGACTACCACTTCAATTATGAGGATATGGATCTATGCTACACTGTGAATTTGTTAGTGAAAGAAAAGATATCTATTAGTATACCTATGTTTTCAATGATGGCTTCATTTTGCAATTACATTGTACTTATATAAAAAATAGGCGGCTTTGCATTTTCTTATGTTCAATATTTTTTGAATATTAAACAAAACTAAAAGTGAAGATAATGATCCTTTACTTTGTCTCCTTGCTATAAATGAAAAAAGATTTATATTGAATGAAACTAATTTATATACTTTTTAATTCTATATTGTGTTAAAAGTTTATTTACAGAGACAATAAAAATTTAAGCATTCTATTAACACAATATTTCTTTTATAAACCTGTCGTGGCCATAAAACAGATATTCAGGATCTGAAACATCTTAAAATTCTATTTTTATGGTACTGGAAGTCTAATAGAGATTAACAATATTTGTCCATCTTTATATATCTTTATATAATGGACTTTTCTGATGATGCAGAAAGCTATATATATATATATATATATATATATATATATATATATATATATTAGTATGCCAATGAGAGAAATTTGTGAGATAAAAAACAATAATAAAAAAATAAAATATTTATTGTAAATTATTAGACCAAATAGAAGCATGAGAAAAGATGTTAAAAACTGGAATATTCAGACACACCCATGTCCTTCGTCAACAAGAAAGAAAATGAAGGCCTATTTGGGTGAATTTTTTTGCACATGTGTTACATTACTGATGAAATCTAGTATATTGGGGCTAGTTGTTTGCCCCAGTTACAGTTGTAGATGATATTTTTTAGAAACTATATTCACTGAATATGACTAATTTCCTATTTAAACCTAGAATGTGTATTTTAATGGACTTTTGGTATTCTTGTTGGCATTTTAATGAAGACATTAAAAGATGCATTTAATCTATTGAATTCTATTGAAAAAGCTTAGTAAAAAAAAAATCAAAGAAAATTTGTATACATGTTGAATATATGAATAAATTAGTGATTGAATATCAACTGGCAGTTAGTTACAACATCAAAAACCTTATATACTTGGATGCATAACTAGAAAACTAGAAAAAAAGAAAGAAAGCCATCTATAAATCCTTCAAGTTGAAATGAAATTATATGTAGTTTAAATCCCATCACAAACTACATTCAATGTCTTTCTTTACAATTTCACATATTCAGAATTTGAAAAAAAAAAAAAAAATGATCACTTTATCAAATTAAATAATATTCCAAATCATTCATTATTCTTGTCAGCTATCAAATCAGAATGCTTGTTTTCTCAATGAGGACAGGGGAAATTCTGTTGAATTTGAAGGGTTGAAGTAAGATTGTTCAGTCAAGGTTTAGGTTTTAGAATAAACAGACAAATAACCAGGAGTCAATCTGTAACTAAAATAACCTCAAGGCCAAGTATATTTACTAACTGTATAATAAAAATTGATCTGCTTCAAAGAAGTGAACTTTCAAATGGGAGTTTGTTTTGTTTTTGTTTTTTTTTTAATTGTACTTACTGGCATTTGTTTGCACATAAAGCCTGCAAAGCTAAACATTACTACCTTGTGAGTTTAAAGTTAATAAAAAAAAAGAAAAAAACTAAATTCTTTTGATTCTTTGGTATTAATTCTTACTGGCAGGAATCATGAAAATTTCACAATGCTATAGAAATCATAGAAATTTGAGTATGTCTCAATATATTAAAAGTACACATTTTTAACATATTTGTAATTATTTTTATTAAACTTATTTAAAATAATTATAATATCTGTTAATGAAGTCAATATATTTATCTGAACCCTGACGAGCAGATCTGTGCCTGCAAAACTAAGTTGGAAAAGTCATTTGAACTTTTATTTATCTATTTACCATTAAAAATACAAATCAATAAACTTATTTACTTTACAAGTAGTTTAGACTTGATTTTTCTAAATTTTATTTTAACACATTGTAGCTGACTTCATTACTAAGCAAAATGTTTGTCCTTCTACAACAGATCAATAATAGAGTTTGAACTTCATGATTGTGTTGTCATATCCAGAAACTTAGCCAAAATCAACGAGGCTTTTGCAGATGAGAGTAGTTGAAAACAAATCCTGTGCAAAGGGAAGTAATTTTTGTAAATAATCTTCATGTCATGTCCCTTCAGGATGTATGCAATCATGGCCATCTACATCTTCCTGTCCTTTGTAGCTCTTAACGAGTTTTGTCTTTTTGTTATTTTTCTCAAATCCTGGTCTGCCATCCATTTGTCATGCTCATCAAGTATGTTAAGTGCTGCTTTCCTCTATCCCTTTTCCCCTCTGTCCTGTGAGTATCAGATTTTCCAAGCCCTCTTTCCTCATTATGTGTCCCAGAAACCTCAACTGTCTCTTCCTGATGTTAAGTATAAGTTTCCTTTTTGTTTCCATTCTCTCCAAAACCTTGTTGTTGCTCACACATTCAGCCTGTGATATCCTTAGGAAATAGTCATAATGATCAAAACAGGAAAAAGGGAATGCAACTTGGCATTATATCTTGATTGTTGTTATTTTTCAATCAAGAACTGCTTGCTATTTTTCTAAGGATAAGGTGGGATAGGGTAAATGAGGGAATTGGAATATATCTAAAGCACAACTTGGTTACTTGAGCTCCAATAAACAATACAGCATTTTTATATGTAAATTATAAAGCAGGGCTAACATAAAATAATTCTTTTGCCACGTTATCCATTTTTAATTATAAATATCAGAGTATTCAAAAAGTAATTATATATTTCACAGCTATGAATTCTAAGTCAAGCAACCATAGCAGAGCCAAAGCTGAATAGTAGAAAACTGCATCTAGAATTAGTTTATTATCCCTTCTATCCAACAGCAAATTGTTTATAATGCATTTCAGAGTTTAACCCAATGGAGAATAACTTTAAAAAGTAACATGCAAATCATTGATTATTGTATGAATTCTGAATACTGCTACAGAGAAGAATGCTTGAGCAAGGATCAAGGTGTTTGATTCGTACATGCATTGAATATTGCTGTCACATCTGGTCTGGTGCTTCTCCTATGTATTTATAGCTTCTTGATAAAACCCAAAAGAAGAATCTGCAATGCTATTGGTTCTGACCTGCAATGTCAGTTTAAGTCAGTTTCCCACTGCCATAACATAGTTAACTTGTGTCTTTTCTATAAATATTTTCATGGTAATTGTTCTGATGTTCTTTGGTACCTAGAGATCTTATGAATTTAAGCATAATATTAGCTTGGCAGCAAGGTCTCATAATTTTATACATGAAATGGTTTGATGTAACTAACTTCTATGCTAACAGTTTCTTCTGTCACACTTCTCACTTGTAGAACTCTTCTGGCTTCTTGCTTTCCAGTCAACTTTCCTCTTCAAAGATTTAAATGCAATGTCAATCATTATCTTCTGTCTTCTTAATTCTTGTTCTTTTATTGTTCTCTCTTTAAAAAATATTTTTGATTTTTTTTTTATTCTTTTACACTCAGTGACCCCTTGCATCTTAGTGGTTTTATTGTCTTGCTTGGGGGTGAAATGATTAAAAAAATAAATAAATAAAATGGAAAATTTTCAAAGAGCAAACAAATTGAAAGAGGCAGAAAATGAAGTGAAAAATGGTTTAGTGAAAAGGAGTCTGACAGATTTTGGATCAAAGCTCTACTTTTATAGACAATATCTGATAAGTTAAAAAAATCCAAATCAATGTTAAAAATGTATTAATAAAAAGTTAGGTTGGTCCGAAAAGCAACGCAGGAAGGTACAGCTCTCTTTTTAGACCTAAAGTGTTCATGTGTGACAGTGGCATCCCACAAACCACTACAAAATTTGTTATCTTTCAATGAAACTGGCTTCTTTATGCAAATTTCCAACAATTTTGTATGGTCACTATATTGAAGTCCCAGCAGGCAAAGAACAAATTCATTGCTCATAATAACAATTTCAATGGAAAGAGGAGGATGAGCTGATAAAAACAGAGACAACAAAGTGAATCAGAAAAATCTCTGACCTTTGTCTAAATTGTTGCAAAAGTTCAATTCAACTTCAGTAGACATCATGGATAATGTCAGGATTTATCATTTGCAGCTAATCAGAATTTCTGCATGAACAAAATGTCCCTATTTTTTATCATCACAACTCAATCCAATCGAAAATGTTTTTGCTATTCTAAAATGAAGGTTTAATTCAATTAACAGCCAGGAACAGAATATAAACATTGAACTGAATTTAATTAGAAATTGTCATCTAATAACTCTTATCAAGTTTTTTTTTATGAAATTGCTTATAATTGTAGTTTAATTTAGAAAATAATTAGGATATCGAGATATGACCTGAGGCATTCCCAGGGGGGATGTGTAATAGTCAATTGTAGATGAAGAAAATGTATTTTAACTGATACTTTTCATCTTTTGATGACATTTGTCTTGATAAAGTCCACCGGAGGACAAAATGCATTGGCTAAGTTTTTATTCTGTCATGTGTGTGTGTTATGTATATATGCAGGGATACAGACGGCAAGCGATTATCTCCCTTTGGTGGAGATAAATCACATGACAACCATTTAGTGACATCACTTCATACAGTAACAAGAGTGGCCAGTTATTTACAGTAACCAAATCAAGAGGTTGCTTTCTTTAGTTCAGGAAGAGTTTAAATCTGCCTCCCCTGCAGCTTACAAGAGCAGAGGAATATATATATATATATATAAATAAAGAAACTCTGGCTTGCAGTCCTCAATTTGGGAAAACCCAGAACTTGCTGCTTTCCCCTTCATGGAATATGTCCTTGCCTGGTAAATCTGGCACATTTGAATCTGGAGCCCTAAACATGGCTTCTCCTGAAGCACAGAAGAATTTCCATATCATATGTAAGACCTTTCCCTTTTATTTCTCCTTACACTTTGCTTGCTCTGCAGATAGATGACATAGTTGTTCTCTGCATGGGACAGATATATAGAGTTTTGTGCATATCTAGTGGTATAAAAGTCTTTCTGAGGACAAAGTGTCTTTGTTATACCTTTTCCTTTCATCCATCCCGTTTCATCCATGAATTAGTGTTATTATATCATGGATGTAATAATGCCCATAATGGGAGAATAAATCTTTCTACCATAGCTCTCTCCTGTTACACACACAAAGGTGAATAAAGACAAAAGGAAAAATTAGCTGACATGTTTCATCCTCTGAAAGACAAATGTGAGGATTTTATTTTGCAACAAGTATTTATAAACAAAAGTAAAAATGTTAGTTTTTCAAAATTTTTGAATGTAAGAAATGCTCATAAATATTCATTAGCTTAACTGAAATGTCAAGGTAAACTATGAATGATGCTAAGTGATATAATTTAATGTCTAATAAACAAAAGTGAGAAAATGAGGTTGAATTTTTTTTATGCAATTAATATTTAGACTATTTTCATATGGGATAAATTTTTTAAATAACGGGAAGTTATGAATTTAAACATTTTCTTTTAATTTGTTAACATTTTTATAGTCATCTATGTTGGCTTGGGATAGAAGTAATTCTTTCAAGAATGGAAATATTTGAAAAAATCCCAGGCATAGATTTATATTTTGATAAGATTTGATAGTGGCACTCTCAAGAATTTTCTGTCTAAGTAAGTTACTTTTTCTTTCGATAAGTATGGTATTTGTTAGATCAAAGTTGTGGTTGAATTTATTTCAATGTATGTCTAATGCATTTCATAATTGTGTATAAGATCCTTTTTGTGTTCATAGGTACAATTTTTAAAAAATAATGTCTATAATTGATAGATTAAATAATCTTTTCAAACAGATTATAGAGTTTGAATCATAAGAAGGGGTGCTGAAGAGTTCCTGATTCTACCCACATGCAAAAATCAATATTTTAATAAAAAAAAAAAAAAAAAAAAAGATGTTATCACCATTTGTAGCAGACTTAAGAATTTCAGACATTGTGCCTTTTTATGGCCAAACACATCCAGATTACTGGAGGATGTTTTTTTTTTATTTAGACTGGTTACCAACCAAGGCTAGAGAGGCTTTATTTAAACTAACTAATGAGAGGAGACAAGATAGATTCAAAACATTCCCAAGAATATTTGTGCAAAAAAATATTTGTGTAACAATCTAATGCAGAATTCAAACTTGGCTTGAAGAGTTCTTTTACTGAGCTGCCAACTAGCATATTTCAATAGTGTGTATATATATATATATATATATATATATATATATATATATATATATATATATATATATATAACGATAAACGTGCAATCAATTTACAAATTCATGAATTATTCACACAAAAAACAAATGCAAAGGTTAATGATTTAATTGGCGAGAAATCCATCGTCGCAAACAATTCAAATAATATACAAAAACGTCCGAATCCGTTATGAATGAAAAGATCCTTGTTTCTATAAATTTCTGCTGTATTAGTTCTTATTTTTACTACAAGCTTTCGTCTGTTCCTACAGACATCTTCAGGTATGGAATAGATGTTGTTCTTGTTTTTTCTCTTAGTAATAAGAGGACAATGAAAATATATGTATTGTTGTATCTGAAAATGCTATTGGAAATGAGTTGTTTTTGGAGCGCGCAGTAGCAACGCTGAGTTTGATTTTAAATTTTTTACAGTTGTGCGTTCATGTACAAATATGTTGATGAATGAATTTTTTACTGGTAAATTTTCTGTCAAAGTGGCATGAACTATATTGTTCAATAATTACAGTAATGTCGCACTTATTATCCAAAAGTCGCACTTGGATCAGTTATTTTAATTACGATAAACGTGCAATCAATTTACAAATTCATGAATTATTCACACAAAAACAAATGCAAAGGTTAATGATTTAATTGGCGAGAAATCCATCGTTGCAAACAATTCAAATAATATACAAAAACGTCCGAATCCGTTATGAATGAAAAGATCCTTGTTTCTATAAATTTCTGCCGTATTAGTTCTTATTTTTACTACAAGCTTTCGTCTGTTCCTACAGACATCTTCAGGTATGGATAATAAGTGCGACATTACTGTAATTATTGAACAATATAGTTCATGCCACTTTGACAGAAAATTTACCAGTAAAAAATTCGTTCATCACCATATTTGTACATGAACGCACAACTGTAAAAAATTTAAAATCAAACTCAGCGTTGCTACTGTGCGCTCCAAAAACAATAACTCATTTCCAATAGCATTTTCGGATACAACAATACATATATTTTCGTTGTACTCTTATTACTAAGAGAAAAAACAAGAACAACATCTATTCCATACCTGAAGATGTCTGTAGGAACAGATGAAAGCTTGTAGTAAAAATAAGAACTAATACGGCAGAAATTTATAGAAACAAGGATCTTTTCATTCATAACGGATTCGGAGGTTTTTGTATATTATTTGAATTGTTTTTGCGATTTATGGATTTCTCGCCAATTAAATCATTAACCTTTGCATTTGTTTTTGTGTGAATAATTCATGAATATATATATATATATATATATATATATATATGTGTGGTGGATGAGGTGGAAGCTATTCTTTTCCAAACACAAGAAAGAGGCTAACAACTCAAAACATCTATGAATTCAAGTCTCAACCCCCCCCTCCCCCCAAAAAAAACATGATCATGTGACTAAAAATTTTGGATTTTGAAAAAAACCTTTTTGTTTTAATAGAGAAAATTAAATTCACCAGCAGTGTAAAATGCAAAAGGATGTTGCTAAGATTAACAAATCCAATAAAATAATCAAGGCAGATAAAACAGGTAAACACTACCATATTGATGTTAACAAAGCTATTAACAGAGAAGTCAGCTAATTTTACAAAAAAGGTATGCCAAAACTGGGAAAACAACATCAATAAGGAAATAGCCTAAAAACTTAAAATTGATGATAGAATGTACAAGTTGCATAAGCAACAAGTTATCACAGTCAAAGACCATAAGGTTAATTTTCTTAATAACCCTCAATACGAATTACAAAACCCTATGAAAATCAATATCAGTAAAATCATTCTTGAAAGAGCATGCAATTACACAAAAAATGTTCTAGGAATCAACCAGTGGCAAAAAAAAAAAAAAAAAAAAACAGCTGATGCTATTGAACAGTTTAATAATATGAAAAAAAGTTGAAAGGTTACTAATGGTAGTTGTAAAGATCAATTACTGTCCTATTAGTGATCAAAAAATGAATATCATAAAGTAGGCAGAATCACCGGTATTTTTCTACAATGATTAAGAGAAACAACTCAGAATTTAATATTGTTTTGAGTGTGCATGATTTTGCAGAAGCATGTAATATTATTAGAATTCTGTCTGACAGTAAGGACACTGGACTAGAGATGACAGTGTAATTCTCCTCTGGAAAATGTGTCTGCACAACAGACTGATTGAGAAAAGAACTTAAAATTTTTTTTAAGGACTATGATATCTTAACATTACCATCAACACCAATGCAAAGGTGATTAATTTTAACCTTTCACCAGAATTAAAAGATTTTTAACTAAAATAATGTCAAAATTAGTTATAGCTGAATTAGTAACACTGATAAATCTTTATCACAACATTGTATCAAGTAAACATCTTTCCAACAACGAAAACGTAAAGTTTCCCAAAAATAAATGCAGTTGCCGAAAAAATATGATCTGTCCATTAAACAGTCAATGTATGACCGACAATGTTGCTTAACAAGCATGCATTTGTTCTGGAAATGATGTTAAATTTTGGTTCTACTGAGAATCCTTGGAAGCTTCAATTCTACCATCATCATATGACTTTGGCTAATAGTAAATACAGAAACAGCACTGATCTCTCTAATTATTTCTGGCGGTTGAAAGATTCCAGCAGTTCACCTGCTATTAAATGGAATATAATGGCCAGGGCTAAACCATTTAATGGCAAGGGGAATAAATGCAGCCCGTGTTTAGTTGAAAAAATAATTATATTACATTTAAATAACCTGGGCTTACTAAATAAGATAAAATGAACTGATCGTCACATGTAGACATAAAAATAAATATCTACTCAAGCAAGTAAACCCAGATTAATTTTTCTATACTATCACAGTTTAGTTTCCAGTGTAGGGTATTTTTTATTAACTTACTTATTTAATATTTATTATATTTTATAGGTTATTACTTTTTTTTTTTTTAAATATAGATTTTTCATTATATATTTTTATTCATATTTTTTTTTTTATTTCATTTAATTTTTAGTTATTTATCTATTATTTTTTTTATAGATTTTAATAGTTTTTATGAGTTATTTTTATATATATATATATATATATATATATATATATTAAGAAATGGACAAGGTCCGACAATTTATTTATTAGAGACATTTTTTATGTTTAACGTTGTTATTTATAGATACAAGTATTTAAGCAAATGCTCTGTTTATGATAAACAGTATTAAATAACATTTACCGGCCTGAATGTCCGAGAAATTTTCATAGAAAATATTCATTCTTTGACAGGATTCGAACCTGCATCCTATACGGAACCGTCATTTATGCTGACGTGCCTTACCTCTGGGCCACAAAGAACCTTTCGGTAGACAAGGTCGAATTTATTGCTTATAAACTTCAATCTTCCATGAATCTCGTACATTCATAACTGCTCTGGCGTATCAAATGTAAACAAATGACGTCATATATTAAGAAATGGACAAGGTCCCGACAATTTATTTATTAAAATTTAATTATTAATTATTTATAAAAATGTCTTTAATAAATAAATTAGATTATATATATATATATATATATATAAAGTGTGTGTGTGTGTGTATATATATATATATATATATATTTATTCTATATTTTTCACTAGTAATTTTACTATTTTATATTAAATTAAGTTAGCTTCCTTCCATTATTAATAAATTAATAATTTATAGTTGATAATTCACCACTCTAAAATTAAATAATTATTTATCTTTTATATAATAATATTGGTTGATTTAGTTGCTAGATTTAGTGTCATGAGAAATATAAATAAATTTTTTTTTAATTTTTTAAAGTTTTTGAAAAAATTATATCATTATATAAATAGTGCTTAACTACACCAGTATTACAATAAACTGATATTTCAAATTAAATTTGACTAACGGTCAGTATACACTCCACACCTGAAGATTGCATTTGGCATGAAACTGAGTAGTGCAAATGGTGTGGGATATATATATATATATATATATATATATATGGTTTGTGGTTATTTGAACCCAGATAAAGTTATACATTTTTTTTTTTGTTACATCTCCCCTCCCCTACTAATTCCGGTTTCGAACAAAAGTACTTAAGTTGTTGAGCTCCATTTGGTTGATTTGCTGAACAAACCATGGTAGTGTTTTAGTCAGCATTCTTGTTTTTTTTTTTTAAAAACATTAAACAGCTCTGCAGGTGTGGTCTTCCAACTTGATATTGAGCATTTTTAATGCGTATGATCTTAACAAATATTTTACTATTTGTTTACTCTGGAATATATTTTGTTCCTGTTTAGCAGCTGAGCACTTTATTTGGACTGCGTATCTGTAACACAACTTTTGTCTGCTTAAAAAGAAAAACAAACATGAAAACCACAAATATAGATTTTAATGAACTCAAAATCTGTTATTTTCTAAAGAACATCCCGATTCCTAATAAGCATAAGTACATGATTATCATGCTGAACAAAATAGAATCTTTTTTGTATAGAATGAGATGGAAAGCCTTTTTTGCTCTAAACAGCAATGCAAGAAATAGCAGTGAAAATAATATACTTCTGTTAAAAATGGATAAATACCCACCAGTTGTGAAAGAAACATCAGATTTCGAGAAAGACCTTATAGGTATTTGAAATAAAATAAGGTTCAGAACAAAAAAAAAAGAATTCCAGAAGAAATTATCAATGGATATTAGTGATCTGAAAATATTAAAGAAAAATTTTTTTATGGGCGACAAAACGAAGAAAATATATGCGATGAGCCCAAAGAAGTACAGAAAAAGAATTACAGAGGAGGTGACTAAATTCTATAAAAAGACTCCAGTTTCCTATGTGGATGACATCAACACTGAAGCAAAAGAAATCTCCACAAAGTTTGGAATTAGCAACAAAATCAGAACAATAGCAGAAAAGCAAGCCTTTTTGACAATTAAGGATCACAAAGAAGACTTCTTCAATAATCCATCATTCCATCTGATAAACCCAACAAAGAAAGCTTGGCATGATAAGCCACAAAATTGTAATGAAAACCTGTGAACTGCTAAGGATGGCAACTCAAGCCAACCAGTGGAAAAAAATGACAGAGTGCATTTCATGGTTCAGGAATATCTCTAACAAAAATAACAAAGTGTTCATAAAATATGATATTAAGGATTTCTACCAGTCTATCACCGAAAAGATTTTATTAGATGCCCTTATGTTTGCAAAAGGTTTTGTATGCTTAAATCCTGATCACATTGGATTAATCTTACATTGCCATAAGTTTATTCTATTTCATAGAAGTGAGGCATGGGTTAAGAAATCTGACACAGGTAATTTCGACATTCCCAAAGGATTGTTTGACAGAACAGAGGTAGCTGAGCTAATTGGAATCTTCATATTAAATAAAATATATAAGATTGTCCATATTGATGACCATGGATTATACAGAGATAATGGACTGATTGTGGAACTGGAAAATAAAAGTAGTGATTCCACCAGAAAAAAAAAATTACATAGAATATTCAAAGACCTGAAATTTAATATTACTGTAGAAATCAACAAGAAAGTTATCCAGTTTTTAGACACAGAGTTAAACCTGTTGAATGAAACCATCTCACCTTTTATGAAAACAAATGCAGTTCTAAGATATATCAATACGTCGTTTAACCATCCACTGAATATAATTAAACAAATTCCATTAGGAGTGCAATGTAGGTTGTCACAAAATTCTTCTACTGAAGATATATATAACGAAAAAAAGAAAGCCTACATATCTGCATTTAAGCTAACCTGCATTTCAAAGAACAGATGAACCCGAGAAATGATTAATATTAATAAAAAAAAAAAGAGGAACATAATTTCATCAACCCACCTTTCAACACACAGGTAAAAAATAAAGATAGGGAAGATATTTTTCAATATATTAGATAAGCACTTCCCCAATACGTTTGGACTATGTAAGTTATTTAACCATAATATGGTCAGATTAAATTATAGCTGCAAAAGCAGTATGGGCAACATCATAAAAAGAATGAATAGCAAAAATTTAAAGCTCAAAACTGATGTGAAAGGTGAAAATAAGGTCTTATGTAATTGCAGGACAAAAGATAACTGTTCTTTAAATGGATTATGCCATACAGAACGAGTTGTATATTGTGCCAAAGTGAAAGGTGAAAATAGTAGCACAAAAAGATACATTGGATGCACTGAAGGTCAGTTCAAGAGGAGGTGGTATAACCATACCTTGTCTTTTAGAATCCCAGGTACAACACAAAGCTAGCAAGCTATTATTGGAACTTTAGGGAGAGGCATAACAAAAGCCCAAACATTAAATGGAGTATACCAAGAAATCTAAAGACTAACACAATAATCGGGAATACGTATAGGCTATGGCTTACCACTACTTCTGGTTTTGAACAAAAATACTCCATTTGGTTGATTTGCTGAAAAAAATCACCTGAGAAAACTGTAGTGGTTGAAACCATGGTAGTGTTTTAGTCAGCATTCATATTTTTTTTTAAAACATTAAACAGCTTTGCAACTCTGGTCTTCCAACTTGATATTGAACACTTTTAATGCATACGATCTTAAATATTTTACTGTTTGTTTACACTGGCATATAAATTCTTTTCAGTTGTAGTTGTGATAGAGTTGATGGGTACAACAATATATTTTGATTCATTGGGTCAAGAAGGTCCAGTCTTCTATTTTGAACATGACTGGCTAATTTCATTATCCTTACACAGATGCACACTCATGATCTGTGTGTGTGTATGTGTGTAATTGGCATAATGGTTATTGATATAGATAATGAAATCAGCAAGCCAAATTCCAATGCTGTTGTTTTTACTTTGTACACATGCCTTTGAGAAAGGCAATAATCCATTTTCTCCCCCCACCAGCTATAATAATAACAGAGCAAAGTGGACTTGTTAAGTTTGGAGAGTCAACCAGTCTAGAAGAAAGACAATTCTGAATTAAAGTCCCTACCAACAATGATAGTGTTAGTCTATTTATGACAGACAGGCTTGCTCCATGAAGTGGACTGAGGAATTGGCTGAAAATTTATAACAAATAATAGTTCAACTAAGAATGATGCATTTGCAATGTAAAACATTAAATGCCAAAGAATCAAAGGAATTGTTCTGTTCACAATGTATGAGGGGGATTGTAACTAAAAAAATTTTTACATGGTAAGGGGTTGATTTTAGGGCTTGTGCACACATTAAGGAATGAAATGAAATAAAAAATTAAAAAAAGCATTTATTACCAGCAAAAATAAAAATAGACAAGGATTAAGAACAATATATATATATATATATATATATATATATATATATATATCTTTTAACAATAATAAAATAAAAACAATTAAAAAAAAAAAATTCAATTTTTCTCTCCTATGTATAAAAAAAATAGAAATTTAGTCAAACCAGATCATTTTTTTTTGTGTCAGAATAAAATAATTTGTAGGGAGAGTTTCTCTTTAAGAACAATTTCACTGTTTGTGTAGACAATTTTCTTGGCAGTTAGAATTGAATCAATGGACAATCTCAGATTCTGTAGCAGAGATTCCTTCCAGTTTAAGACGTTTCAGAATTGGACTGTAGATGTCAGAGGTGAATGGAACCACAATTCCTTTCTTTTGAATTTCACCTAAAAATAAAAATTTTAAAAGTAGATGAATATAGGTATAAAAAATACAAATTTTGTTCTACTGAGGTATGGAAAACTGAATCTGCGAAATGATAGAATGATAAACAGAATCAGTAAACCCCAAACTGATTGCCTTCACCAATCAAACTTATCAACTGTATATGCATGCATATGCAAATAAACAAATAAATATTTATTTAATTTATGGTGCAAGCAAAAGAGTACCCAAGGTAGTTAAACAGAGCTATGAATGAATACACATATACCCCTATGTTTGTAGTGCCATGGCACTCTCAAAATTTTACTGGAAAATTAAAACAACTACACACTGGTAGTAAATTGGAATTTCATTTCCAATACGACATCCTTTTCCAGACACAGCAACCGATGTAACCAGTTTTTGCTGGAAAAAAGATTCATACTCAAAAATATTAATGACTGAATGAATATCATGAGCTCATGATAGTTTGTACCCATAAAAAAATCTCTATCCTAAAGTATTTTGATTCTGGATGAATCTTTTTAGCCAACTTCAACTGCCGATTAAATATTTTAGATTAAATACTTATTACTCCCCTTTAACTATTTAAGCATCTATTAATACATAATGGGTTACACAGCATTCCTCTTTTCTTTAAATATTTAAAAAAAAATTTTTCTCACCTTCTGTCTACACTTTTTATTTTTTTTAATTTATATCCTATTATTATTAAACATTAGCTTTATATACTGTGCAGTGTTACCCCCTTGAAATATAGAGATTATTTATAAACAATATACAATCTCCTGTGCCTATCCACTCCTTTTTATTCATATTGCTTGCTCCTTATGCTTTATCACCCCCCGCCCCTTTAAAAAGTCAAGCTTGCATCACTTTTTTTTTGCTTTGTTTTTCTCAATATCTCCCTCCATACACTCTATATTTTAAATTTACATCCCAATGATATATTGGGTTTATATTAACTTTGAGTAACAAATCTGAGTATAATTTAGCTTTACTCCCATGAGACCCAGTATTTTTAAAAAAACAATTGTAACAAGTGATTCAGTTGCCATATGTGCCTGATGAATTGGGAAACCATGAAACTTTAAGTTGCACTACACACTACAAATGTGTGTGTGTGTGTGTGTGTGTGTGTGTGTGTATATCATAATAAAGAGAAAGAACAGTAAGATATATAATCTAGTGTTCTTATTAATTATTTTTATTTTTACAAAACAGTGCTCAATGCAAATCTACAGAGCATAAATATTATATACTTACTAATTTACGAATATGGTTCCATTGCTACACAGGTATTACCATGTTTCAAAATCAGAAACTAAAAACTTCAAACCATTTCTTTTATTTATTAGCAATGAATTGCCATGCCTGCTTTATAAAGGTAATGGAGTGTTTTCCAATGCCACTCAAGATGAGAAAACTGTCTACTTTGCTATTTAACCCATTGATGAGGGAAAGAAGAGATGGAGGGTATTTGTCTGAAATGCAATAAACTAGCTCCAAATTTGATTTGCTAATTTCACTTTCTGCACCAATAACCATAACACTACCTGCTCATTAAGCAAATAGCTGGCTTATTGCAAGAAACCAAAACACCTGTCTCATCTGCTTCATTTACAGATAAATAACACCTGTTACTCTTGATGGTTGCAACAAATAAAGTTAAAAAAGCCAACATCTTGCATTGTTGTGCTCAAAATTGGATTTCAAAAGATCAAGCATTGTATTAGTGATTGGAAATCTTGTTTCAAGTCTGTTTGATATTTAACCATCACCACTTTAAACTCTTATCACATTGAGTGGATGAAAAAAAATGACATTTCAATTGGAATGCTCTTTTAATCAAGTTTAATTCTAAAGCTGTCTGGAAAGTGAATCATTACAATAGAAGTTTGAATCTTCAAACAGTTAATTGTTTTTTTGACTTTTGTCGCAGGATATAAAATAAAAAAAGAAGTTGTTCAGGTTAGATTTTACAACCTTAATGGTTGCAACCAATTATTGTTAAGTTGAGTAGTTAGTTCAAAGAGAAAGACATTAGCTACTTGGGACCACCATTCTACACTTGGCACTATGTCAAAGAGGTGAAGAATAAGGTGATGTATTCCATCAGTTAAAAAATCAATTATCAAAAAGCAAGTATAACATTAGCTTCCACAAGCAAGGATAGAAGAATTAACGGCAACTATAAAAAATCTGCCATGGTCTGTCTCTACCCACATAAGATGTACATTGGAAAAGATTCCAAGAATCTGCAGTCTCTACAACAACTCTTCAGAGATATCTCTGAACCATGAAAACATGATAAAAAATTGTATGTATTCTTTTGCATGTCACATTGTGGCAAGGAACAAAAAGGAGAGATTAGCTGCTTGCTAAAAATAAGCATGGTGGAATATCAAAGAACTGTTGTCCAAATAAAGAAAAGACAGGCATGGCTGATTATATATGGAGACAAAAGGGGTGCTCATTACCTGTTGTGGAATTAAGTAACAGAACAACACTGGAAGATAAGACAGCTGAAAAAACAGTACATTAAGTAAGCACTGACAACCTTCTCAGTAGACCTAGCATAAAAACAAATGCTCTCTGATTAAGAAAGGGCACCCAACAAAAATCCCACCATTTGAGTTGGAGCAAGTGATGCATAACCTTGTGGATTAAAGTGTTAGTTAAAAAATATCAGGTTCACTAGCAGTTGAGTGTTCAATCCTATGGTCTGGTTCAGTGGAAGAAATGGACAAGTGGCATATGAAATATTCCCTAGATATGGAAGATTAAATAAAAGGTTTAGTTTGAAATATCAAGAAGGTTACTGAGTACAAAGACACTTCAAGATAACTGGAGGGTACAATGGCTGAAATGTTATGAGTATAATGACCAAAATGAACATATGATCACATTCTTCATAGAATTCTCTAAGAAAATAAAAAGAGAGAGAAAAACATATCTGAATATATGGAGATTATGGAATGAGAAAATAATCATTAAAGGCTCAATGAGGGGTACATCCAGGGGTTTAGGATTAGCAAGAATCTGTAACTATATTTTTATCAAATTTGATTTCAATAAATCCTGAAACAAAATTTTGCCAAAGTTTATTTAAAACAAAAACAATAACAAAATAAAAAACAATGTATAGTGAAATAGATTGCCTATTTCTGGTGTTTTATAAGCCATAGGTTTTATTAGTTCCACACTTACTCCTTCTTGAAATGTACATATGTAAACAAATGCTTGTAATACAGATAAACAGTTGCATGTCTTTTACAACTAAAATAGTTTTATCAAAAATACAGAATTTTAATACTTTTATTCCTTGGTGACCTTGGGAAAATTTAACTATTATCACAGGGATCACAAGTGGCTCCTAGCAGTTTGTAAAACAAAACAATATATGGATATTTTCATTTAATAACTAATTACTAGTATTTTCACAGGTGTAAAAATCATGAGTCATTAATATTCTCAGTAAATTTATCCAGTCAGTAATAATAAAAGCTATATCTTATCTTACTTATTATAAAACGCAGATTGTGTGTGTGTGTGTAACGTTTATATATTGGATCGGATTTCCTACATTTTTCAACCGATTTCAACAAAACTTCACAGGACTACATAAAATTACCTTGTGGTGGTTCTAACAGTGCCAAAAGGAAAAAAAAAAATAAAATTGTTTTTGCACAAAATCAATTTGAAAACATGATTAAGAGACATCATGAAAATGGAAGGGGGACAACTCACATCGGGTTGTTTGTGTGTGTGTGGGTTCCTTTAAATATGGGAGCGGATTTCCTATATTTTTCAGCCGATAAAACAAAACTTCACTTTTTTTTTTTGCAGGTAGTGTTTCTTATTCTCTTGCACACTTTTTTTTTATTTTTTTAACATTCAGAATGCTTTAAAAATTCCATTTACAAGACAATTATTTATAATAAAATTCTATTCAATTGGGATACTCATAACGATTGAAAACAATGTTTTTGTTTGAGTTTGACCAATTCGTAAAAAAAAAAAAAAAACTAATTAAGACATGCGTGTCCATCAACCTTAAACAATAATCTAACGATCTATACTGATTATACGAATACAAACATTGGATAAATTCTTTATCTTTAGGAAAGATAATGAAATCTAAACATACACAAGTCCTAACTAAAAATAATAACCGAACGGGAAACTACTTTAAATACACATGGTGTCCAATTTTTTACTGTATTCAATAAGTAAAAATCATAAATTGTAAAAGATTATTATTACAGAAAGGCTACTAAATGAATAAGATTTGTTAGATCATAATTAATAAACCCAAATAAAGTTAATATTTTTTGTATTAGAAACGAGTGGAAAATATATTCAAATCAGAATTCTAATTATGAATCACCACAAGCAAAATATGCAATGTTTTTTTACTGTATTCAATAAGTAAAAGTCATAAATTGTAAAACTAAAAGATTACAGAAAGGCTACCTACATTTTTCAACCGATTTCAACAAAACTTCACTTTTTTTTTTGGCATGTAGTGTTTCTTATTGTCTTGCACACTTTTTTTTTATTTTTACATTCAGAATGCTTTAAAAAATTCCATTTACAAGACAATTGTTTATAATAAAATTCTATTCAATCAGTAGACTCATAACGATTGAAAACAATGTTTTTGTTTGAGTTTGACCAATTTGTAAAAAAAAAAAAAAAAAACTAATTAAGACATGCGTGTCCGTCAACATTAAACAATAATCTTTGTCAATTTTATTTTTCAGTCTTTATGATGGTGGATACTTGATCTATCTCTTAATGTCATATCCCCGGGCAACGCCGGGCTCTACTGCTAGTAATATATAAAACAGATGCTAAATCAAAGTTCTTACCTTCCAATACCATTTTGGTAGCAATGGCGCATGGTAGGCCAACCATCTTGGCCATTGCTGAAAACCCATCATTTTCTCCATATACACACATTCCAACATTCCTTGTTATTGAACTTTTGTCGGGCCAGGTGACACCTACTTGATGACGCATTAGCAAAACATCCCGTTCATGTTTTTCTACAATGGAATTAAGACAAAGAAATGCATTCATTATTATAGAAATGAACAAATATTTGGGACAGTTACAGGAACATAGACAATCACCAGGCCAGCACTAGAAAAGTTTTCAGATAAGGTGCAGCATGTTCATGACCAAGAACTCTACTTAAAAAGCAAGGAAAGATATCAGTTATGCACATGTTATTGACCACTGAACTGGTACATTGAGAGTAAAGTCCAAAGGTTGTAGGTTTTTTTCCTTCCCTTATGCAGATGCCCACTCATTCAGTTTGTGTCCTGACTGTATGACCAACCTGGGGAGATCAAAGTTTAGGTCCTGGAACTTCTGCAGGAATTTACATAGGATTTTTTAAGGACCTGCAGCCTGAGGTTTTACAATGGTAGAGGTCTCTAAGTGTAAATCATCATTGTGGCTTCATTTTGAAGGCAAAGATTTCAAAGTAGAATGCATGTCTGTTGCATGTATGCTGGTAGCTGATGAAAGCAAAGATAAAACTTCTTTTACATTGGATGCAGGTGTGAGACTAGCAAACAATAGAATCTGGCTTGAGTTTCTACCTCAGAGACAGGTGTGCAGGCTTGCAACATCAATCTTCTCTTATAGGTGTCACCAATAATAGAGTTAATTGAATTTGTATGATCTGAACCAAAATTCAACAGAAAACTGTAGAGTGTAAGCTATTTGGTTAAGATTCCTGTAACATATTCATATGAGAGAGATTGCTATGTTTTTTTTTCACTAAGCTAAGAACAAAGGGGATTTCCCAGAAACTAAAATAGCATTGCAGGTTAACAAGTATTAGTCACAGTAGTGTGCAGAGAACAAAATGAAGATAAGTCACAAATTTTAAGAACATAGACATTACAATATTAATACCATTTAGCTCTTAATGGATAAAGTAGCAAAGAAAAAAGTTAATTAATGTTCTTTACAATGAAACATGTTATTAATGTATACATTTTAAAATACAGTTCATTGTAATAAAATAATTTATTTCATGCATTTATTCCTTTTGTATAAAAATCGCTTTGAGTATTTTGAGTTTTTGCTTACAGTGTATAGCTTACTCTATAGTATTTTTGTATTATCTAATATTATTTATCTATGTTGTCACATTTTAGTTGTTTGTGATATGATGATCAATAGATACTGGAACTGTACTAAGTTTGCTTAGGGGCATATCAACATCCTTATGGGTCATTTAATGCAGACATTTAATTTTCTTGGGAGTATTAGTAATTTCTTTTATGAAAGTTTTACAGTTTGGGTATTAACTATTTGTCTATAGATGGGACCTTGACAGGTGCTACCACCGTGGGTCAGGGTGGACCTGGGAACAACGACAATTAAGAGGTAGTTCCATGTTCCTTAAAAGCTCTGAAGCCTTGCTGCCAGACATAGTTTATTGTCATACCCAAGACAGCTGAGATAAATTAACCTAAGAGAGAGTGAGGTACATTGACAAGCAGATTTAAAAAAAAAAAAAAAAAAAAAAAATTTCCAAATGTAAAATATATGTTGATGATGTAATGTTCATATTAACAAAATAAAAAGTGGTCAATAAAACCTGGTAGAAACCTGCTGTACCATTTATGGACTTGACATCAATAACAGAATCTTCCTCCTTGACATTTTACTACTCATAAAATCTTTTACTACTTCACCGTCTTAAAAGTAACCAACAAGAAAAGACTTGTCAATTACAAATGTGAATACTCTAATAGATATAAAATAGATGTTATAAAGAACATGATTAACTGATCTAAAGTAATTTCTTCACACACATTATTTTATAAAGAACTGAGCAGTTTAAAACACTTATCAACAATTACTTCCCCAGTCATATCATCAACAGGCAAATAAATTGAGCTTTGAGGAATCTAAAAAATTAATGCAAAAATCCTGACAGAAACAAAAACATCATTAACTTATTTGATTGTAACCAAATGCAATCTAATTACAGAGATGAAATAGCAAATTTTCCAGTATATATTTAAGTTGCAATCATAAGATTTAACATTTGCTATAAAAAATTTAAAACATCTAACCTAATTGTCGAAATAAGAGATGGACTGCAACACTCCTTTACGACACTGTATTCATTTACAGCCCATTCTCCGGATTACAATAGTCAGCCATATATGAGAATACCAGGAGCACGTGTGATGTGAAACCTGCTTGTATTTTGCCAAATAAAGCTTGGATGGACTTATCTTCAGAGTCTCAGTCTTCATTCTTGACACTAATTATTATCAAGAATTTGGTTTTGGTTGGGTATGTTTTACTGCATATCAACCTCAATGGGTTATTTAATGCCGAAAAAATTTTCATTGTTGGTAATATTTTTTTTTCTAATAATTCATTTCTGGTAAAATATTTTCCTTCAAAAATCTATTTTCGGTAAGAATTTTCCTTTGCTGGTAATATTTTTTTTTCCAAAAAATTTATTGCTGGTAATAATTTTTTTTTTTTACAAAGTATTTCTGGTAGTAAAACCTATTTTTACACTTTCATAATGTTTTGACCCCAGTTTGGGGTGGGAGGGGTTAACTAATTTGCTTACAACTGGGACCTTAACAGGTGCTACCACCCCGGGTCAGGGTTGACCTGGGAACATCAGTAATTAAGAGGTGGTTCCACGCTCCTCAAAACCTCCCGATCAGAGGACTTCTGTTGGATGTAGTTTATCATCTTACCCAGGACATGGATGTAGTTTATCATCTTACCCAGGATGCCCAAGAATTTGGAACCTCAAAAATCTCCCATATATAAAAACAATGTGGTTTATGAATTCTTGTGTCATTTGGGAGATTACATCTCCAAAAGTCAATAATTAAAAAACATTAAATTCTTATACTGGTCACATAACCACCACACTCTTATGAGTTAATTTGTCACTTAGCACAATTCCTGTACATACTGACTATCCCATCACAAAAAACCAAAAGACAACTATTGACAAATATTAGTAAATACCAATACTGTAGATAAAAAACTCAAAATACTATTATTATACAGCTGAAAAACATACATTAAATACCAGAGATGATATTTTAAAATGCATATAAAATATCTGAAATAGATATAAAATATATAAACTTTAAGGTTATTAACATTAAACTAATGAAGCTAGTGAATAATTTATTTTCATTCAATCAATTTAGATGATCTACTAAAAATAACAATCCTTACGAAATGAAAGCCTTTTTGCCAGATAATGAGACAAGGTGTCAATAGGTGTTCCACGTTTATCAATTAGTTCATCTTCCAAAAGTCCCAGACTGAAATAAAAGAAAATAATTGTTTCTTTTTACACAAGAACAAAAATTTTATGACATGCATTATTTATACAATTATTTTTGTTGTTTTTATTTATTATTATTTATTATTTTTGTTTCAACTGTTTTCTTTTGCTTTCTTCAGAGGGATGTTACAAGGAAAATCTTCATAGAAACAGCACTGCAAGCATTTTATAAAGCATTTGTATGTTATGCTAAGTTGACCAATAAACATAATTGCTTAGTGGCAGAGAACTTATATCCTGTTGATATCAACATGTTCAAACTCTGAATTTATCTCCATATCTCAAAATGAGTGTTTGCTCATGTACTTAGGAATGGTAAGGCATACTTCACTTATGTCAAGAGTTAAATTTTCTTTAGTACTTCATGATCTATATATAGACCAGTAGACATTAAGTTCATTGTTAAAAAAAGAAAGCAAACTTGTATTCTGTTTATCAATCAGGAAAACCACTTTTAAGCTAAGTGTGCTTTACCATTAGGCTATGGGAAACCATTAAATCAAAGTAAGTCTCAATTACTATTTAAGAAATATTGTGATGGTTTGTCATGGCCTTATGGTAAAGCTTAAAAGTGTCTTACCAAATTGATAAGAATATATATTTGATTCCAGTTGGATGGAATATTTTTATTTAATAGGATTCTTGACTAGCAAATCGGAAGTGGATTAAATAATTTTCTCAAGTAAAAACACTAAAAGATAATCTCAAAAAAATAAAAAAAATACTATAAACTTTTTACTTGAGTGAGTATAAGATGCAGTTAAAAAAAAGCAGAGAAATTCCATTGAGATTATTTTCATGTATAAAACACTTGATTTTAGAGCAAAGAAAATGCCCAAAACTTGTAAAAATAACACCCCCTCCACCAAATTACATTTTGTTTACTTTTGTGATTTGTAAGCATCACAAAAATGTAACATTGACTCTCGAGGTATAAAACCACTAAATTGCAAATACACATTGAGAAAATAAAAATGAAAAATTACTAACTTGCTGGTTTGTTTTGGCTTTATGTAAGATTTATTTCCCTTTGTTGCCATACATCATTAGATACATAGATATTTCCCTGGGAAACAAATAAATTCAATTTGACCTGATTTTGTCTGTTTTGACTCCTGGAAAAAATAGAATTGAGTTCTAAACTAAGGTATAACACACAGTAGACACTAGTTTGGATGAAATAAACCTGTGTCTTATACACACAAGATTATGGTATATATTTTCAGAGGAGGCAAGCCTTCCCCTCTAGAAAGATTAGTATACCATAATCTTCCCATCCATTTTTGGCATCTGTGTCAGATTAAGGAAAGCTTAGTAAATAGAGTGTAACCCGGATATAAGAGAGATTTTCTCTGGTCCCAAATTAGAGCCTGTGTTAATGTAAACAAAATAGACCAAACCCGGATATAAGAGAAACCCGGATATAAGAGACTTCTTCTCCAGTCCTGACAACTCTTATATCCGGGTTACACTGTATTTATGTGGATGTATGTCTGGAATGCTACAAACTAACTGACTTTTACTGCAATGATATTTTAAATATTTTTAGAATCTAGAAAACAGCCAAATGAAATACAAGTCCCATCCTCTGGCTGATGAAAATGCAGCCCTAAATCTGACATCTCCAGAGTCGTTTGAAGTTCATTGTAAGAAACAGAAATAAATCTATAACTCTGCTCCTACAAAGGAAAGAAATTAATAATAAGGATTGTATCACTTACTCTTCAATACATTTGAGCCTCTCTTGATTGCATTCCAAACGCCCATAAATCAAATCCTTCAAGGAATCCACAAGAATGTCTGGTGATTTGCCCATCAATTCACTCAAATAGGCTTTCTAAAAAGTAGAAATAATATCATTTTTATTTGTTTGTTTATAGTAAAATGTGTACAATAAATTCTAAGTGAATATTTATTGAATTTGTAAAGCTATATATCTACTAACAAAAAAATATTACTACTATCTAATGCACTAGTATTTTTTTTCCAAGGAAATAATATCTTGCTTCTGCCATTTCAATCCTTTTAATTGTTAGCAAACCCAATCTGAAGAGACTATATTTGAGGGGGTTTTAAAAAAATGAAAAACAAAAATGAAGGTAAGCTCTTTCCATTAATTTTCCCAAAACAGGGTGGGGTTGAGATGATTTAAAAAAAAAAAAAGAAAAAAAAAGAAAAAAAAAGAAGTACCTCTTGTATTTTTTTTTTAACAGTAAGGTTTACTTTTTATTAGGCTCGGGGGTCACTTGAAGTAAAGGGTTACATTAGGAGGCCATTTATGTCTATAGGAGTGGAAAATAATGGCTAACCCTAGCCTTGAACAGGTTAAGATTGTAGTGATCAAAGAAACATCCTGTTGGGGGTTGGTTCCACAGGGTAGTAGTTTGCAGCATACCAAGTCAGTGATGATGGAATGTAACTAGCTTGGTTTTTGAGGCACTGAATGTAACCAGACAGTTTTTCCATCACTGGGTAGTTTGTGCAAGATTGGAAGATAAATCAGTCGCCAATCTCTGACCGTTGAGAGTTTTAGAGGTACACCCACATATAGTCATATTATTGGCATAGATGTTTGTAAATGAACTGAGTATATTCTTAGGCAGATCATTTATGTAAATCAAAAAGAGGGCTGGTCCGAAAAGTGACCCCTGGAGGATGACTGCATTGACCGCTAGGGCTCTAGAGGACTACCTATCTTCAGGAAGGATTTTATGATCAAGAAGACCCTTCCAGTGATTCCATAACTGGAAAACTTGTGTAGTAAACCTTAGTGCCACACCTTGTCGAAGGCCTTTGAGATATCTAATGCTATGGTTCTCAAGATGTGTTTGTCATCAAGAGCCTCAATGATTTTGTGAATAATGGTAGTTAGGATGTCGGCAGTGGATCGTTGTTCTTTTCTAGGTGCACGATGACCTTATTATTATGGCTTCAAAAAGCTTACTGCTGAGACTGATGGGTCTGTACTGGGAGGGAGAAGATTGCATGTTTGTGTTCTTAAAAGTCAGGCATATGCTTGACACCTTCCATTGGCTTAATAGGAAGTATTTCTCCTTCAAGTAGCAGTTGAATAACTTTGCTAGGATTGGGGATAATTCCGGGTTGATATTCTTAAGGACAACCACTGGAATTTTGTCTGGGCCACCAGTAGCTTTCTTAGGGTCAAAGCCTTTGATAAGTCTAGTGCTGTAATGGTAATATTACTGAGATTGTGCTCAGTGAGATGTTTGAAGTTGGGGAGCAGATGGTCTAACACTGAATTAGAGGCAAAGATCTAGGCAAAGAAGTTTGCCTTGTCTGTTGAGGAAGATATGACCTCGGGACCATTTATAATTGTGGGCACGGCCGTTTTACCTCTGATTTGATTGGTTGATCTTCCAGAATTCACAGGATACAATTTGTTTCTTTTAATGAGATCCAATTTATTTCTTTTCAACCTCAATCTAGTCTGCTTGTGTGTAGTTGCACTTGTTGTTTCTAAAACTTTTTTGCAGTGATTGTGAGTAGTTCTGAATACAGTAAGGGACAAATTACATCGTTCTTTGCTATAGATATTGAAGTAGTGGTTTCTGTGAATTATGGCTGCAGCGCATTAAGAAGTGTACCAGGGCTGACTGTTTTTTGCTGAAATTTTTGTTTGGGTATAAAACTCTCCATTCTAGAAAGAATCTAATCAGTGACAAGGGCAGCAGTTTCGGAGGCAACATTCTTGAAGAAGGTTGGGAGGAGGGAGAGCTACAAGCATGTAGGATTGAAAGCTGTCCCAGTGTGCCTTTGCCTTGTGAAAAATCGTTCTATGGAATGATACATCAGGAGATGCCATAGTTTGGCATCAACGTGGATAGTGATTTGGGAATGGTCTGATGTGTTGTTGGCGGGGGAGGGGGGGTCTTTTGCTAAGCATTTATCAGGGCAGGGAGATAGAAAGAGATCTAGGAGATTTGTCTGATGTCCCATCGCATCCAGGACACAACTAGGTTCTTCAATGCTCTGGGTTAGTTCATAGGCAATGGAGGAGGAGGAAGAAGAAGAAGAAGTCTTTATATTTTAAATGTGTTCCTGTCTGGCAAAAATATGTTATTGGATTACTCACCCAAGTAATTGGGGGTCCATTTTCATGAAGGCGAGCATCATGTTCTGAATTGATTAAGCCAAGTTGTAGCAAAGCTTTGGCACCGTTGGAAAATCCCTAAAAGAGATGAAAGGTTAAAAATACCATCCAGCAATTTTGTATTATCCACATATATAAAACATATTGCAAATATATATTTCTTTAAAATTTGTTGTACTTTTTACACTCTGCTTCAAAATAAATATCTGAGTCACTCTAAATGTTGTCTGGATGTGAGCACTAAGAAAGCAAAACCAAAAATAAAAAACATCACATCCAGCCCACGCAACAAATACCATCAAGAAATATAAAATGCAACATAAAATAAACCAATCATGAATGTTGCCACCAAAGGAAAAACATGAACAAGTGATGAGTATAGGAACTACTAGATTTGCTTTTAAGATCACTCATAACAACTGAAATAGATTCACAGCAAACAGGTAATCTTCGACTAATCTAACATCAGCCTCTCTCAACATCACCACCAAGACGTTAGTCAACAGACACATCAACTTACGGCTCACTCATAATGGCTGAAATATGCAATGAATTGGCAAACTTCAGCTAATCAAACACCAGCCTCTCTCAACATTACCACTGTGACGTTGGTCAACCAACCCGACACCCACATCAAGTCCAGCTCTACCGTTCCTCCAAGTTATTTCCCTTGCTTTCAGAGACATTCTGCTAACATCCTCAGTATCAGTAACACAAAGAATTTTATATTAACAATTTTTATCTTTATCTTTCATCTCACCAGTTGTAGTTGTTTTATTTGTTCTCTCATGCTACTAATACATGTGTTTGTAGCATATTTATGGGGAAAGAGAGCATTTAACACTTTTCTACAACACCAGAAGAATCAACTCCATAAACATAGTTGAATTGGCCACCTATGTGGCTTTTGTGAGGCAATCTAAAAGCCATCAAATGTTTATACTAAAAATATTCTGTTATTTTTATATTGCAGTTGTCTCTGTAGATAAATAAACTTTTAAAGTAAGACATCACTAAATAACAGTATATATTAAAATTAGTGTGTTTTATGGCTTTTATTTATAGCTCAGGGACAAGGCAGAGGATTAAGTGTTATTAGTTTTACTTTAATATTCATAATGTACTGAACATAAAAACAAAAATGCAGAGCAACAATTCAAAATGTTTTATATAAGTACAATACAATTGCAAAATTATTTAAACTAGCAGTACCCATGAAAATTTATTTACTTATTTGAATTATCTGAGGAGTCATAATTCTTAATTTATTGACTGACTATGTTCCTTGTGAGTATCACAATTATAAAATATGTGGAAATTCCCCTGTCCATCATTAAATATTTGAGCTTTACAAATTCAAAAAAAACAAAAAAAAATAAAAAAAATAATGTGATAATTGTAAGTATGAACGTAGGTAAGTACTTGATTCCCCATGTTAATCCTTTACCTTTATAAGCACCAGATCAGGCCAAAAATGGAGTACTGTTGCCATCTTTGGAGAGGAGCTACCGGACTTCACTTTCCAGTCTTGATAGAATTCAAAAGTGTCTCTGAGTCCTTGTTAGAAAAGAATTATTTTCCACTCCCACCTCTCTCTTACAGGTGGGATATGGTGAGTCTCTCACTGCTCTATCTATTATAGAAAGTGCTCAGACAAACTGTATCTCCTGGTTCCACCAGGTCTGACCCTCACAGCAAGGACCCACCATGCCACTTTCATAATAGTGGCAAACCATTCACATTTCCCCACTGTTTGAGTGAAACTTACTTCTTGCTGTTCATGGCAAGAAGTAAGTTTCATTCAAACAATTTCTTCCCATGAACCACTGTCCTGTGGAACAGACTCCCAAGAGGATGTTTCCCCCAATCACTACAATCTTAACCTGTTCAAATCTAGAGTCAACTGTTATCTTCCCCTCCTATCCATATAAACTACTCTTTATTGTAACCCTTTACCATGAGTAGACCCCAGGACTTGTACAGGGTGAACCTTACTGTAAAAAAACAAAAAACAAAAAAAACAAAACAACAAAAAAAAACATGTTTTTATAAACAAAAGTATTTGCTCTTTTTACATTAACACACTAATTTTGAATAAAAAGAAGGTTAACATTTAATCCCTGGCCAGGGAGTGTGTACTTGGAATTAATGGAAACAGAGCAAGCAATAAGTGAACAGTACTAGAAATAAAAACTAGACAAGATGTCCCAGTGAAATGAAAGTCTACCCTCGGAGAGTAAATAAAAGGTTCAGTTCAGAATTCCCTGTAGGCTATGCACATTAATGTACACCTGATAAAGGTTGGAGGGCACAACAGTTGAAACATTGCCCAATTGTTTCTTTTCTCACATGTCTTGCCTGTGGAAACCCTTTCCATTTACTTGCTTCCTTGATAGTTACAACCTTCAAAAATTTGAATGTAACTTCAATCACCATCTATCTTCTTGAATCCCATTCATCTTTTGTCCTTTCTTCAATCACCCCTACACTCAGTCTTTCCTTTCACTTTCACTCCCTGTAAACTCCTGCATATAAAGTGTCATTTCTGCTTTTCTTGGGGGAAAAGATTAAAAAAATAACAACAAAGAGGAAGACAATAGTCTGAATGTAAATAATGATAAAACTCATCTCAGAAACTCAGACAAAAAATTATTTTTCTTTGTTCATTAATTTGAAGTGCTATAAATTTGGAAGATATAAATATAGGTCAAGAAAAAAAGTTTAACAAAAAAAGAAAGAGTTATTTTGTCTCTTCTATACATCCATACATGACATAAGTTAGCATTTAAACTGACAAACCAGGTATGAAGAAAATAAAATAACTGAATTAGCATAAAACATCTGTGTTTTTGATGACCTGGCCACATGTCTTGCATTTAGTTTACACTCATCTTACTCTTAATTTTTTATTAACACATTTCAGCAAATACATTCTTCAAGCACCCTTCTGTGTTGTTGTTGGGGGGGTTAACTTTTTTTATACATCATAATTAACCTTGTAATTTGTCTGTTTTAACATACTTTCAACAAGACCAAGATATCTGCTTCAAGTTGAACATGATGCACTGATGTGTTTTGATAAAAAAAAAAAAAAATAATGAAAAAACAAGTAGAAAGTGAATTTTAAAAAGCATACATGTACCAGAGGAAGGCTGTAGAATATATCAGCCAAGATATGAACACAATAGTGTGAAGAACATGAGATAATGGAAATATTTTCTCCTAGAATTTTACAAAGTAACAAGAACAATAATAATAGTTGGACTCTAAATAATATATGTAATCTCAGAAATGCTTTATGACAGAACTACAGAAAACAATTGACTCTTAGTTTTCAAATCAATTTCTAAACTCTTAAATAAATATGAATAATAACATTGAATGAATATTCAATGAAAAATAATTGTTATAAGTATTTCAACACTGCCAAGCCCCCTTTTGTAATAATCAAATAATAAATAAAATGGCTTGGAAAGATTTGTATTTGCTTGATTTTAGTTACCCCCCTACAGTACTGTGGGGGTTTTCAAAACATACCATTTCAAATATTATATATCATTTAGTTATTAATTTTCTTGTTATATATTGTATTGAGTGTTCCTATTGTTTTTTATAGGATAAAAACAGGTTTTATTTTGAAAATAGAATTTTTGAAAGGCTAAAATTTAAAAAAAAGTTTCTTGTTTATCATATGTGACCATAAACGCAAAATAAGGAAACTATATGGATGAAAAATTACAAGTTATTTACAAAACTAATGACTTAAAAAAACTATATGCTTGCTTATTATTGCATGAGACCAGTTTAAAAGGTATATCTCAAAATGTGATAAAAATAGAAAAATCACTAATTGTACTACATAAAATATTTCTGCACCCCTAATGTATTAAAACTACTTGTTATTCACACAAATACTATGACTAAAAGTAAAAAATCCTTGTATTCAGAAAGCTACTTGACTAATCTGGAAAATGTGACTTTCCACTTGCTAAATATAAAGAAAAAGAATTTTGTGAGATGTTCAAATACCTGATGCCATGAATGGAAGGTTAAGCAAGGCAGATAATTTTATAATGTAATCAGTATTTGGACATTTTCATTGATTTTTATCAAGAATTTCATTGGAGTCTATGCCATCAGCCTCACATCTTCATGTGACTGATATCAAGTAATTTCAAATGCTTTAAAGCCACACATTCTAAATACATCGATAAAATTACAATTCTGAGCTCAAACCTGAAAATATGGATGCATTCTGCTTTTAGTCAATAATTTCATTATTTATTTATTTTTTTTACACAAATAATAAATTAAACCTGCAATATATAGCTAAAAAAAAAAAAAATGTAACTCAATATAAAATTTTTTACTTACACTGTATCGGATGGTACCTCTGAGACAAGTTTGAGCTTCAGTTATGTCATATAAATCTAAATATTTGGTAGAGTCCCTATTAGGGAATCCTTCAATGTTGAAGCCTGGCAGGAAATCAAGTTTACGAACTGCTTCAAGTAAATGGCCACCGGCATTGATTTCAACAACCTGAAAAGAAATATTGTATTAAATGAAGCCTAATTTTTCTTTATTTATATAACTTTAATTTTATTTTTGTTATTCGAGAAAATAAAATTCTTTTCATTATTCAAAGCATTAAATTGTAGTAAATTAATTTGTGTTTCAATATACATTGTAAAGATGCCCTGAGGTGCACCATTAAGGACATTAATACTGGGTTCATAGTTTCATGTCTTTCAACATCACACCCAGCTGATTTTGCCATTGATTATCAGATGACAATAGGAGCCAACTATGTTTAACCATTGGTGCATTGCATTAATTCAGCCAAAAATAATTGTAAACAAAAATGGCACCAATTTGTAGTAACAATAGTAGTCCTTCCCATTTGTCTTGTCTATAATATGGCATCAAATGTTTAGTTTTCTTATGATATACTTTATGGATGTCACCTGAGTGCTTTCATATAAATTTATTTTATACTTTAAATTTGAGCCTTTTCATAGTATTATGATGCATCAAAATTATCAGGTTGGAATGAAAGTTCTGTCTGATTTTATCATGTATACTGCAAATGAAAATGCTAAGGCTTATAGAAATATTAAATCATCAATATAACCTCAATTGCTTCTGTGAACCTCATTCCACCTGTCAGCAAGTTTATAAATGCCATGTTTCTAAAATTCTTTAGCTTTTAAGGTAAAATATGAGACCAAATCATGTTCAACCTCTTCTCTTGATGTCAACCTTCGGCCATCTGAATGATTCTATAAACCGCTAAGTACTTATAATCAGAAAGAGCAAGGTTGGAGAACATGGAGTATGAAGAAATTTTTCTCAACCAAGCTCATCTAAGAGTTCTTTAATCAATCATGCAGTGTGAGGACGGGCATTATTGTAATAGAGGATTATTCGCTTTCTAATGACTAAGGACGGATGTTTTCTGTCTAAAGTTGCTTTCAAAATGTTGAAGGTATTGCCAGTAGAGATCAGCATTATTTGATTATTGTCTAACAATTGATATTGGAGGATTTTTTCAATATCCTACCATACATGATCTTTGGAAGAAGTTCTCTTCTGTTGTTGTGAAAAAAGTTTGCACAAATGTACATGCCAAATGAAGCAAAAATATAAGAAAATTCATTTTTTAAAGGGTAGTTTTTATGCTTATTTTTGCTTTAATTACATACAAAAGCCATAAAAATATTTTCACTCTTTTAGATTATAAAAATAAAAAAAATGTTGCGTTCCTAATTTTCTTAGCTGTGCTTACTGTTGGTCAGGGGGCCCCATCTTCCTTCCATGCCTGTGTAGGTATGCCAGGTCTACTGCCTTCAGGGCCTAAGTAAGGGGATCTTATAACTTAACTAGCACAGGAATTCATTTGTCTGAAATCTGATGCTGCTTCTGATAGACATATGTGCACAATAATTTTTTTCTTTTACTAAAAAACCTTTATCTTTCTCTTCTCAACCTGTAAATCAAGAATTTCTTAAACTAAAGAACATATGGATGTTAAAGTTGTGGGTTTTGTGTATACTTTTAGGTGAAGGAGTGTGTTTGATATGTAAACAAATGAGATAGAAGATGCATACAAAAATGTATGTTCCTGCTATGGACATTTATTCCTTTTAAGTTAAAAGATCTCTTGAGTATGTCTGGTTTCCTTTTGGTTCTGAAATAATTTATGAAAATAAGGATATAAATGGGTAAAGCTGTCTGAAGTCAAGTCAGCTTTATGTTGGGTTGGGAAGAACAAACTTCTACTTCATGAGTAAAGGCAAAATGAAAACATATTCCATCAATGTCATTTGTAAGTGGAAAAAAGTTCAGTCATCAGTGAACCAGAGAAACTAAAATTCCCCAGCAGGATTGGCTATTACTGTGTGGTCCATATCTTACTATGCTTACATGTTCCCTATATTTGTTCTTTATGATCATCGTAACACAACCTGATTGACAGTTTACACACCAATGCTATATAATAACAAGTTTGTTGTTACTAATAATAGAACAGTTGTGTTTTATTACTTTTTAGTATTTGTGTGTATAAATAAGACATTTTTATCCTATTAAATCTAATTTTTCTCTAATGTATAAATATCTTTTTGCAAATGTGGATAAATTGGGCAAAATTCATGTTATGTAGTCCCATTCTTTTAACTACACTCAACCAACTAACACCTTACATAAGACTAATGTTGTTTATGAATATAAAGAGAAAAGAGAGAATGTTAAGATGCTGTCATATAATAGTACAATCAAGTGTCCATATAGAAATGATGTATATGCACACATACACACATAGGATCAGTGTTTCTCAATTGTTGTGCTTAGGCACACTAATGTGCCCTGAAAGATATCCAAGTGCACCCCAAATTAACAGTAGAATAATTTATGAATTATTTTTATATTTAAAAATTTTTTTCATTTTTAAAAAGTTAAAATCACCAAGCACATGGCTTTCATAGCTAAATCTTTGTCGTCTGATATTTTAAACTAGATGCTAAATTCTTTAATCCTTAAGGAGGAGTGGATAATCCTTTCCTGTTTACCTTTCTCAGAGAATTTAAATTAGTCATTATTGGCCACTCTAAAAAAAAAAAAAAAAATAAAGTAGCAGATTCTTCATAAATCCCTTTAAATGAAAACTGTACCACTAATCTTTTTGTGGAGTGCTAAACCAAAACTTCATATTTTCAAATATCACGACTAATTTTTCCTTATTAAAATTTAAGTGCAAGTAAAAAATGTTTGAGAAACACTGCATAAGAAAAATGTAAAAAACAAACATGATTTATTCATTAACTTGGGTCTATTTGAAAGGGAGGTGGCAGAAACAGATGTGATCTTGAAACTCAATCACTCATTGTTGACTTCAATGTTATCTTCTTTTTTAGGATGCTTATAAAAGTATTCAGACATAACACTGATATTTGTTTTAAGTTAACTCAATCTTACCTGGCTGTCTTCCATATATTTGGCTCCAGCCAGTAAATTCATCAAGACACCTTTGGGAAACCAGCTGAAACAAAGATCAGAAATATAAGAGATTGGGAAGAGAAATATTTTGTGATACATTGACTGTTGCATAATGCTCATATAGTTCATAATGGTGCTAAAACAATTCTTCACCATTTGTTGTGGGTCAGTTGCTTGTGAAGTCAGTCTAATATTAGCTATAATTGATTTATGATTGTTGGTTTGAATAAAAATTAGTGGATCAATATAATCACCTGCAAGCTCACCATTTAAGAGAAAAGAAATATAAATAAACAATATATATAAAAATATCTGTTGTTTTTTTAAATCTAGTGCTCAATGTATAATGGTTAGTGCTCAATCAGCACCTGACGATTGTGTTGTGCATGAAAATCAGTGTTGTGCTACCAGTAGGGAAAAAATAAGTGGAAAATGATAAGATTTGAAAATGCACCTGATGTTTTATATATTTATATACAATATTTATGATACATGTAGGCTTGTAGAAAAAATATTAATTTATTAGAATTGTTTTACTTTAGTGGTTTTGCTATGTTGCTTTTCAGAAGTTTCTTTGGTAGTTTTTAAATTCTTATTCAAACTTATGTTAAGGAAAATACAATCTATATTGGGGACATAAATTTACTATTGAAAATTTTTTCAGCAAACTTGGATAGTTTTTCCCTTGACACCAGTATTATTTTAACTACCTTCACTCCTTGGCAATGTTTATTGCTTTAAAAAAATGATCATTAAAATTTTAATATAATCAAAACATGATGAAAGTGAATTTATAGATTTTCTTTGTTCTTGAGAATTGACAATAAAAATAATAAACACTATATATTTGTTAGATTGTTTATTGGAATAATTGGCAAGATATTGGCTAATTACCAATTGATAAATAATAAGAATTTCTTTATAGTTCATTGACATATTTTAATAGTTTAGTAAAGGTTTACAAATTAATGTATAAAAAATTGTTTTCATATTAATTTCTTTATAAATTGGTAATTGATAAATATTGCATTGCCTTAGTTTTAATCGTATTAGTTTTTAGAATGTCGTAAATATAAAATTCTTTTTGTAAATAATTGTCATAATAATCTAAGTCATTCAAAGATGAATAAATATTATGAGAAGACTCATCCTTTCTTAAACCCTTTTATATTTTTGTTTAATTCAATTGCTATACATATACCAGTGGTTTGCTTAGAGTAGAAATTCTGGATTATTCTAACATCTTTTTCCAATGAATCAAGTTTTCTGAGCAGTTGAAATAGAAGTTTGTGCCATCCTTTATTAAGTGTTTTTGCATAGTCTATGGGTGCTTCATATTTCTTTTGCACTTTCTAATAATTTTTGTACAATAATGAGGAATCTGAATCTCTTCAATAGAATACAAAAATCAATATTCTAATGTCTTAGGTCTTGGTGCAAGGAGTGGATTAAGACCATGCTCTCAACTTGTTGGGGGTCATGCATAAATGGGTTAAAATAGATGAATTGATTGAAATATAAAAAAATATGCCTCACCTGAATTTGTAACGAAGTGGGCATTCAGAGAATTCTGGAGCAGGTAAACCACCACACCAAGATACAAAAGAAGTTACCTGAAAGAAAGAGAATTTTACCAGTTCAGCAAAAAAGAAATTTTTATATATATGACAATGGTTAATAAAACATCAGCCTTTGATAAGTAGACACAGATCTGACAATTAAATATTCCCATAATTCCAACAATGCCTCTTTCCCCATGCAGTACATTTCATCTCTGAATGACAAATTCATTTCCTCTCTTACCAATGTCAACAGCCTCTCCCCAGGTGTTTAAGCCTTTCTGTGCTTTCTTAAGGAAATCTTTTAATCACTTGTGGGGGTTTGCATTGCAAGTGCTTGACCCCCATAAGTTCTTTGTAGAGAGCTAGTTTGCTTGGGCAGTCTTATCTACCAAGCAGACTGATTGCTTATACCAGCATTTTTCCAACATTTTTTTTTATTGTGACGCACAGAAAGAACCACATTTTATATTGTGAGTCATTATACCTACATGTAATACATCAAAGACAAACTGTTCACTAGGTTCATTTATTTAGCATCAACAATTTATATGTATATTTCTTATGATCCGCACATATTGGGATTGCGTGTATCTATTTGTATGAATATAAAATTATTACTTTTAGAAAAACAAATTTGAAAGAAATTGCGATACAAAGGTAAAGTAAATAATATTTAATGAGATGGACGTGCTTGTTTGTTCATAAGCAGCTGATTCCAATTGAAAAGACAGGAAGAAAATGTAGTATGCATATCAGGGACAGTGTTGAGCCTGTTTCTGTTTTTTGACTTAAATTGAGTTAATGCAGAAAATCCCAGTTCACACAAGAGAGAACAGACTATATAATTATATTCTAAAAAAATAAAATATAATATGAGCTTACCTTGGTGAAAACTTGACATACTTTAAAAACATACTTTGATAGCAAGATTTCACTCAAATAAATTTTATTAAAATCAACCAACAAACAAATTGTTTAAATTTTTTTTAATTTTTTGTTTTAAATTGTTTAAATTTTTAAAATTTTTTTTTTTTTTAAATATTTTCCTATTTACATCAGATGATTTTAATAAAACTTGTTTGAACATACACAATGTCTGACCTCATTATTGGATCCTTGAAGATGATAAAATCCTTAGAAAACAATGAAACTTATACATACTGTTACATTAACCCCATATTTGTACCCTCACCTCAGATTTTATAAGTATATTTTCAGTACCTTTTGTATTTGCGACGAAACATATGAATCTTAACTTCTTTATTTCTTAAATATGCAGATTGTGAGATATATATTGTTTTTATAACCAGATGAGTCAGGGCCAGTTCTTGGAAAAGAACCATCCCTTCTATCCCCATCTCCTACCTGGTCCACTGTTTGACAGATAGGTGTGAATGATGTTAACCAGTTCCATAGTCGCTGGCCAAAACAAATGCTGTTTGACAGATAACTGTGGATGATATTAACAGGGTCCGTGAATGACGCATACCTTTTTTTTTGGGGCAACAAGTGACTCCAAAATATAGCAGTTTTCGTTTCGCACGTGTTGAGGTAACAACAACCACACATAGTTGCTGGCTATCAGAGGAGTCGGACGTCACCAAAAACCAGTCTTAGCTATTCGCCATTAGAAGAATTAGATGCCACCAAAAACCAAAGGACCAACGCGAGATTGTAGATCAACATCGTCAACCCAAGTCGGCTACATTCCCGTGATTTTTCTGTGTGTTCTCCTCGCCATCAACCCAGATTGGACGTCGCCAGTCAAAAATCCATGTTAGAACATTGTCAATCCCATCCATTACTTTCAAAGAAGTGTATAAATATCCTTTGAACAAATTGTACCCCGATAATAGTCACTCGACGTCGATTCCAACCTTATGTAAGTTTCTGCATGTTTTTCCATATCTTATAATCTGCTATTTCCGTATTTGTATGTATTTCGCCGCATTAATATTTGTTTAATTAGTAACTTATCTCCCCATCCCTTGTATTATATAGTTTTCTTTTTCTTACATTCACACTCCGTGTATTCTAGAAATAAAATCTTTGTATTATATATTCTCGTGTTGTCTTCTGTTGTTCTGTGTCTGCGAATTGTTCATTTTCTCTCTCATGTTTACCGACGTCTGGAATTGGAGAATTCCCCCAACGTTCTTTTCTTTTTAATTTATATCGAACCTTGGGATCTCTTACTTATTTTTTTTTTATTTTCTCGTTGCGTCCCAGCTATCGTAGTCCCAACGAAACCCCGGGCGTAACAATACTAAGTTACATCAAAAGATTTTTGCTATACAATAGATGATGGAGGAGTACCACCCACCTTCAATATACGACTGATGACAGAGGAGTGCCACCCACCTTTTTACATGGCAAACTGTAAAAATTGGATTAAAAACATGTCCTGAGATCCTTGCTTTTGCACAATATGCAAACTTGTATGCAAGTCACTATCATGACTGAAGTGACACAAACATAAAAACTGCATGAGGTTGTCAGATCCTTATACATCAAAATCGAAGGGAGAGTCCATCATATATATATATATATACATATATATATATATATAGCACACACACAAAATGAGAAAAAAAAAACTAACACCAATAATAAGACCTCCCAACGTGCATAAATTAATTACATCAAACTTAGTATAAAGATGACAAAAAATAAGGAAAACAGTAGTCAATTGCTGAAACCTCCTAATGAGTGGACTGAACAATTATGGAAAAGTTTGTCTATGAAACTCTGGAATCAAAGTGCTGAATATAAAATGAATCAGCTAAGTGACAAACTTTTTATAGTATTAAACCAATATGAGATGCTGAAAATTTCTTGGCTTAACCCAAAATCTGAACAAATGATTAAACATTTATTTTTTTTTTTTTTTAAATCTTTTATTGGCTGGGCTGATACAACTTTATTGGTGTCTGTATGTGTATAATGGCCTACTACACACATTAAAAAACAAGAGTAGTGGGGGCCATTATACACCTACACCAGTCTGCTTGAGCAACTAGCCAATCCCTGTTGAAGAACCTACCTGTGGCTTATACAGCAACTATATTGAATGGACGACAGTTACACTTTCTGAGAGTGAGCAAGTAATTTGTCAGGGTCAGAAATTTCAACAATGCTACTAAGCTCAAACTCTTGGTCACTATGACTTGGGACTACATGTTAGAACAACCATCAATAGCTTTTGAACAGTGGTATCTAGCCAATTTTGCTCACAGGGTTTAGGTCAACATGCAGCGTAGTTTTCAAGCACTTTCCAAAGGTGCTACACACTGGGGTGCCTCTCCAGACCAATTAACATAAAGAAGTCACCTTCCTGACAAGTCAACTTATATATATATATATATATATATATATATATATAATGCATGTATGTACATGTACACACACACGTCACCCAATACAAAACGGACAAAGTCCAACAATTATTTTAATATATTTTATTGTTATACATTATTTATAGAGACCCAAATATTTAAGTAAATACTCTATTTATAATAAACAGTATTAACAACATTTACCTGCCTGAATGTCATAGAAATTTTCATAGAAAATGTGTTCTCCTACAGGAATCAAACCTGTATCCTACATGGAACTGTCATATAGCCTGACGTGCTATACCAGTTTAACTAGAGGAGGGTCTGGTTAGAAAGGTCAATTTTACTGCTGGTAAACTACAATTTTCCCTGATTTCCCTTGAACAATCATATCTGCTCAAAACATATCTAAATATAAACAAATGATGCCACACACTACGAAATGGGCAAGGTCTAACAATTATTTTAAGATATTTTATTGTTATACATTATTTATATAGACACAAATATTTAAGTAAATACTCTGTTTATAATAAACAGTATTAAGAATATTTACCAGCCTGAACGACAGAAATTTTCATAGAAAATATGTGTCATCCGACAGGAATCGGACCTGCATCCCACACAGAACTCCCATATAGTCTGATGTGCTATATCGTTTGATGGAAATCATGTGAAATTGTAGTTTAAAAGTAGTAAAATTGACCTTGCTAACCAGACGGTTCTCTGTAGCTAAACTGGTATAGCACATCAGGCTATAGGACAGTTCCATGTAGGATACAGGTTTGATTCCTGTCGGATGACACATATTTTCTATGAAAATTTCTTGGACATTCAGGCTGGTAAATGTTAATACTGTTTACTATAAACATATATAAACATTTACATAAATATTTCGTCTATATAAATAATGTATAACAATAAAATATATTCAAAACATACACTTATATATATATATATATATATATATATATATATATATATATACACACACACACACAGTCTTGGAATGTGATAATTTAAAAATCATAGCATCATTTGCAGGCTGCTTATGACAAATGTAAAGTCATTTTCAATGTTATGCAAATTATCTTTGGATAAATTTAACATTTCCTGTGCTGATATTTTATTGAATAAAATCTTTTTGTCTTTATGATTATGGCTTCAAGTATTTGTGGATTTTTTGTTTTGTAGTTTGTTGCACAAAGTTATGTTGCTGTGTGTATGGAAATAAATCAACACACGTGTCTATCTTGTTTCCCATGTTGATTGATATGATCTTTTATGATACTAATCTCTGATAACAGGCATGTTAGTTGATTTGACCTGTTAGTTAATTTTTGTAAGAAAGTGTGCTGAAATGTTCATAGTCTGACCCACATACTAAAATCTGACCAAATAACACAAAATCTGGGTAAGTCATTTTACATTCACAATGAAATGATAGATGAAAGTAACATGATGGTACAAAATGAAAAGGCAAATCCTGTTTGCAACATATTTAGTTGTTTATTCAGTGATTCACTTACAATGGTTGAGGTGGGAGGATAGGCAGGTGACAACAACTTTTGCTATTTGAATCACAACAAACTAGTTATGGTAAGAATTCTAACTCTTCTATCACCCTTCTGCCGATTATGACACACAGATCATAATTCCCTAATGGCCACTCAGGAACTCTCTTAAAAGACAGCCTGTATCCTACCAAGAGGCATGCATTGGACCTACTCTTTTTTTTTTTTTTTTTTTAAATCATTTCACTCCAAGCAATCCTACTAATATGCCAGGGGGTGACTGAGAGTGAAAGAGAATAAGATAACTTTAGTAAGGAGAAAGGACAATAAAAACAGGAATTAAGAAGACAGAAGATGGCAGGGAAGTAAGGAACTGGAAGAGAGCTACACAGGTGAAAGGTGAAAGGTGCAAGAAAAAAAAAAAAAGAAAAGAAAAGAAAAAGCTATTAGAATAGAATTTATGATTACATCTTTACATCTAGATATTCCAACTATAAAATGATAAAACCTAGTTGCCAATCTTGTTAGTCAGTTAAATGTCATCACGTGATACACACTTGGACGATCATGTTTCTTTCAATTCATAACTGACTAAGCAGAAAATTTTTTGACAATAGGTTGCTGTTTCTTTTCAAACCATAGCTGTGGGGGGTGGGGGTGGGGGGTGGAGAAGGGATGGATTTCCGAAGAGTATTTGTGCATAAGTGAATGTAACTAACCTGACTGGGAATCCAACTTGGATCTCTGATTTCTCACTCTGAGCCGGTATCCATTACACCACAACCTAGTAGTAAGCCTAAATTCATGTGGTTGAGGTATCAAGGAGAGCTCATTAGAACAACTGCCATGAAAATATAGAAAAGACAGAAGGAAGCCATGTCACAAAATTTATACTGTGACTATATAAGCCTGTGAATGGAACTTTCTAACTTCTGGCCAAGTGGCACTTGTTACTGAAAATTTTTATTGATGTATTTTTATTTTATTCTGTTAGTCAGTGGGTGGTCACATTTATAGGGTGCTTCAATACAACTGTGTAGGGGTCTCATAGTGTCATATGTTAACTTCATTCAATAAGTTTGAATTTTATTTTTTAAATTCCAACTCTTAATCCACTCAACGTATATGAATCATGAATAAAAGAAGTTTTTGCTGGTTTCACTTAAAAAAAAAAAAAAAAAGAAGAAAGTTTAACACTTTTCAAGCTGCATTCTTACCTGACTATACTGACCCATTTTTTGAAAAAATAGAAAATTGTGATTTACTGGAAATAAATAAATGCTGAGAGTGATTTCTCATAGGTACCACCATTTTATTTTAATCAGATGCCCTGCTGTATAAACTAAGGTAAATGACACCTCCAGTATATAATAAAAATAGGTCATAATATAGGTTGTATGGTACAATACTAGGTTAGTTTGAAAAAAAAAAAAAAAAAAAAAAAAACACACTAATTGCTAGTTAGTTTCTGACAAATACTAGGGACCAACATTTCATTGTGTCTTGAAAATGTGTATCTACATCAACAACAGCCAATATTAGTTTCATAAAGATGTATAAGCGTGTCCACAGCAGTGGAAGTGTTAATGAAATGATCTACCCACTAATTGTAAGTTTTTATAATAAAGTAGGAGCTGTGAATCTTTATAAGTTTCATTCCAAAATCATTTCTGATTTCAATTCTACAGGCCAGTTTAATACTCTCTTCTCTTGCAAAAGCTGAAATAAATCAATACATATGAATGATAATTTACTGAAGTTAAACAAGATGGCAGCTGTTCACAATACAAAAATCATTTATCAATTTTTTATTTGTTTTATTTAAATGACAAATATTCTGTAAATGCAAAAAACAATCACTTTTTACTCGGTGGTACAATAAGAATATTAACCAAGTGCAACTTACTTTACCTCCACCTGTCTTCACTTCATCAAAGCATTCCATTGCAAGCATGTGATCAATTCCTGGATCGACTCCAACTTCATTGACAATAGTGATGTCAGCATCTATGGCACTGAAATAAAGCAATAAATAGTCCAATAGTTGATCGAGTGACTGATCTGTTTTTTACAGTTTATCAACGCTTTTTGAGTTATTTAACTTATTAGCATTCAACTCTCACTGTAAATATTGGTTCTCAATGTTTGATCTGGGGTAACCTGCCCCACAATATATGACAACATCATTGCAAATAATGCAAGAAGTCACACAAACAGTGAGATTTTAAGAGCCAATATTTACGGAGCAGTTTGAGCCTGTTGAAGGTTAAAGGGTTAAAGCTTAAACATATTTTGAATTGTAAGAATAATTCTTTTCTGCAAGTTAATATTGCATTAGCAATTTTTGTGAATAACAATGATTTTTCCAGATAACGCATACTTGGGGGAGGGAGATGGATTCCTACTTTTGTCAAGGGTATTTGTGCGTAAGTGACTGCAATTAACCTGACTGGAATTTGAATTTGATTTTTAATTCCGAGTGCTATCCATTACACCACATGTACATTCAAATAGAAAGTAAATATTATAGTACATTACAAAATAATAGAATAGATAACAATGGACCCTTGACTTGAAGAGCTTAAGATTATAGTGTTCAAGGAAGCACTCACACAGGAGTTTGTTCAACAAAGTGACAGTTCTTGGGAAATGTTCTTACATTTAGAACATACAGGAAATGAAGGTGATTCAACTCCATAGAGGTAGCATGATGTCCTTGCAAAGGTCTGAAATGGTGAAACTAAAGTGGTGTTCATCTGAATATTTGCTATGGAAATAGTGATAGAGTAGAAACAATATGTCTGTAGAAAAGCGGTTATTGAGTAAAAAATAAGTCTTCTGCCACAAGAATGCATTAATGATTTTTGGAGATTAACAAGGTTAGAGTAGAGAAATAAGTGTGACATGAACTTACGCTTGATGAAGTTCCTTCATGGCAGGGCTAACATAACTGGCGGTCACCATATTTCTTTTGAGAGCAATGCAGATTTTGGCAATCATTGGATGAAAAGAATATGGTAAAAGGCTAAAAAATAAATGTTAAAACAAAATACATGTAAGTAGATTAATAAGTCAATAACTTAATGATGAAATAAAGCATTTTATAATATTATCAACATATTGCTTACTGCATCCAACCAGCATTTAACTTTTAAACAAAAAAATAAGATTTTCAAAACAATGCACTGCTTTCTGTTTGAATTTCTGGGATGAGGGGGTGTTATCATTATTAACACTATTTATTTTCAGATTACAGTCCTTATAACATCAGCATCTACAGGTGTGAACGGAAGGGACAAGAAGGATGACCAGAAAATTACCATGGTTTATCTTACATCAAGGGATTATTGGAAAAGATTCAGAAGATCTGCAGTCAATACAATATTTAAAAGCAGTTCCACTCTACAGAGAAATCTCTGCTGAGTAAAGCCTAACATGGGGGAGACCATGACCAAGAATTGGATGTAATCAATTCCAAGTTGTGGCAGAGAATATAAGAGTGAAACAAGATGCCTCCTAAAAGTAAGTCTGGAGGAACATCAAAAAACCATGATGAGGGGTGGGGTGGGGGTTGAGACAATGAAGTTGGGCATGGCTGATCATGTATGGAGAGAAAGAGGTAGTCATCATCCCCTCTGGAATTAAGTGAAAATACTGGACAAGAAATAACATTGGAGTTAGATGTCTAAAAGAATCCATGCATATGCTAGGCTATGAAGACCTCCTAGCATAGAAACAAATACAATATGAGAACCGCTAATGAAGAAAGAAAGACAAATGACAACACGTCCTCAAATGCAGCAGTAGACAAAATATGACAGACAGTAGCAGTTGCAACTTAATCAGCAGGCAGGACAAGTTAAAGCTCCAAGTTCACTACAGAAAATTGTCCTATGTGATTAGTGGATAAAAGTGTTGGTTTGTAACTTTAGTGACATAGTAGTTGTGAGTTCAATCCCTAAGACAGTGTGGACTTGTACTCAGTGGAGACAGGTGAGCAAGAACTAAACAGTACTAAATAAAAATAAAAACTAGACAGACAATATCCCTAGACATGAATAGTGGAATGAGAACAGTCTACTGCTGTAAATTAAATAAAGGATTCAGTTCAGAATTCCTAATAGGTTACCCAGATTGATATACACCTGAGGAAGGCAGGAGGGCATAATGGCTGAAATGTTATCACAACATTTCAGCCATTGTGCCCTCCTGTCTTGAGATGAGAACAGTCCGAATATAAATTGGGTAAATAATGTAAAAAATGTATTTGATTTTCTTTTCTTCTTCACACTCCTGATGATGGCTCGAGTGAGTCAAAACCTTGGGCTCAATATGAATTCTGGCTATTTCATACAGCAAACAGCCACATTTACAAAACATTATTCACATACTAGAAAAAAAATTATCAATATACTTAATAGACATAAAATGTCTATTGATATATTTACAAGAACAATTGCTACCAAAATTTTATGAATATTTACTTAAAAAGGTTTTTCTTTTTCTCATATTGGCAAGCCAAGTTCAAATTCAAGGCTAGTGTGTTCACTTCTGAACTAACACCCTTAGGGAAGAATGAATGTCTCTTTTCTCCGCATTTCTATGCATAAAATAGTAGGGTAGACTGGGCTCTCTAACCTTGATTGGCAATCAGTCTAAGAGAAGAAAACACCTCACTATCCCAAGAATGTATGGAAATTCAAAGATAGAAAAAAGGAATCTGTGAATAGTCATGATTGTGTATGTCTCAAGGAAACACAGCATTAGAAAAATATTTGCTTTTAGTTAATAGTTGTATTGTAGTTGTTTGTAATGTGATTATCAGTAAGTGTTTAGCATCCTGCTATCACCTATTTTATCAATATAAATTTTTGTACAAATCTGTGCAAAAAACTTGGATCACAGAGCTAATTCAGCTTAATACAGATTATTAATTTCTGATTGGTCACTTATTTAAATCATGTCTGTATATCATCAATTTCTGTGCAAAAAGTGGATCACAGAGCTTATCAAGTTTTATACATACTTTCAGAAAATCTCAACTTCAACTATTTAAGTCATGTTCGAATAACATTGACCTAGTTCTTGACCTGACCAAAAAATAATTCTGCTAAAATCTGTCAATCCTCTGTGAGCCTACCACGTGACCAAAGTTAGCAATAAATATAAAATGTTATTCATCCTCGACAGTGAGCCAATTGGAATCCTTTGAACTTGTCACACAGTTCAAGGCTTTACGTTAAAGTTCCTTAACATGATTTCAGTCTGAAAAGAACACTCACTCACACAACAATATTTTATCACAAACAATCAGCATTCATTTTCAACATTCAACTTGATACACAAATATTTGTCATACGCTTTCAAGCTCAACGCTAATTATTGCGATTAATATAAATGCAGCTTGTTAAGAATCAATTACTCCAACTACAGAATATTCTTTTCAAACGACAAGTGAAGACAAGTCAAAGAGCAACAACTTTGTAAATATCAAAGTCAGTCATGAACAATACTTCTCTACTTTAAGTACAAACTTGAACTGTTTATTTTTCCTTGAATTAATTACAATAATACTCAAGCACATTTTCTCATTATTGTACTGACCGTTCAACAACTTATAATCTATCAAACCAGAACTTTGATAACACTTCAATCCAAACATAAAAGGACATTTGAACTTTTTAAACTACCTCTTTACTTCAATTGTTTGTACCTCTTGGTTATATAAATATTTTATTCATTGTTGTGCAAAAGCAAAAATTGTTGTTTCTCATGTTTGTTTCTTATTCTATGTTTGTTGAATACAGAAATTTTAATGTGAGAGGAAATTGTTAATTTTATCACGCAGCCTACTTACTCAACAATTATTGATCCATATAATTTAATCAATTAAGACAACCTCCACAAGTGCATGAATTGCATATGATAAGTGACAAGTTAAAAGAGTGTAGTACATGTGTGGTCGATTTAAGAATTTAATGTTGTTTATACAAGAGAGAAGTATGCATGTGTCTGTTTGTAAAAAAGGAATAAAAGCTATAGTTTTTTTTCTGATCTTGATAATGACCAGAAATAAGGTCAATATCTCAAATGTTTGCTTGAGAGAGAGAGAGAGAGACCCCAAAATGATCATCTATTCCTTCAGATACCAGGAGTCAGTATTAGAAACCAGGTCAAACCAGAATTTCAATTGCTCAATTATAAGGCAACCAAGCAGATCCTCTCCCCTTTAGATGGTTGATGCATCACAAGCATTTGGCTTTGTGCAAAACTAAATTGCTTAAATATCCAAATGGCTTATACCATGTGATGCAACAGGCAGTGACTATATTTGCTACAAGAATGGTCTGCTACAAACACTGAATGCAACTTCTACCAGCTGCTAATAATCATCAGTATCTTAAATTACACCTGGATAATTCTTATACAAACTTGCAGATTCAGGTGAAATGAAACATTGATTACAAGAAATAGCCACTTATTAAGACTATTCATAACAGAATAGATCTTTTTGAATCAGATTTTTCTGTTTAAAAGAAATACCTATTAATAAGAACCAAAATTTGTAGTCCATGATGTATTCCACTTAAGGAAAACCACATGTGTGTATATAGTTGGAACAAATATTTGTAGCATTTTTTAAGTGGATTTCAAAGACAATATTTAGATATTTTTACATAGATTTATTCAACCATATATGTGCCATTCTGTTCCACTATTTTTCAACATCTGTCAGGCAGCTTCATCATTCCATCCTCCCAGAACATATTTTTCTGGCTAATAAATGTCTAAGTAGATTCCACAGAATTTAAGTTCTTCTCATTAAGAAAATTTTGTAGGAATAAGTGGTAATCTGAAGATGCAAGGTCAGATGTGTATGGTGTAGTAGAACCTCCCAGCCAAACTGTACCAATTTCCGCTGGGTCTTCAAAGGGATGGGAAGTCTGGTGTTGTACTAATGGAATATGAGATTTGTGCTCATATTGTAAATACTCATTGGGGTTAATTTTTAGAATTATTGTTTTATTCCCCTTCCCCCCACAGACATTGAATTGTATATATGAGGATTAGTTAGATTTTCATAGAGACGATGAGGTATTATGGTGTTTGTAGTTTGAAAGGTACGTATGAATGTGTTGTTTTGGTGTAAGGAATATTATTCGTATGATTGGGTCAGTGTTTGCAGCTAGCTAAGTTATAATTAAGACAGAAGAAGACCGTCCTCTCCCCATTCCCCTATTTCGGCCTTGTGCCACATTTCTGTATAATTACAGAATAAATATCACTAATGGAATATGACATCCTTCTGATTGGCCAAATCCAGTTGCATTTCATTGATTACTGTCTTTAATCAGTTCTAATGAAAGGAATACTTGTTTGAATTCAATGTCTGATTTTGTAGAAGGTGCTTGTAGCACAGTGTCCTTGCAATCCCACTACATATACAATATCACCTTTTTCAGATGCAAACTGACATTTCATTTGCTCCAGCAACTTTTTATCGCATCACATAGTTGTAAACAACCCACTCTTCATTTTTGTTACATTTGAACAGAGAATCACAGATGGAAATGCAGTTCATTAAAATTTTTTCTGTTAAATCAGCACCTAAAGATCATAGTAATTCATGTATCCAATTATTCTCAAATGCCTTACAATGCTCATATGTGATGTCTTGGGTCATGTGACTTTGATTATTTTTTAATCAATGTTTCAATTTGGTCATCAACAACTACTGTCCTGTCAGAATGTTCTCAGTCTTCCAGATAAAAATTTCTACTTTTAGATCTACAAAATTTTACCCTCAGCTATGGCACCATCTCTATAATGGCACATGTCTTTTTGGCTGTTTATGTACAGCGTTCTTTCCTTTCTGGAAATAAAAGAATCAAATGAGGAAAATTTAACATATTGTCTACCATTTTCACTTTTAATGTAAGAACATTTAAAATTTACAATTCCCAAATGAAACAGAAAGATGTATAAGAATGTCACCTTTAAAATAGATGTCAAATTTCAGACAGATGTGAAACAAAATTATGGGTTTAAATATCACCCACTGAAAAAAAATGTTACAAACTTTTGTTTCAACCCAATATAAATAAACACACATTCACATTTTTACAACCGCTTTTACATATAAAGAAAAATATATGTTAAAAAATGTCTAAATAATCATTTGGAAAAAATATAGATTCAAGATAAATGGCATTGAAAACTAACATTTTACTTGAAGTGAATAATTTGTTTTTTTTACCTGATGACAACGTCATGTTCATTGATAAGTTTTTCCAGTTCATCAGAACTGCGTGTGATGTCAAGTGTCAGGTAATCCGCATTGGGGCAGGCCCTAGCTATAGAGTCCAGATCATCTTTCAACTGGGAAGCTATCGTAAAAAGAAAGAGAGAGAAAATAAATTAATACTTGAAGTTTGTGACAGTAACTTCTCCATTAGCTCTTTTTGTTTCGTTTTTTTTAAATATTTTATTGCCTGTCAAAAACAGGATATTTATATATGGTTTATATATGAATAAGATCAATGTAGTATCTGTGTGCACTATACCTAATTTTGTCTTGGCATGTAAATTTTACTGTGATATTTAAACATAAGAATGTTAGCATAATGGATATGTTATTTGCATGCTTAAAGTCAAATATTTGAATCAAAGAACAGGATTCACTTGTTAATTTTCTAATTTTGTTTACTTTGAGCACAATGAAAGTTATGGGCAGAGAAACAAAGATGTATATAGAAAAAGTCACAATCCATATTCTTATGATTTTATAGTTATTTCTTCTGAAACAAAATTATTTGTTATAATAAGGTTCAAGGAAAACAACTATCCAACCACAATTTTTGTCACCCCTTTTTTAATCTATGCATTCCAAGATGTTATGATTCATTTTTGGATATATTAGGTTAATATACATACTCCAGGTCAGATTTTATTATGCAAGTCAATGCTTTCACAATAAAATTGGTATTAATACTTTATGTTGGTACAAGTCATATTTTATGTGATTGATATACCTTATGAATTTCAACTTATCTATTTTTACTAGAAATAGATAATATTTGGTAATAATTATTTAGATAATATTATGGCGGCATGGTGGTGTAATAGATTGCAGCTTGGATTGAGGAATCAGAAAGCCAAGTTTGATTTTCCAGTTGAATTCATTACATTCACGTATATTCTAATACTCTTGGGAAAGGTATGAATCCATCTCTTCTTCCCCACCAGCCATGGGTAAACAGTAGGGCAGACTGGGTTCTATAGCACTGGATGGCAACCAATCTAAGAGAAGGAAAACAACCGAATTCAAACTAGCCTGGAAAGGATTGGGCTCTGTCAGGCTATCTTACCCAAAACACACCACTTTTTCTGTGGTTGCAGTAGATATTGTGCCCCTACGACTCTAATGAGGACTAGTGATCATGTATTTTTGGTAACTTTAGATTTTCTATTATAAAACTTGAGAGTTGCTTGCAGTGTAGGTAAAAAATATAATGATATAGCTACACATATTTCTTTTTTAATTTAATATATATAAAAATTGCTGTGGGTTGCCAGAAAAAAATAACTTCAAATGAGAACCTGGATGTTTTAAAGTTATATGAAGCCAAATTGTAAAAATTGTGAGGAAAATGAACAGATATCATAAAAATGTCATAAAAAAGATTTTGTAAAAAAAAGGTAATAAGAAAAAAGTATTCGAAGCTGGTTTTATGGATGTAAATGGAGAAAAAATGTATAAAATATTAATAATATTGGCTAAAACAACTTTAATATTTTTAAGTAAACATCACAAAATTAAACATGAAAGACAGACATAGAAACTTATATTTCAACATTAATTTTTAATGATGAATGACATGTGATTGACATGCTAGGTGATATGTTGAGTCTTTCATGAAAATAGACAACAAATATAACATTTATTTATATTTCTAAGAGGCATTGTAACTATTTACATTGTTCAGACTGTTGTCCTCATGTTGGTTGTCATATTCATGTCAGTTCAGCTGTTGTATGCTTCAGCCTTCTTTAGGTGATATATGCTGAAATTTTGAACCCAAACCCTTTATTATGTGGGTAGATACAACTTTGAAGACAACAATAGGAGTTAGAAAAATGCCTCGGGGGCTCATATTGCAGGCAATAAAATTATAAGTCCTTTCAAAGTTGTGTCAAAACAAAGTATTTTTAGTAGCACAGGTTACAATCAAGAAGTAGAGATGTGCGGTTTAACCGAAAAAACAACTTTTTTCGGTTTCATCTTCACACCGTGAAACCACATCGAAATTTTTTACAAAACCAAACAATTTTGTTTTTGTTTTTTATATCACTACTGAGTGACCATATTCAAAGAAACACTATTGAAAAAAACTTTCAGATGTTAATAAAATTAAATTTTATCAACATTTATACCATTGTAAGAGAAAAGGATTGAACAAAATATGTTAAAAACATTTTATTGGCTAGTTTTAGGAAATAAATGTGAAATTTATTTGTTTACAAAAGAAATGAAGAAAAAAAGGAAATACAATATGATGTCTGAAAGAGAAATCAATTTGTTTCAGTTTTCAAAAAAAAAAAAAAAAAAATAGTTGCCAATTTCATCTTAATATTAAATTTTATGAAATTTTGTAAGGGGTTTAAGCCAGTTACACCAATCATGAAATAAACAAACAAGAAAAATGAATGAAGATTTTTTTATGTTTTTTATCTAGGGAATATACATAAATTAGATATTAAGAATAAGTAAAATAGTTCTTTATTTTATTTCACTTGTGTATATTTCCAGATATGTGACTCTCTGTTTTCTACAAATAAAATTATGTTTCTAGCTAGTGAATACACGTACAATTAGATATTAAAAATAAAGTAACTTTTAATCTAAGTTTTAAAATGTGTATCAAAACTGCAAGTCATTTTTTTAAAACCCAAAGTAAAAATTATTCTTTTTTAGCCACTAGTGTTCGGTGGGTGTTTGTTACCATTCTGCCTATAAAATTCTTTTAAACAAGGAAAATTAATTCATTTTATTTTTACAAATATCTATATGGTTTTATCTAGTGAATACACTTAAGAATATATTTAAAATGATTAAAATAGTTTTTAATTTCAGTTTTAAATTGTGTATCTAAAAAAGAACAGGTGCTACGTGCAGATTTGGAAATCTACAAGTTCTAAAAATGAAATTAAAAGCTTTTAATTATTTTTGATATTTAATTTTAGGTGTATTCACTAGATAAAAAATTTATTTAGGGAAAAAAATAACTCATTGATTTTCCTTGTTTAAAAGAAATTTATTTGCAAAACCCCAATAACAGTCGACTGGTGTACCAGAAAAGAATTACTGTTTTTTTTATAATCTTTGAAGGTATTTGCTTCCATGGGTCAGAGAAGAAATGAACATCTTCCTGGCTGTAGTTTAAGTCTTCTTCAAATTGAGTGTACAATTTCAAGAATATTGATAAAGATTGGTCACTTTGATTTTGTGAAACAAAGTAACGTGTAAAATTTAAATTTAGTCTTGAAAAAAAAAAAAAAAAATCATTTTGCATTTTTGGCTGGTCAAAGCAATACCATTTTAACTCGCTGTAAAAAAATAATTCAATGAATAAAAGCATATACAAATTACATATTTAGAAAGATTATTTTCTTTCCAGCCATATGAATATTTTTAAGATTGGACCAGAAATACATGAGAAATTGTGAGTTGAATGGACTAAGTTGCAAATTTATCAATCTCAAATGAAATCAGATATCAACTGGAAATGCTATCATTACACAAGAAAATGAATGGCTTCCTTAGAAAGCAAAAATACTAAATTAAAAACTGAATCAGGGAATAAAAACCGGAAACTGATACTAAAACATAAATTACCAAACTGACCAAACTCTACCAAGAAGTTTTAAGCTATAGAGTATATTCATGCAAGAGAATACTACTTTATATTCTGTATAGATGACTATTGCCCACCGTGCCAAAAAAAATTTCAAATACACCAAATTAATTTAATGCCCTCCAGCCACTTTAGAGAACAATTCAATAGAAAACTTCCATTATAAAAATTTACATAAAAAAAACAAAAAACAAAAAAATAAAAAAAACACATCCCTGTGCTTTTTTTTATACTCCCGAGACTGAAAACATTTCTAAGCAATGAGGTGTTCGGACAGGACATTTTTGATTTAGCCTGCTTATAGCAACATTGTATTTTGTTTAGGGTAGTAAAAAAGGACTGAGAAAAAAACTCCATCACAGGATTATTTTTAACCAATCAGAACAGAATTTGAAACCTGCAACAATTATGAAAGGCTTTATAAGCTTACTGGCTCAAATATAAAGGAAGTAGCCATCTGGTTTAATTACTATTCACAACACAAACTGGAATGGATAGTCAGAGAGATGAAAGTTATCAGATCAAGTTGCCTTAAGCACCAAATTGAGAAGAGCATGACTTTAAGCAACACACAAAAACTTAATAGAGACAATTTTGGATATGTAAAACAAACCCCCTAAGTTTTCCTTGATGATACAACATAACATAATTGCTGGTACCATATTTTAATAATTTAGCAAATTTATGAATAAAAATTCATCTTTTGTTTATTTCCTTATAAAATGCTAATTGATGAATATTACATTATGTTAGTTTCACTTGTATTAGTTTTTAGAATGTTAGAAACATAAAATTATTCTTGTAAATAAACAATCTAATAAATAGTATTTAATATTTTTGTTTAAATTCTCAAGAAAAAATGTATAAATTCACTTTTATATGTTTAGGTTTCATTGCAATTCTAATGACCACTTTTTAAAATAAACATTGCTAATGAGTAAAGGTAGTTAAAAATCGTCATATGAAAAATTGTCATATGAAAAATTGTCCTTTTGACACTACATTTTATTGCAGGCACATTTCTCCATGTTTACAAAATATTTTTAATAAAGAAAGATATAAGCTGAAACTCCCACAATATATTGCTCATATAAATATAAGAATATACTGAAAGTTGTACCAACATCATTTGGTTAATGCTAATTTTATTGTGAAAAAAATTAACTTGCATAATAAAATCTGACAGTATAACTGTGCATGTTTAGAAGGTAAGAATACACAGTTATGCACTGGTACTTTTCTCATCTGACCAGGCAACTTTGAAATTATGATTTGCTCCAGAGTCTGACGTACTTCTTAAATTAAAATTCCAATGTTCAATTTTAAGACATGATAGCATAGACAGTTTTACATCTGTTAGGGAACTCAAAACTGCCAACTTTATTTTTGGTTAATCACCAAAAAACCTTCATTATATAGTGGCCATTGCAGTTTTGAAAAATGTTGGGATAAGTGCATGAGTTCTCAGAGAGAGTACTTTTAAAGAACTATGGTCATATTGCTTGAAGCAGGTTACTTTTTCCTTTTTTTTTTATTATTTAATCATTTTGTTCTAAACAAGATAATGAAGTCATTAAAACACAAGTGTGGAAGAATACGAGAAAAAGAAAACCATCATAAAGGAATGAGAACAATAAAAGAACAGGAATTAAGTAGATAGAAGATAACGATTGACATTGCATTTAAATTTTTGAAGATCAAAGCAAGAAGCTGGAAGAGAGTTCCACAAGAGAGAAGTGCAAGATAAGAAACCATTATCAAAGAACTTATGATTACAACTAGACATTTCAACTATAAAATGATGAGGCCTTGCTGTTAATCTAGTAATACACTTAAAGTCTAGGTACGAAAGAGGAAAGGATGTCAAAACAATTATCATGAAAATATTTATAGAAAAGGGAAGCTACATAATGTAGCAATGGGAAAGTGACTGAAACTGAGATGCCAGGTCAGGACAACTAATACTGCAGATTCTTCTTTGTATCTTATCAAAACAATCTCTAAATACATAGCAGAGGCAGCAGATTAGATGTGGCAGCAATATTCAATTCATGGAAGAATGGCAGATTTATAAATGTGTAAGATTCTGACAAGAAAAATTGTCTAGTACAACATAGTGAATCATCTTTCCTTGCAGCAGACCTAGCAATTGATTCAATATAATCTTTCTGCTTCATTTTTTTTGTTAATAATTAAACAATTAATTCCAGACAAACCTTGTATAAAAGAGAATAATACATTTGATACAAAAAAATATTGCTGTTTACCATAAGGGTAGTTTTTTCTGATGCTAACATTCACAACTATTTTTCAATATGATAGAAATTTGAAGGAAAATAAATATAAAAGTAAATCTCACCAACAGTGACATGTGTATTCTTATCTCGTGTAAGATATTCAACAACAGGAGCGGACACATACCCAGCTCCCAACAAGAGGCACCGCTTAGAAATTGAAGAGCTTAGCAGTTTAGCTTTCTTGGCGACCCTGAAAAATAAAGATGTAAGACAACAAGCATTAGATTTTCCAAGTATATATAAAATGATTTTTATGAGTAGAAATTACTTTTCTGAAATTCAGTAGAATAAATCCCCAAAACAAAAGCACACATACACACAAGATTTGATTGTAGAGACTGAAAGGAGGCTCTGTTAGTTCAATAGTATATAATTGTAACATGTAAATATTAGCTTCTAGAAGAGCTTCCTTTTTATATCATATGGAGTATTTGGTTTTTCTTTACAATAATTTTGTTAAAAAAAGTAACCCTTTTATTGACAAATATATTGTGAATGTTTTATATGTTGCTTATGCTTAACTCTTGGAGCATGTGTGTCTAATAAAAATAAATCAAACACCACACATGGTTAAACAACTGCTATAGTATCACAGCAATTAACTTTCTGTTTACCTGATAGTAGTTAACCTAAATCACATATCTCTAATCAACACAACAATGTACAAGAAATCTGACAAATCCTTAGCAATATCAAAAAATACTATATTACATAAACTGAAAAAAATGACAAATACTAGAAGAATTGGTCATAAATAAAACAATCCAATATGAATAAAATTTTATCAAATTTAGAAACAAATACAATGAAATATATTTCATAACTTTACAAAACTGATATAGCAAAAAAACAATACAGGATGCAAACAGGGTTCATTTTGAAATTTTCAACATCTAATTTTATGCGTATTTTTTTTTTTTTTCACTTTCATTGTTGGTCTTCTTTTGTTTGAAAGTAATAAGCATTTTTGCATAATTGACTATGGACAATTTTGAACCCTTCAATTTGTGGAAGATGCATGGCGTTCTTCTTGGAATCTTCACCGGAAGGACAAACAAGGTGATTTCAGACTTGCTCAGCATCAGCAAAAGGATGGTGAAAAGGTCAGAAAGAAACTGGATGGTTCAGCATTTGACTATGAGACAACAGCAAAGAGGAAAGCCCATGATTGATGATCTGACACTGTCAGAACACCATAGTTTGCTGCTGAAGTTCAGGAGATTATCAAATTGATCCCTGCTAATTGATGCATGTCATTACAAGGGAGAAAGGTGTGGATCATCAGGCCAGTAGTGCATAAGGACACTACTTTTTACACAAGATGAGAAAGGGACAATTTCTGTCTAAGGCAATGCAGGAAAAATAACTTAAGCACACCAAGAAGTTGATCAACAAATTGAAGCAAATGTGTTTCTTCTTTGACAAGAAGAATTTCTGCTAAGACGAAAAGATCAAATCCAAGAACAACAGGAGGCTTGCTGTCTCATCTAAGAATGTTCCCAGAGTAATGCAGGCTTCTAGCAACAATCATGGTCTTCAGTGTCATCAGCAGTGAAGGTGATGTCATGCCACTCCACTTCTTCCCTCAAGCTGGACACCAACAGCCAAATCTGCATTCTGAGCAAGATGGTTAAGCCCTAAATTGGCCAGGTAGCTGCAGAGAGACTGTACATGTAGTATCATGACTTAGTAGAAGGAGAGACCAACTGATCCAGTTGCAACATGAAGGACAAGTTGAGTGCCAGTATCACCAGGGCCTTCAGGAGCCTAAATCAGGAGAGTGACGAAGGTCTGAGGCCAGTTCCAAGATCGTCTTGAGGCTGTCATTGAAGCCAAGTAGCATTCACAAAGTGAGATCAACAGAACGTGTTATGAAGAAAAACAGACCCATGTTTGGTGAATATATCTAAAAAAATTGAAAATACAGTTATTTTTTCCCTGATGGTAATCATGTGAATGAATAACATCCACACTCTGTACATACATATATATTAAGTATGTAAAAAAGAAAAAAGAAAAAAAAAAGAAAAGATACCTAAGGTTTAAAATTAATTTTTAAAAATGAAAAATCTTTCATGAAGCTTTTATTTTAGTTTTAATTTCAAGCTAATAGAGTAAATCTAATATTTCCAACAAGCAAAATACTTAATTTAAATTGACTGGAAGGAATTTATTTTGTTAAAATAGCTGATAAGCACCCCTTTTTTTTAGTCTTCTTTCATCACAATGTAATTCTCTTTATTAAAAAAATCTTCCAAAAATAAAATATACTTTTCTGAAACATTATTTGAGGAATATTAACTGGTTTAAAGTATAATTAATCTGATTTGAAACAAATATTATTTATTGTAAGTTTAGAATATCGCAGGAATGCATTTTTAACCTGACAGTATCTATTTTGATGTGTTGACAGCTTGATAACAGGTCTAATATTGTTCTACAGCGACTTTATCAGTAAAACATAATTGAAGAAAATGACAAGTGCTCCTTTTTTTATAAAATTTTTAAGTAATCATTAATCTTAAAAATTTAGAAAAATATTCTCCATAATCTAAAGTTTTATTGAATTTCAGAAATGCTGATTTTAAATTTACTATAGTTACTGATCTTATTTTTTGATAATGTTGTGTATGGTTGCCAATATTTTTATACACATATAAAAGAAAAAAAAAATTCTTTCAAAAATATTGATTCATATTAAGTGTTTCCATTTAGAATCAGTAAATATTATCATCCCCCTTAACTTTTGTAATCATGGGTGGGGGGATCTGAATGCTAAAACCACATTAAATCTCTTCCATAACATGCTATCAACAGCAGCTATCATCAATTCTGGTATAGTCATACCTGTCCACTGTTTCGCATTGGACAACCAGTTTCAATGCTGGCATCCTCTGCAATGTCCACTTTCAACGGAGCCTTGCATGATGGTCATGCACAAGCTGCCGTGCTTTGTAATGTGTCCAAACCATTTCATTTTTCTCTGTTTGACAGTGGCAAGAAGAGGTTCCTGGTGGCCCACAAAGATTTTCAACCCTCTTCTGCACAAATTCACTGGTTTTTATTTTTTATTTTTATTTAATAACAATATCATCTAAATATCTTCTGAAATTAATACAGAATTTTAAAAGATTTGAAACTGAGAAAACTTTTTCTAATTAAAATTTTAACAAAATGAAAACAATTCTTGTGAAAATTCATTATTCATGGAAAAAACAATTTTTTCTTAAGACAATAGTGTCTTTAATATATCTTATTTATAAAAGCAATTAAAAGCTTTTCTAATTAAATAATGTTATAGTTTTATTGCATTTTTTATTTTACAATTCATAGATTTTCAGTAAATGGTGTTCCTCAAACTGATGATTTAATTTCTCCAAAGAGTCCTGCTTTTAACTAATATAAATACAAAGACCCTGGAATTTTAATTTATCAAAATTCATAAAATTAAGTAAGTAGGGCTAACAGATGTATAAAAAATTTAAAAATAATTTAATTCATTTGTGAATAAATCCTGAAAATTTCATAAAGAGCCAACAAAAATTTTTCAAAACAATGTTTTTTTTTTACCACAAAGACACTAATGTCCCATATTAATCTTTGGCCCAGATGCTGACTAAGAAAAACAAAATTTTTAACCAAAATGTTGAACATGCTAAAAAAAAGAGAAGAAATTAAAAGATAAAATATTTTGGTCTTTCTGCTTAATAATAAACATTTTGAGAATAAACCATTATTTTTATTAAGCTTGGGGCTCTTTTCTTTTTCATCATAGCATGCTCTTTTTTAGAAAATTTTTGGAGATACCTACATATAATAGGAAGTGGATTAAATCTGACAAATATTTAAGATATTTTTTTTTTTTATATGTTATTTTTTATGGATAAACTTATTAGAGGAATTTTGTTGAAAATATGCTTTCTCTGACAGGGCTCTGTATAGGATATAGGTTCGATCCCAGTCAGAGAATGCATATTTTCTACAATATTTCTGGAACATTCAGGCCGGTAAATATAATTAATACTATTTAATTAAAAACAGAGCATTTACTTAAATAAATTGTATCTATAAAAATATTGTATAAAGAGAAAATATATTAAATAATTGCCGGATTTAATCCATTTCATTATATGTTGTCATTGTTTGCGGTAAGATACTTTTTGTGAGCAGAAATGATCAGTCGAGAAAAATTATTGAAGATTGTGTGTTTATAAACAGTAATTCAGACTTTGTTAACCAGACACTTCTCTGTAGCCAAATGGTTTCTGTATAGGAATACAGGTTCGATTTCCTGTCAGAGAACGCATATTTTCTACAAAATTTCTTGAACTTTAAATGTAATTAATATTGTTTAATTAAAAGAACAGAGCATTTACTCAAATAAATTTATCCATGAAAAAATAATGTGTAAACAGGTACCTACATATATACAATTGCGACATTATCAACAAAAATTCATTCATGATGATTTATGAAAGACAAAGCTACTTGGATTTTGGTTCCAATCCAATAGTGGGAATGTGTATTTATTGTCATAAAGATAACAATTTGGGCACAAGACCAAAGGGGAAGTGGGTAGAGGCTGGTCTACACTAACTATCCTAAACCTAGCTAATCAGATTTACAACTCACTCATCCATTACAATTATTCACTCATCACAAGAACTCATCCATCACCATTCAATCCAATATATACCACAATACCACATATTCACAGGGATCCTATTAAAACCTCCATGGCATAAATATTTCATATGTACAAATGTCTTCTTTTTTTTTTTTTTTTTTTTACTTTTTTCTTACAATAATAACTAAAAATGCAAAGCTGATGAAAAAGGGGATAAAAAAAAACAATCTGGGAGGTTGGGAATCTTGACAATATATCATAAAAAAATGAGAATGCTGGGAGCAGGCTGGGAACAACAATTACCAATTACCCATATTAACTAAGGTAAAGAAAGAGTCTAGCTTAACCAGGAAATATGTTCGGCAGAAAACTGCCCTGTTGTGCCAAAAGGGAACTAAAAAAGAAAATCAAGGCTGGCTCCATTCCCATGCTGATAAACTCTTTGTATCAGTTTTAATTTTCATCTTGAGCTGATGCCTAAAAAATCTGACCAGATACTGATGAGAATAACATTCATATAGTAAGATCCCCTCTATAGGGCATAGGAAAGTCAGCCTCAAGGTGTGTCGATAATTCAGTGAATGTGGTATTCCAAGCAGACCTATGGCTTGCCTCTGCCCCACAAGAGGGAGGAGAGCAAGCCATCAATCACATTCTTACAGTTCCTGCAGAAAGGGAATACTGACAACTGATAAAGGATGAGGGGAAAGATATATATGGAGCATACTTCAATTCTACCCTTTAAAAAATAGGCCTGAATCACACTCCAAGAATGCAGACTGGACTGTCAATCCAACTGAAGGGCCTCAGCTTTCCAAGCCCCTAACCATAAGCTGGAAGATTTGTTACAGTTAATCTTGGGCTCTATGACCTTCTCATAACATTCAAGCGCCTTTTGTACAAACTCAATATTGCTGCAGCACAACAGGAAAATGGATATGTTATTGACATACGTGGAAACCCTGGCTTGAGTTCCTCTAGGGACAGTGATTCTACATAGGGCCAGACAGCATGACCTAACCCTCAGCCAGCAAATAAGAGGCTCCAACACCAAAATGTAAAGTAGGGGCAACAGTGGTTAACCCTGACAAACTGACTGAGACAACACAAAAGCGCACAACCACTTTCCGTTCACCTGTACCACAGCACTGGGGGAGCAATACAACAGCCAGGTACTGATGGTCGACCCTATCAAATGCCTTGGACTGATCCAAATTGATCAGCATGGCTTCAATGTCGTCTTTTACACCCTCTAGGATCTTGAAGATCAGATGCATGTTGCTCTGAATTGTTCAGCCCTTCACAGCACAAGTCTGCTCTGGCCCCAACAGAATCTCAGCAACTGACTGTAAACCCTCTGTCAGAATCTTTAACTCTGTGTTTAGCAGAGTTATTGGTCTGTAATCATCTAAATACTATCCAATATGCTTGTCCTTTTTCAAAAGCATGACCACAGCCTAGGAACTGAAAATGACTGTCAAAATCAGAACAAACATGTCTGACAGCCTCAAGTACAATTTTTAGGGCAAACTGTCAAGTCCCAGGGTATCAACTGGTTAAATGTAAGAGTTGGAACCGCAACATATCTCCTCCTTGTGCAATTCTGCACCCATGTTCACGGCTTCAATAGACATCTTGTTTAACCTATGTCTAACTAGCTGACTCTGGAGGTACTTGTTACAGAGCCTGCCTGGCTAGGTCTATCTCTAGAGAATCCCTACCCTAGCCTTCTTCTGCCTGGGACAGACTATCTTTGAGTGCTTTCACCATTTTAGCCATATCTAGGGCAAGTTGTTGGCTATATTTGGTGGGGAAAGATCTAATCCTATCCTTAAGCCTCTCCCACCACATATTCCCAATAACTGCCCCCACTAATTCCCGCTGCACTAATCTAGTCAGCTGTTGCCAGAAGTCCAGTAAAGACAGATTGAACTTCTAGTGAACAACCATTCTAGAGTCTAACGTCATCCAGGTACATATTGTGGTCTGAATAGCCTAACCAGTGAAATGTGGGACAATCTAGCAAATCTAGATAGACCCTTCTTACTAACATTCTATCCAAGTAGCTATCCACCCAGGTAAAGAGCCCACGTCTACATCTCCTGCTACAGGTGATCAACCCAGCATCTATCAACAAGACCAAACTTGTCAATCAGATCAACCAAGCTACAATCACTTGACCTTTGGTTAGCTCTCCGCCCCCTATCTATGCTGGAGTCAAGGATGGCATTCCAGTCCCTATTAAGACTAAGCATGACAATTTCACCAGGAACAGCCTCAACTGATGGAAAAAATGAAACACGTGCCATCTGGTTGTTGGGCGTATAAACTGCAATGATCCAAAATGAATTGCTATTCACGGCAATATCAGCCATGATCAATCATCTGGTCCCCATATGCTGAATAGACAACAAAGTCACTAGACAGCACACGAGCATCAACTTCGCAAACATAGTGTCTCTCCTGGTTTGTAGCCACATCTACCCATTAGTAGGAATGACTGCAAAATACTTCCCCTCTCCAATTTATAGACAGAATGCAAAAAAATGCATGCTAGGAATTTTTCCTAGCCAATAAGAGAGGACATTTTGTAGTCTCATCTGACTCAGTCCCAGCCTTGAAGACAGAACACTATGTTTATCTGAATTCACTCTTTTACACCAATTTGTCCTTAAGAATATCAATCCAGAATTATCCCTGATTCTAGCAAAGTTATTTAGCCACTGCTTGAAGAAATCTTTCCCAAGTATGTGGAATGTGGCAAGCATATACCTGATCTTCAAGAACATGGTCAACTGATTCTACCCCTCCCAGTATAGACCCATTAGTTTCCTCAATATCATCAGGAAGCTTTTTGATGCCTTAATCAACAAGGTCATTGAACACCTGGATAGAAGGTCTTGTTTCATTTTGCCCAATCCACTGTTGAGGCCCTTGATGACACACATATACCACAAGAACCATAGCATTAGATGACTCAAAGGTCTTTGATAAAGTGTGGCACAAAGGTTTGCTACACAAGCTCTCCAGCTATGGAATCACTGGAAGGGTTTTCTCCATTATAAAATCCTTCCTAACAGGTGGTTATTAATGGCCAGTACTCCAAGGCCCTAGCACACATCTAAAAGTTTTGGTGATCAGAGATTGGCAGCTGACCTTTCTTTCAATCTAACACTAACTTCCCAGTGGGGAAAAAACTGGCTGGTTACATCCAATGCCTCTAAAATCAAACCGATTATATTTCATCACTGTCACTCAGACCATGAACTACCACCAGTCACAATGAATGGATGTCCCCTTGAGGAGGCACTGTTACCTGAGAGGATATTGGGCCTCAAACTTGCACACAACTTCAAGTAGAATTCCTATATACGATCCATTGCTAAAGATACAAGTAAAATGATCAGCTTCCTGTACTGCTCCAGTAAATACCTGACTCCTCATGCTAGCCTCTACCTTTATAAGGCCAGATCAGGCTGAAAATGGAGTACTGTTGCCATATTTGGGCAGGAAATTTTTAAATACTTCCTAAAACATTTGAAATTTTAGTTAAAATCTTGTTTTGTTTAGGTTATCATGGTGGCATAATAATAACATTGACTTTTTTTGTACTTTTTCCATTGAAAACACATTGATTTGTAAATTCTTGTAAAAATCAAATAATTGTCCGATTTTAATGAAATTTTCAGGACTTATTCACAAATGAATGAAATTTTTTTCGAATGTTTTTTTTAAGAAAATTTTGGTAAAAATATATATTTTTCCCTACTTTCATGAAATTTCACAAAAAAACTTTCTATTTCCTGAATTTTTTTTTATTTGTTAAAATTAACCTTGGAGAATCTAAATTACCTAATTTTTTTTTTTTCAAATTTGCACTATTCTTACTGAAAATCTGCTCTGAATTGAAAAATAATGAATGCAATAAAACTATGACATTATTTAATTAAAAAAGCTTTTAATTGCCTTTGTAAATAAGTTATATTAAGGACATTATTGTCTGAAGAAATAAAATTTTTCCAATGAATAATGAATTTTTACAAGAATTTTTCATTTCTTTTTAAATTTTAATTATAATAATTTATAATAGTTTAAAAACATGTAAAATTCTGTATTGGGCTATTTCCTGGATGTGATATAGTAATTAAGTGGAAACAAAATTTACAAATTGAAAATATTAATAAATGTAGTTACGCTATTCTATTTTTAAAATAATTTTTTATTTCTTATTTTTTTTTTTTTTTACTTAATTTGTTCCCTATTTTCATCTATGAAAGTTTAAATGCAACATTATTATGAAATGGTCATGTGATCTAAGAGTTTTGTCTCTTTATAGAGAAATTTCTTTAAGAAAATCTTATATTATTTTAAATATTTTTTATTTTTACATAAAGTATCTTCAAAAGGTAAATAAAAGTCAATAAATTATTAGATAATTGTGGAAAATGTTTATTTGTAAAAATTACTAGGTAGTTAAAAACCAAAAGAAATGAGTTCACTTAGATTTCTTAAATTTTGTATCAATTCTAGCCAGCCATACTAGCTGTCATTGCTTCGTCACACATCGACCATCCATTATCACCTCAGATAAGCTATGATAAGCAGGACCAATCATTAAATAAATAGTTGTATATTACTTTTTTATGCTATAAGTAATATTTATTTCAAATCAGATTAATTTAACTTTAAATTTTTTGATTTTACTCAAATAACATATCAGAAATATATATTTTTTGAAAGACTTTTAAAAATTGATGAATTTTTTTTGTTTACAATAAGGAAAAGAGCAGCTTTTAAGAAATTTGACATTCCAATCTATATAATTTCTATCTGAAATACACCAGAATATTTTACTTACTGGAAATAAAAAATTTAATCATTTAATTTTCAATTAAAACTAAAATGAAATCTTCAAGCAAGAATGCTTTTTCATTTTTAGAAATTCATTCTAAACTTTAGGCATCAAAAATTTATGCCGAAATAGTGGAGGATTATGGATAATAATGGATAATCTGCATCTGAAATAGATGCCCCATTTTTATTTATTAAACAGTCTATTGGTCTGCACATTCAAGAAATCTTAGTAAAGTTTGATTCAGTGCGTGGAGGATGACACAGCAAGCTGAGTGGTAAAGCACATGGGACCAAAATGTAGTTTCCCCTACAAAAAGGGATGCAGGTTTAATCTTTGTCAGGGAATGCATTTTTCTTTACTAAGATTTCTTGAACATGCAGGTCAATAGATTTAATACAAACTTTTTAATAAATAATGACTTTGAAATAATAAAAAGATCAAATTAAAAATAAATCCATTAATTATATGTGTGTGTGTGTGTGTGTGTGTGTATATATATATATATATATATATAATTAATGGATTTATTTTGTATTTTTTTTTTTTATTTTTCTACATTTATTTGTTGTACTTCCAACCCAAAATTTGCAGACACACAGTCCAAAGGTGACAAAAAAAAAAAAAAAAAAAAAAAAAAAAAACAAAACTTGTTGGTTGAAATTGACCAACACACACACATATATATATATATATATATATATATTAAATTCGACCAACAAGTATATATTAGCTAAATTCAACCAACGCAAATAAACGTAGAAAAATAAACAGCCTGACCTTATCAGTTAAATTTAGACAAACATATTCAAAACAATTCCCAGCTGCCTAAATCTACTTTATACACTCCCCACCTTTCATTCCTCACATCCTCCTTTTATTCTTCCTCGTCAAGCTTTTCCTTTCTTTCACTTCCTTCTATCCTCTTCACTGACACCCTGTTTAGCCAAGTTTTGTGTATGATACCCCTTCCCCCAACTGTCTGTTAAGAGCACAAGCAATATTTGTTAAAGCTGGGTGCTGCTACAATTTTGGTAATCCAACTTAAAAGAAAGTAAAGGAAAATTTGAGTAGAGAAGAATTTTAAAGTTGATTAATTTCTTCCCTTATTGAAACATATGTTGCCCACCGCTGTCATTGTGTCCTTGAGTTTTGTCTTTCCTTGTAACACTGGTAGTAGGGCTAACAATGATATCATATTTGAAGATATCACAAACACTTGTCATTCAGATGGATTGCCAGTCTATTTATATATATATATATATATATATATATATATATATATATAAGTAATTTGTATATGTAAGAAAGTCATTATCTTATTTTTATTATAAGAAGAGGAGCAAGAACAATAGCTATCAAAAAAAAAAAAAATTGCAGTCTTCCTTTCTCTGCCAGTTATTTTTGAGAGAAAAAATTCATTTTCAGACAAATTTTTTTATTTGTTTTTAATATAGTAACTAAGAAATTGAGGCACCTTGAAGTACCTGAGGAGAGGCTAACACCTTTACTAGATGCATGAACTGACAATTGGACTTGTTTCAAGCTGAGAAAGGCATGAAAAGAATCAAGATCGATGCCTAAACACGCCTGTAGCTTGGTTTTTGAACGTTATGCTTTGGACATGTTTATTCAAACATTTATTGAAAAAGACACTTTCAGTAAAAACGTATATATACACATTTACACCGGGGAAAGGGTTAACCCACTGTCAGTACCAACCATGGTGTGTTTGATTACCCTCCAGTCCCAAAATGTTTTCCTTAATCTTGAGAAGTTAAATTTTCAGGATTTGTTACGTAACTACAAAGAGTTTTTGCTTTAAGTCATAATATTTGTATGAATTAAAAACTATTTGTTTTCCTGAAAAAGAAAACTTGTTCTTGAATATTTGAACCTTTGAAACTTTCACATTTTTAATACTGGCCTTTTAATTTGATTTTTCAAAATAAAACCTATAATACTATAAAATCAGGGAAAACATTCAAGACAATATATAATAAGAAAATTAAGAACTAAATGATATACCATGATATACTACTGTCCTCATTTTTGTCATTGTTTTGGCTGTTGTGCCCTCCAGCCTCCATTGGGTGTATATCAATCCAGGTAACCTACAGGGAATTCTGAACTGAATCCTTTACTTAAACTACAGGAGTAGACTACTGACATTCCACCATGAACAAGAACAATCTATTCGAGGCTAACTGAAAGGTAAATTATGGAAGATGCTAAGTGATATAATTTAATGTATCATAAACAAAAGTAAGTAAATGTTGTTGCTGATTTTATTTATTTATTTTTTTTTTTAATAATGCAATTATTATTTATATTATTTTAGTCTGGGATTGATTTATGCATTATATATCTTAAAAATAATAGATTTTGAATTTCTTTTAATTTTTATAATCATCTATTTTGGCTTTAGAAAGGAATGCATATATATATATATATATATATATATATATATATATATATATAGATATAGATAGATATATGATAAAATATAGTTTTAAGAAATGCTATAAGTGCTCAATATCAGGGACAGAGTGTATCTAAATATATAAAGTTGTAGCCTCTGTCTGTTTGTTATCAAACTCCTCCATATATATTCTGAAACTACATTAACCAATGTACTTGGATAAGTATATTTCATTTTGATGAAAGGGGGTCCCCGTGGAACCCCCACCCCCCGAATTAAATTTAAATTTGAACAACGGAATGACTCCTATTAAAAATATAGAAGGAGAAAACCAGATGGATGTCACATCAGCAAGATCATTGAGTAATATTGAAATGATTCATATTTCAACTCAAATTATAACAATGATTTAAAATCGATCATCATTTTCTCACAAAAAATGTGTGACACGCAGCAAGGCATGGGCAATTCAGCTAGTATAAGCATAAAAGTGGACATTGAAGTCAACACCCAGAGGCATCAGTCTATTTCACGCTTAACACAATTGTCAGACCTGATGATTGTGTTTAGCGTGAAACAGACTGTTACCTCTGGGTGTTGACTTCAATGTCCACTTTTATATATTATATATATTTTCTGTTTATAGCTTATTTTTATAGCTACAATTTATTTAAGTAAATGTTCTGTTTTTAATTAAATAGTATTAATTACATGTATCAGCTTGAATGTTCAAGAAATTTTGTAGAAAATATGAATTTTCTGACAGGAATTGAACCTGTATTCCTATATGAAAACCATCATTTGACCTGACCTGCTACATTCAGATACAGAGAAGCATCTTATTAGCAAAATCTGAATTAGTGTTTATAAACACATAATCTCCAATGATATATATACTTATTTCTTTTCAAAATCTTTTACTCCCCCATTCCTTTGTGATCACCCTTAGATCCCTTCCTCAACTACCGTCACGTTTCAATACCAAAGATATATGGGTTCACTTACTTGAATTGGTTGCGAAGATCATCAATATATTGGAAATTAGGAGTCAGCCTACCATTTGAAGCGATAATTGCCTAAAATCAGGAAAAAAAACTTACACAAGTATACAACAGCAAAGAATTTATACAATGTCTGTGTGTTCAGACTAATGTGGAATTATTATTTTAATCATTTTGACAGTTAATACTGAATCAAATTCCTAGTAAGTTCCTGTATGTGCCGTGACTGACAGTGCATATAGTAGTCATTTTCTGTATTTGTCAAGGCAAGTAACTGTATAGACTAGCTAATTATTCCCTTTCATACTCCTCCATATCCGCTCCTAACATTGAGTGAAAAGATTAAGATAAATAGAACCAAGCACAGTGAAGATTACTTTCAAAAAGGTCACCGATTTTGCTTTGTAATTCTAACTGATAACAATTTGTAATTAGTCTATAAAAATAAAATATATAATCAAAAATAAAAAGAATTAAAATTAAAATAAGGCATTTGCACTTTCCTTTAAAATCATTATATATTTCTTTCTCTCTCTAAATTACTCTTACTATACTTCTCTCAACATACAAGAAGACAATCCTAATATAAAAAGAGGAAGAAGAAGAGTGAACCCAGCCCAAAATACCAAAGTTTGCAGGAGCAGAGCATACTTATTTGTGACTGAAAAATGCTAAAAACCAGAGAGGCTCCATAACTTCTGTTATAAAAAAATTAAAAAGAAAAGAACATTGAAAAATAAAATAATTTGGCCAATCAAAAAAAAAAAAAAACTGGCACAAAAAAACTTTTTAATGTTAGCTGAAACCAAAATTCCTACCACAAACTCTGAGCCTATTTAAAAAGTTTTAAATTTCTTGCTTTACTTGGTGTATCTTCAAAACAACCACAAACGGACATTCTCCAGACAGCTATCAATATCCACCTTATTGACAAACTTTTTGCTATGTTGAATACCAAATGACTCAACTTATCACTCCAAAGAAAATAAATAAAAATATATTCATTTTATACTCTTGAATCAGTTCATTTTATTTCTGATAAAATAATTATTCTACCACATATCCACACTGGCAATGTTCTGATGTGAACAAATTTGCCATAAATTCAATGCTATTTCATGTTTCATTTAAAATCAGGATGATTTTCTGTAAGTAGCTAAAATCCAGGAGTTATTTCATTGAGGCCATTATATAAGATTTCAGTTGTTAAAACCAAATGTGGAGGAGGGGTTAACAAGCAATTAAACAGTCCCTTCTAAAGAGGATCATATTGTAAACACATGGCCAGGTCACTCGGTCAGTTTTTCCTTGACTGATTAGCTTCTGCTCCATGTCATGCTTTAAAAAAAATGGAAAAGCTCAGTGTACATACAACAAAGAAATTGAAGGTAAGCAGAGAAAAGAAAACACGATTCCCGTTTTCAATTTCTCATGGATTCACCTGGCATGATCTGAATGGGTAGTTAAATGACACTTGGGATATCTGCAGCTATTCCTGACATCTCTCACACACAGATAAAAAGACCAGATATTCCAGTTAGCCAGCAAGAACTATCTACTTCACTTCTTTCTTTAGAGTCAGTCATAGTAAGACCAACTTCAACTCTGTGATTGTCTATCTTTGACCTTGTTGATGTACAGCTTTTTACTGACGTAAACTAGAATATGGTAGAAATGTCACAGGCAGTCAAAATGACGAGAGAGAGATGGTTACAGTAAGAGAAAGTCAGAGTTCTTACTGGCTGACGAGAAGATCTGGTCTATATGTCGTGAGAGAAGACAGAAGTAGCAGTGAAGATGACTCGTGTGTTACCAACTTCTCCATCCTTAGCAAACCATACCAGCTGAATTCATTAATAAATAACCCAATATACCTGAAACAGGATTTGTGTTTTCTTGCATGAGCCGTTTCTAGTTTTTGTTCACAAACAAGATTTTAAACACATCATGGGGGGGGGGAGTTGTCTAGTCAATGGAAGAATGAGCAAGTATGGTGGGTTTATGTTTCCAACACAATCATAAAATCTTCTCTTCTGTCCATAAATAAATCTCTCTTGCAATTATTAGTAGATGGATGTGATTCAGCACAATTGAGACATTTTGCCTGAGATTCTCCTATTTCCTTCCTTATGTGAACTATTTTATCCAATATATATCTGGTATTTCTGTGCCCTCAAATACTGCCTGTAAGGATTTTTGTTTTATTTCCCTTAACACAGTATTTCATGTGTTTTGGTTTATTTTTTAATATTTCTTTTATAGTACAATTACTGTATTGATTTGGATGTATTTGCTTTAACTTTTCTAAATATTTTTCTTTCCAAATAAACTTATTGACTGAAAGGTTAGAGTTTTTTTCTTTTCTTTCAGTGGTTAAAGTCTCAATGTAAAAATGTTAAAAAAAAAAAAAAAAGTACATACATTTTTCACCACATCAGAACCTGTGTACTCCTCAAATGGGGCTTTTGCATTACATTTGATCTGTAAAAGAAAATTAAGACAAGACTAAAGTTTGATTTTTTTTTTCTTAACTAGTTTTCATATTAAATTTCAGTCTGTATTTGCTTAATATTAGTTTGTCCAGTTCCAGTTAGAGTTAGAGTTGCTTGATTGGGCTTCAAGTAGTAAATTGGGCAACATTTGCTACTTTTGAAAGTACAGTGAAACTAAATTTTGAACTGACTTTCTTCTCATTAGTAAGCTCTAGTTAATTTTAAAAATAACCCCAAAAGTCACAAGTGTAAAGTTGACTTAACCCTCCCCCACCCCAACACTGCTGAGTCCGAGACCGGCCATATTTATACACCACTGGTGAAGACCGGTGTTTCGCCATCCCCGGGACCGTCTCACCAATTGTCCTTTTTCTCTACATGTCCCCCGCCTCCTATGACCGCAATACCTATGTTTTGTGGTCACTTGTCGGGATAATTCCAAGTAGTCGTGTGTCGGTCCTCGCATTTGTGGGGATAGTGGTCTTGGTGGCCGTGTTACCCTCATGCTGCATCATGGGGTCGGACTCGCTGGTGTATAGCTGATTGGCTGTTGGTTCTCTTCCACCTCCATCTCTGCGTTGTCTGGCATCACTACGTCATCTTCTGTCGCCTGTATGTTCATTATTTTAGGTATGTCGTATGGAGATTCACTTTGACCTTTGGGGAGGTGGTTGAGAGCGTGGGCGATTGGGTGAATAGTCTGGTGTATCTGCAACTGGCAAGATCTTTCAGAGGAAACGACGATTATGTAGTGTAATTCTGCCGCTTCCGTCTAACCGTATCCGGTATTGCCTGTTGCCCATAGTTTCAACAATTCTCCCTGTTTTTGTCCACCGTCGTGGATATGGTCCCTCTTGATTTTGCACTCGCACCAATTCACCAACCTGAAGCTCTTGGAGTGGTCAGCAGTGCGTATTGTACTGTTCTTGATTTAACACATGCCTTTTCGCCATCGTCCTCTCTCTCAATTCCTTGGTTTTCATCGAGCGTTTACGAATCTGGTGCTTCTTGCAAAGTATGGGGAGGTGATCCTTTATTGCTCGACTGTATAACATCTCCGCTGGTGACAATCCGAGGTCCTGTTGGGGTGTATTCCTATGAGTTATCATGGCTCGTGCCGCCTGATCATGGCGTAGGTGGCCATAACCATCAAGGCAGTCCATCAGCATTCTTTTAGCTGTTTTTACGGCCAGCTCAGCCCGGCCATTGCTCTGGGGATAATGTGCGGACGATATGTGTTTCTTTACACCCAAGTCTCCCAGGAACGACATATTCTAGTGAGTCAAATGGTGGCCCTCCATCTGACGATATCTCCTCCGGTGCACTGTATGTACAGAACCAGCCCCTCAATGTGTCTCATACTGCTGCAGCCTTCCCTGATGGTAGTGGGGCTACTTCAATCCAGCTGGTATATCGGTCTACATATACCATATAACTCTTCCCATGCATGTCAAATAGATCTGTGACTGTCTTTTGAAATGGAAATTCTGGGTTTGAAAGTGGCATTAGTGGTTCTCTTGGCTGGGACGGGGCAACAGAATTACATCTTCAGCATTGCACCCTTGTTTGTCGAATGCTGGCATCTAAACCAGGCCAAAATAATCGTTGTCTAGTGTTAGCTAACATCCCATTCACACCTTGATGAGCAGAGTGCAGTGCCTCCAGTACCTCAGCTCTAAGCTGCTTTGGTATCAGAATTTTGTCCCCCTTTTTGGCCAGAATTGTCGGACTTTCGGCAGTAGCTCATGGCGTGACTCCGGGAATCCATCCTGTATGTATGTTGCTAACGTCCGACATTCCTCGTCGGTGGTCATGGCCACCACGATTCTATCCCAGGCGCATAGTTTTGGATTATGTGCGTACGCAGCTATGATCGATGCTTGCATGGCCCCCTCGATCTGCTGGATTGTGTCGATTGTCTTTGATCTGCAGTGTCCTGGTGGTATCGGGTATCTGGAGGTGCAGTCAGGTGCGGCGTTAAGTTTCCCCGGAACGTGTTTAATTCTAAACCTGTACATTAACGACTGTTCTTTGAACGTAATCAAACAAGGATTCTTTATGTTTTCAAGGACCTGATCTGAGAATATTTTCACTAGTGGTTGGTGGTCCACCGTAACCAGTCAATCTGGGCATCCCAGTAAAAACATCCTGCAAGATTCCAATCCGTATATCAATGCCAGGGCCTCCTCCTCTATAGGAGAGTAGCGAGACTCTGCATCCTTTGTAAACCGGGAGCCAGCCAAAATTATTTTCCAGTGGTCCCTACCGCAGTTTGGTCTTTGAAATTTACCCCTGCTCCATGCAAGGTGTGATATTACTGCTGATCCTTGTTTTCGTCCATGAGACACTTGGCTTTCCTTCCCTCTACTGCTCAGTATTCTCGACTGATATGCCGTCAAATTATTCGTCAACTCCACGGCTGCCGCTATCTTTGGCTTTTGACACACCTTCTTTACGTGCCCAACAATTCCACAGTTATGGCATCGAAGTTCCCTCATCGGACAGTTCTTCCATCCTCTCAGCCCGTTGGGGTGTGATGTCCTTCCACATCCATCGCATGGCTTGCTTTGTGGGGTCCTGGGTGTCTCTTCACCCTGGGATTGCTCCTGCTCTGACCTCACTGAGCCAAACATTGAGTGGTGGCTTAGGCTGTCTTGTAAGTGGGGAGCCGACGTGTCTGTTTCCAAACTAACCGTTGTTAGTATATTAGCTTCAGCTAATAGCTTGCTTTGGTATTCTTTGTTCGCCAGCCCGGTGACGAGTTGGCCAGCTACCATGTCCTCTGAATAATTTACAACTTGTCGGCAACTTTCGTTCGGACCTTAAACAGTAAAGTTACAAAACCTCACCTGAGCTGATAGTTTTGCCAAAGATTTAGTGCTGTCTCATGTTGTGGAATCTGTGTCTGTGTACTTCTTTATGTAGACCTCTTACCGCAAGGAGTCTTATGTGTTGCAGGAGTTGTTCCTCCGTGGTCAATTTGAGGGCTTCGGGTCCTACTAAGTCAAACAATAATCTGTTTACTTCTTTCGAGCAAGCCGTTTGCAATTCGTTACGGATTTCCGCCGGGTCTGTTAGGCCGCACATGTGTTTGTAACGATCCCATGAGTCGGTGAACAGTGCCTAGTCCCCGTCTGTGCAGCTGAGTTCAATGACAGGTCTGTCCGGTTTCTTAGTGTGGGACTGGTGCGATGTATTTTCTCTGCACGCCCGAAGTTCGTTATTCTCCCGCTGTAAACCTATTAGCTGTTGAACCAGTTGCAGGTAATGCTCATTACTGCTTTGTCCTGAAGCCATTTTAATTAAATGTCTGACTGGTAGCAATTACTGATTCAACCTTCTGGTAGGTAAAACAAATCCTGTTCACAGCGCCATGTAAAGTTGACTTAACCCCCCAAGTCCAAGACCGGCCGTATTTATACACCGTCGATGAAGACTGGTGTTTCTCCATCCCCGGGACTGTTTCACCAACTGTCCTTCTTCTCTACAACAAGAAGTAAAATTCAAAATTTAGTAGCACTGAGCTTTCAAAAGCAAACCAATATGATAACCATACATACATGTTTTCCAGAGTAGAAAAATTATGGAATCCGCTATGGTAAAAAGTAGGGGGTCAATTTGATTGTAAAACAAAAGTAATCCCTCTTTTAAAATTTAGAAACACTGAACATTCAAAAGTAGCCCAAGATGGCAACCATTCCTATGTTATTTAAGAGTTGATCTGGTTGGCATGTGGCATGTTCTGTTCAGATAATGTCAGCAAAATACACATGTTTAGGCTTTGGACAACAAAATAAAATAAAACCATGCATTTATGGATAAGCTACATTCATTTTATTCTTTGTAAAGTATAAATGTTCCTTGTCATACAGATTTTATAAGAAAAAATGATTTTTTTAAAAATTACTTAGAAGTAATGCCACTCTGCTACCTGTTTTTTTCTAATCAGCCTAAGGTAGGTGGGGAGGTACTGCCCACTTTGGGAATCACAATTCAAGGTCATAAACTATTAAGTTAGCTGCTGGCTTATGAAATATGGTTAATATTGATAAAAACTGTCCAGATTTGAACTTTAGAGTAAAGAGAACCAAACTATGACTTACCATATCATAAATATGGGGGTAGAGCTGACTACCAAAGAAGTCAGTTGATTCCCTTGGAATTTGGGCTGGCATATTACTAATGGAACAAATCAGAACGCCATCACCTGCAAAACTAAAAGAAAGAAATCACATTTTCACTGTTGATCAACTGGATTTGATTTCAAAACAAAAAAAAAATACAAAAACCTATACTTTATATTACTATTAATAATATGTAAATAACACATATATTAAGATCCATCTGCATTAGCAAAGTCTTTCCAGAAATGATCCAGAAATTAGTAACAAAAAGAATCTCACTAAAATAAACACCAGATCATCATTTGATAGAATCATTATTATTAGGTGTGTACAAAAGTTTCCAGTTCCCTTTTTTATAAGCTAGAAAATATACAGTAAAAGAAATGTTGCTAATATCTGTATACAGACACACACCTCTTTTCTTTTTTTTTTTTTTTAAAAATTCCATGACCATTGAGGGTGTAGACAGTCATGACTTTCAAGATTCTTTTTCTTTATTATATATCCTTGGAAAAGATAATACATTAGTTTACTGTTATCTTCTCCAGAGTTTGGAATTCAGAGTTCATTTAAGTCTAGAGAGCCTAGTCTACACTGCTATTTAATTCATAGCTGGGCAAGATGTGCTACAGTAAGTGTATTTCCATGAATACTTACTAAATGCAGCTTGGCACAAGACCATAATAGTGGTGGGTTATCCACTAAAAAAAGAATTCCTGAACAATTGCTGGCTAATTATTCTTGAGTATGAACTTTTTTTTGTGTAGATAGCAAACTAATCTTAGCCTAGTCTGGCACAAGGCAAAAATAAGTGTGCTCACTATACTCTCAGGTAAGTATGGTAATGTATTTGAACAAGTATCAAAATAAACAAAAACATTGAAGTGGTTGAGAGAAAATTGACCTTCAAACTATATATATCATACTAATGGTGAGTAATTGAATGACAAAATAGAAAACTATATAATGTTTCATCTTTCAAAAAACTTCATGCATGAGACTAAAATAATGTTCTTAGAGATGAGAGTATATGTAGGAATAGAGGCAAAAATATAAACAAAAATGTTGGTTACAATTATTCATTGAGAGAAAATTAAAATTTGAAGTTTATCATCTATTAATCTTCAGCATTCCTCTGAATGTTAACTTATTTATATACAAGTATATATTTATGTATATTTAACTCATTGTTAGATTACAACCCTCAACAATAATCGCAGACAGCATGATATTTAAAAGGCTCTTTATCTTTAATACCTTCCATTCTCACAACAATGTATAATTAAACCAACATATATATATCTTATTTCATCAACAAGAACATAATCTTTTAAGAAGAAAACGTCTTATATAGAATTTTTTTCACTTTGTTATTCAATTACACACCGAGGCACTTATTTGTTTAATGGCATATCAACTCCTTATGGTTCATTTAATGCCAAAATTTAATTTTCTTGGGAGAATTAGTAATTTCATTTATAAAAATGTATTGCTGGCAAATTTTATTTATTGATTTTTTGTATGTATTGCTAGTATATTTATACTTTCCTAGTGTTTTGACCCCCGGTTTGGGAATTAACTATTTGCTCATAGCTGGGACTGTAACAGATGCTACCACCCTAGATCATGGTGGACCTGTGAACAACAGCAATTAAGAAGTGGTTCCATGAGTTATTTGTTTTTTTTACAGCTTAACCCTTTGCAGGTTATTTAAAGCCAGAAAATATTTTTATATTGTAAGTTTTTTTTTTTTTTTACGAGAATGATTTAGTGATACAAATCTTACTAATTAATCCATAGCTAGAGGGAGAAGTGGTGGATTCATACCTTTTTCAAGGTTATTTGTGTGTAAGTGAATATAACAAACCCAAAAGAAATTGGAATTTGGTTCTCTGATGAACGATTCTGAGCCATTACACCACCCACACATCCAAGTTTACAGCAACTGGTATTCTCAAGTGGATACCCATCTAGGTACTTTGCTTTTCATTTCAAGTAATTTAGCTTTATAAATTAATTTCCACTGTATAAGTATAATGATGAAAAAATAAGGTGACAATTCAAAATAGAAAGGAATGGGAGAAACCTAAGATTGAAGGAGAAGGAATATATAAAAAAAACTCCTGTGTTTGTAACAAGGAGCGTAAGTCTTTATTGTTGGTATCAGGAATTCCAAGAAGCATTGATCTGGAGAATGTTAATAAAGAAAATTAACCACATATTAGGTGGTTCAGCTAAGAAACAATGTTGGTTTGGTGAAGAACTAATGGAGATCATGCAAGACCAAGGAAACTAGTCAACAGTATTACAGTTTGCTCGGAATAATAAAATAAATAAAAGTAAATGCAGTTTAATTTTTAAACAAAGATATAGCAACCGAGAAAATTTATCATTAAAAATTTGTTTTTTTTTTTAAGAATTAATATATTTGTTTTTATTCAAATTTTTCATTATTTCAAATGTTATTTTTAGTGGACAGCCATATTTGAAATAGACAGGTTATTTTTAAGTATGTATCATGTCTATCAGCCTGCGCACTTGAGAAAATTTAATAGTAGCAAACTTGAACCTTTGTGCACACTCCCAAAAAAGGAGTGTCAAAAGGATGTTTTCTCCATTGATACCACTATTATTTTAACTACCTTCACTTCTCAGCAATGTTTATTTTTTTTAAAAAGTGATGATTAGAATTGTAATAAAACAAACACATGAAAGTGAATTTATACATTTTCTTTATTCTTGAGAATTGACAACAAAAATAATAAACATTTATTTATTAGGTTTTTTATTTATACTATTTATAATATTGTTTATTGTAATGGTTGACAAAATATCAGTTAATTGCCAACTAATTCAAACTTTATAAAATGGTAATAAGGATTTTCTTATAGTTGGTTCACATATTTTAATAAGTAAATGTTTATAAATTTATGAATAAAAATTGTTTTCACATTTATTTCTTTATAAATTGGTTAATGATAAATAATGCATTGCATCATTTTTTTTAGTATTTTGTAAATATAAAGTTATTTGTAAATAAACCATCTAATAAATATATAATGATTTATATTTTTGTTGTAAATGCTCAAAGAACAAGGAAAATGTATAAATTCACTTTTATCCTCTGTTTAGATTTTATTACAACTCTAATCATCATTTTCTAAAACATTGCTGAGGAGTGAAGGTAGTTAAAATAATAGTGGTATCAAAGGAGAAATCTTCCTTTTGACATTTTGTGGGCATGAAGGTCCAAGATTACCAAAAATGTACTCTCCAGCAGAGTTCTTTAAGTTTTCAAGTGTACAGGCCAATTAGCATAATAAACACTGTTTAAAATAACAAAGTGCCTATTTAAAACATGGGTATCCACTAAAGATTATGTTTGAAGTAATAATATTAATAAATATAATTAAACAGTAATAATATTAAATATAATTAAACAGTAATAAAAACATTTTTTTTATAAAATCAAAAGTAACCTTTAACTTCCAATAAAGAATCTCAAATACTACAATTCTGTAAAACTTTTTAAGGAAAGAAAACAAAAAAAACGATAGATATGTGTGAAAGTGTATATAAACTTTCTTTTTAGTACTGCTCAGTTATTGCTTGTCCTGTTTCCACAGACTGTACTACTTAGCACAGGGATTGAACTCACAATTAATGTTACCAAATTTACAAATCAAAACTTTAATTCATGAGGCTATTGTTCCATGGAGCAAGATGAGATATCCCACAACATGGCAGTGGCATAGCTAAGTGGGGGCGAGGGGGGGGCGGACCGCCCTGGGTGCCAGCACAGGAGGGGTGACACAATGTCACCCCCAACAAAATTTTTCAACCAGGCTAAGGTGCCAAAAATAGTCTGAAAACAGTGGTGGAGACACAGGGTTTCACAGGCAGGCATATGACCCCCCGGAAATAATTTATGACCACCCAGTTTTGTCCCCCACGTCAGAAATTTTCTAATAAATTGTCGGGAAATTTGTGAGTAGGAAAAATAGCAATGTTTTCAGCTTTCATGTGTTTCAGTTGCTACAATGTTGGTTACTAACAAGAGACATTGTTGTAACATTTTATCGGATGATATGGTGTTTTAACTCTGCATCATTAATAACAACAAAGCAAAATACGAAGCCAAAAGTGCAACAATTTCAGTCTTGCCTGTGTATCAATTCGCTGAGATACAATTTTCCATTGAGTGAGCGATATACTTTTGAATATATCTACTAGTGTTGGGACAATTAATCGGAATCGAGAATCGGAAAAATCAGAACTTTTTGAGTTATCAGAAAAATTTGTGCCTATTTTCCGATTCCAAAAACGATTCTTTTAAATTTTTAACTTAATTTTCCATTATTGATACTAATGATAAATATTTATTGGTTTTAAATTATCATTAAAACTAAAATCATAATAACATCAAAATACGATGTATACTGCGTGCCAAATTATTATCGAGATAACTTTTTTCTAATATTTCAAAAACCGTCAAATCAATTTACACAAAATTTTCACACAATGTTGGCAACACTGAGCTGCGCAATCACTGAAATTTTCGTACTGATCTGCCCAATGTAAACAAACTGGCGCCATATTTGTTATCAGCACGGTGATTTGAGTGTGCCAAATTATTAGAAAAATATAAGAATTTAGTGAAAAAGCAGTTTAAGTGATGCTGAAAAGAAAACTATTACCTCAGAACTCTCAAAAGGTAAATCTACCCTAGAAATTTTTAAAATGATAGGGAAGTGTCATCAAACAGTGAAAAATTCACCGCTGACCCTACACAAGTACGCAAAAGGGCATATAAAGGCAAGCCGAGGGTTATTTCACGTCGTCTTATGTCATGACTTAAAGGAGAGGCCGCAAAGAACCCTGGACTTACCAGTCAAGAGCTTTTCAGTCGTATTCGGGATCCTACTGTGTCTAAAAGTACTCGGTGTCAGTATCTGAGGGAAATAGCAACAACAGTCAAACCTGTATCGAAGTCTTTTTTGACGAGAAATCATATTCAAAATCAATTGAAATGGACTGAGGACAATATGAAGATTGACTTCTCTAAAGTTTTGTTCACAGACGAAACTCAAGCAACACTTGATGGGCCAGATAGATGGTGCAAAGCCTGGGTAATGAAAGGACAGAATCGCCATCAGCATTCAAGACGCCAACAAGGCGGTGGAGGCATAATGATCTGGGATGGTGTTATTGGAAAAACATTAGTGGGCCCATGGAGGGTACTGAATGGCGTCAAAATGACTGCTGATGCATACATAGCGTTTATGAAGTAGCATCTTGAACCGTGGATGAAAAGGCAAAGAGTTGCTTTCAGAAGGGCCATTATTTTTTATGCAAGATAATGCTGGATTTGAACCCAATCAAAAACCTTTGGAGCATCATGAAGTGAAGACTGTACGCCAATGGACAACAATTCAGGAGCAACGCTGAGTTGTGGGACGCAATTCTTGACATATCTCGCGGCATTACAGCAGATGACATCCTACAATTAACAAATTCTATGGATCGTCGACTTTTTCAAGTAATTTCAAAACAGGGAAAGCACATTCCCTATTAATTTGTTTAAAACTGTGCCTTTGTTTGTATATGTTATTATTTGTTTGATATCTTATTTATTAGCTTCTTTTGATCATAAACATTCACGTGCAACATTAATAAACCTTTTGTTTGCTCAATTCTGGGAATTTTACTAAACCTTTCTAATAATTTGGCATGCTCAAATCACCGTGCTGATAACAAATATGGTGCCAGTTTGTTTACATTGCACAGATCAGTACGAAAATTTCAGTGATTACGCAGCTCAGTATTGCCAACATTGTGTGAAATTTTTGTGTGAATTGATTGGACGGTTTTTGAAATATTAGAAAAAAAGTTATCTCGATAATAATTTGGCAGTGTATTTTACTTGTATAAAGAAAAACAAAAAAATAAACTTTGCATAAATTCTCTAGGTAACCTTTAAAAGAATGCAGTTGATTTACAATGTTCCGAAAAATGCTTAAAAATTAAATAGAAATTTTTGTCAAGAAAAATACTTTCAAACATCATTAATAATTAAATGGTACCCAGAAAATGATACACCGGAAAATTAGAAAACAGAAAATTACATCAACCATGAGCCAGTCGAGACTGTCGGATCTGGCTGTGCTGTTCATTGAAAATGAGCTTACAAGACAAACAAATTTTGACGATGTCATTGACCAGTTTGCCACAAGGAAAAAAAGAAAACATTCATTTTAAGATCATAGTATCGAATGTCATTCTTTTGTGTATTGCCATGTTTTGTATTTAGTTGTTCTGAAAGTGCATTTTAAAAATCTTTTGATTTGAACTGATTATTTTGTAGTATTGGATTTTGTCTTGGATCATACATGTAAACAGTAACGTACCGGTCAGTAGAGTAAAGTAGAGGTAGAGCATATATGAAAATTTAGCTATAGCTAACCATTCTGCATAGGGTGAATCAGAGTCATTGGGGTGACATTTGAGCGGACTGCCCCGAGTGACGTTTACTCTAGCTACGCCACTGCAACATGGACAGCAGTGTGAGAACAATCTACCTTTATAGATTAAATAAAGAATTGTTTTAAATTCCCTGCCCAGATTGTCAGACAGTACAATAGTGGAAACATTGGGATCATAACAAAAAGGTGGATATTAGTCCAACTGTAAATAATAATAACTCCCCATTCCAGAAATTCAGATAGAAATAATTTTCTGTTTCAGTTTGGTAAGGTTTTTGAGAAAAAATAAAAATATAAATATGTATGAAACAGTTTGGGCATTTTTCTTCTCAATATATTAAATTTCTATGGCTTATCAACCTTTTACAGGCTTTTTAAGGGCAGAAATTATTTTTAGACTGTAAGACAATGATTTAGTGATACAAGTCTTACTAATTAATCCATAGCCGGGGAGAGCTATTAATGCCCTTCTCAAGGTTATTTGCATGTAAGTGAAGATAACAAACCTAACTGGAATTTGAATTCAGCTCCCTGATTCCCAATTCTGAACCATTATCCATCACATTACCTGCACATTCAAACTTACAGCACCTGGTATTCCCAAGCAATCACCTATATAGGTATTGACCAGATTCAATGTTGCTTAACTAGTGATCATACAGGAACTGGTATTTCAACATGATATGGCCATAAGCCAAACGGCCCATTGCAAATGTCAGAAAGAGTATAGTCAATATAGGAGGTTATCTAAAATTCTAATTGGGTTCATGAATTTTGTTTTTCTTTTTTAATTTAAATAAAAAAAATTTGAATTGAACAAACATCTAAGCAGTAAAATATTCCACCAGTCATATCCAACCATTGCTTGAACAACCTGAAAAATTTAAATAAACATTTAATTTTATTTTTTATTTAACATTAATTTGTTATAAATGAGGAAAAGATTTATAGAAAGAAATTTCATGAAACATTTATATAGCTACACCTCTTCTCAGCTGGTTTCTTTAAAAAGTAAATAAAAACAGCTAATCAAAAGACATGATGAAGAAACCCACCACTTCAAAGAATACAACAACAGTTACCATTTATCTGTTCCAAGTCATCCATGTTTATTTTTCTCAATTTAGCTTTGCAAAGTTCTTAGTAAATTTTTCTTTTTTATATTTTTAAATTTCCAAAGGAGACTAATTACTATGAAATTTGACATTTGAAGCTCACTGTTCTTAAATTTGATCAGCATCAATTGCCAAATTATAAAAGTAGAATAAGCCCCTCTTACCCAGGAGGTGCAGGGGTTATATGTTCCCAAACCCACAGTGGTTGCCTGAAGTTGGATAATACCAAACTCTGTGTGTGTGTGTGTGTGTGTGTGTGTGTAAGACAAAGTGAAAAAGCTTTTTATAGACTGCACATTTTGCCTGCATGCACTAGGTAGGTATCTTTAGATTTGAATGAAAGACAAACCTTTATGCAAGAAGTGCATTGGAATATTTTTTGAGGAAAGGGTTATAAATAACCTTATCGATGACAGAACATTTTTTTTGTTCATATTGAGGATGTTAATGTCTGCTGGATTTGAAATTACCCCCACTTTGAGTAGATCTGTTTTTTTTGTTATTGCTTTTGCAAACATTGATATCGTGTATGAGCCCAATTTGAGATTTATTATGGACAATTGTGACATCAGCGCACTTTAAAGCATTATCTAGCATATCCTTGTTATTCTCATATAGTTTATTTTTTAAATTTCTAGATGTTTCACCAATGCATATCATTAGGCATTTTGTGCAATTTATTTTGTATATTCCTGTCTCTGCTTTATTGTTGTAACTATTTTGTTTGATGCTAACTATATTTTTGGTGTTGAATTTTAGATAAAGTTATTTTCAATGGTCAATGTCATGTAGGTGGGTAGAATTATGTGCCTAATTTTGTCAGGGTACTTGTGATTGTTATTACCTGTGAATTTTGTAGGATCCACTTTTAGCATTATAATAAAAATGTAATCAGTGACAGAAAGAAAATTCAGTTATACTGTAGATTAGCATAGATATTTCCCAAGGTCAAGAAGTCTCTTTTCATTAAAAGGAAACACTTTACAGCTTCTCATTGGTATATACAAATTGTTATTGATACCATTATTTAGTCAGACTTATAATTTTTTTTTCTGAGGTTAAATGAAACCGTAGAACACAAAGCAGTTGATATGAGAGAGCCACAATACCAGTAAGGCCAAAATTTGTAAAATATGTTCAGTTTTTGAGATAAGGAATTATTATTATATGCTTTGCTATTAGATCAGCATACTCATCTGAGACACTTATATAATCCTCTCACCCAAGTATAGATATGACGTTTAAGGCTTCAGAATTTAAAACAAAATTAGTGGATGAAAGCATTGGTTAAAAGCAGATCTGGTTCCCTGGCAGTGCTGAAGGGTCACATTGTCTGGCCTAGTGAAAGAAATAAACAAGAAGCACAAAGGTGTATAAGACTAGTAAGTAATAGATGATATGAAATATCCTCTAAGCAAGGAAAGTAGACACGTGAAGATGGCCATAAGGTATATTGGTCAAAATATTGTGTGTACAAGATCCAAGATGAGCATGCTGGTCAGAATAGCAAAGCAATGAGGCTGAAATATGATCCTAAACTAATACAGTCAAAGATTTTAGAGAAAAAAAAACAAACAACCAACCCACCTTTACACTGCACCAAAAAAGTTCTATCAAACTTTAAAATTAACTTTAAAAAGAAAATGTATGTTATTTGAAAAGAGATTTCTTCAAACTAACTTTAAAATTTCTTTTTACTCAATGTAATTTGTAAAAACCTTTCAGTGGAATTTTTTATCCAGTTATATAACGGAATAAAAAAATTACACTGAAAGGTTTTTACAAATGATAAAAAATGATTGATTTTTTTTTTAACAGCTTTGCAGGTTATTTAAACACAGAAAATATTTTTACATTAAAAACCGTTTTTTTATAGATAATAATGATTTTAGTGATACAAGTCTTACTAATTAACTTATAGCTGGTGGGAAAAGAGGTGGATTCATACGTTTCTCAAGGGTATATACATGTAAGTGGGAATTCCAATGGGAATTGAAATTCAGCTCTCCAATTAAAAATTAAGATATTATCCATTACACCACCTGCACATCCAAGTTGACAGCATCTGGTATTTCCAAATGGTCACCAATCTAGGTACTGACCAAGTTCAACATTGCTTAACTTTGGTAATGGCCATAAGCCTAGATAAAATCAGAGTTGATTACCAAATCATAATACAAATAATTTTCAGCTATCAAAATTATTTTCCAGCAAGCATAGCCATAATAAACAAATAAAGTACCTAATTATATAGGTTATTTAACAGATTAAACAAGATATTTAAAAACTTGTAATTTTTTGCTTCCAATTTGCAAACATAACTTTTCATTTTCTTTGTAAACTTTGTTCAATTTTCACTCAACTGAAATGTGCAGAAAAGCTCTAAAACAAACTGAAAACAACCAAGTGGGGAAAATATGCAAAGATGAAAGGTGATATAAATTCATTAAATCAGAAGCAGAAAAGCTTGAAGAAAAAAAATGTATATAAGGCCACTCCTTACTTAACAACTGGGTTTCATTCCAATGACCTAGTTACTAAATGAGAAGTGGTCCCTTACCACTATTTCAAAAATACTACAAGGATAATAACATGTTTGTGGCAATCAGCTTTAGATAGCTTTTATATCACTTTTCACACCATTAGTAACATTAAAATCAGCTCTATATTCTGTACATTACTTCAGCTTGTGTACTGTAAATATATTACCAGTAAATTTTAATTTAGTTAAAAGCTTTATTTACACTATTCAAATGCAAACAATGTTTACCATTTTTGTTGTTATTACTACATTTTGGCTATTGCACACTCCAGCCTTAATCAGGTGTATATCAATCTGAGTAACCTACAAGGGTAGATTACTTTCATTTCACTGCCCATGTCTAAGGATATCTATCCATATCTAGTTCTTATTTTAGTACTGCTTACCCTGTTTCCACCGAGTCCAAATACACTACCTACCCAGGAATTGAATTTATAAGTACTGTCACCAAATTCACCAACCAATGCTTAAATTCACTAGGCTATTGTGAGACAATTCTGTGTGGAGAAGTGGAGTCTTAAACCTAACCTGCCTGCTGATGAGTACTGCTGTTGTCATGCTTGACTGAACTCACTAAAGCTTTTCTTTTATTATAGCTGCTGCTGTTGAAGACCTGCTGTCATTTGTCTTTATTAGTGGTTCCCATATCTTATTTTATTTCTATGCTAGATTTACTAAGGAGGTCCTCATAGGTTAACATATGTGCTGATTCTTTCAGATGTCTAGCATTTCAGTGTTCTTCCTGGTCCAGGTTTCTTCACTTCATTCCACAGGGGTTGATGAGTATCTTTTTCCCTCCATACATAATCAGCTATTTCTAATCGGCATAAACCTGATAAAAGCCAGAGAGCAAAATGGGCAAAACGTTGTGACAAAAACAAAAAAAAAAAAATAGTGTAAATAATGATAACTCCACATCCAGAATTTTTTTCTCTTTATTAACTTTGATTCATTTAGAAGAAAGAAAAAAAAAAAAAAAAAAAAAAAAAGAAAAAAAATCAAGCATGATCAAAGTTTTCACAAAATATATTATTGATATATATATATATATATATATATATATATATATATAAATTGTATACAACATGCATTATTGACTGGTTAAATTTCTTTTTTCTTTTTAATGCAACAGACTTTATGGTAGGTCATAAACTTTGGTTTGTTAAACAGGTATGGGTCATTAAGTGTGTAAGATTTTTTTTGTTTTTTTTTGTGTCAAAATCTTTGTCATTATTAAAATGGGAACATCAAATGACTTTTGAAGTAAAAATCATATTTTTTACAGTCCGGGAAATTTGGGCTAAAAAAATTTTTTTTTTTAGTATCAATGTGAGATCTTAAATATGTATGAAAAATTTAAGAATTTTAATGACACTTTCAAGATCTATACAGAAATTATTTTTGAACTGTTTCTTTTTTTGAATATCTTTCTAAGAACATTTTGTTTTAATTTCTTACTCACCCCACCAACATAGACACTTTTAATTTTTATGAAATTTTAAGAAATTATGAAAAAAAGGCCCCAAACATGATAAAAACAAAGTTTTATCATCAATTTTTTTTATTATTTTATTAATTTATTTTTAATGTTTTCTAGCACATTTGAAATTTTGGTTAAAATTTTTGTTTTTCTTGCTTCAGCAAGTGGATGAAAAATTTTTTTGGTGTTAAAAACATTGTTTTGGAAATTCTTGCAAAAATCAAATTGTTGGATTTTTTTTTTAGAAAACCATAATAAATTTTTTTTTAAATTTTACTAAATTTCGATAAATTAAAATTTCAACCCATTCATATTTATATTAATTAAAAGCAGGACTTCTTGGAGAATCTAAATTTATCAATTTGTTTTTGTCAAACAAATACCATTTACAAAAAATCTGCTCTGAATCATAAAATAAAAAATGCAATAAAACTATGACATTATTTAATGCAAAAAGCTTTTAATTGTTTTTATAAATAAGATATGTTAAGGACACTATTGTCTTAAGAAAAAATTTTTTTCAGTGAATAATAAATTTTTACAAGAATTGTTTTCATTTTTTAAAAATTTTAATTAAAATAATTTATCAAGTTTTAAATCTTAAAATTCTGTATTAGCCTTTTAGATACTATTATTTAAAGTCAACATTATTAAGATTCAGTGAGACATTAGATTATGAAGAATATTTTCTAAATTTTTAAGATTACTGAGTACTTAAAAATTATACAAAAAAGGTGCTCAGGAAATTTGTTTCTATTGTTTTACAGATAAAGTCTTTAAAACAACATTAGATCTGTCATGAGGCTGTCAACACGTTAATTCAGCTATTGTCAGGTTAAAAAATGGATTTCTGTGATATTTTAAACTTAAAGTAAATAATATTTGTTTCAAATCAGATTAATTATACTTTAAATCAGCTAATATTCCTATTTCATTTTTAAAAATTCATTTTAAACCTTAAGTATCATGTTTCTTGTGAAGGTCCCTATTATAAAGACATCTGCTTAGAGAATTTAAATCACCAAAATTTTGGGTTAAACAGGAATGCCCGATGCAAACTGACTTAAATCATAAAATAAAAAATGCAATAAAACTAAAACATTTTTAATTGTTTTATGAATAAAATATATTATGGATGCTATGTTGTCATAAGAAAAACATTTCCTTTCAATGAATGATGAATTTTTACAAGAATTGTTTTCATTTTTTTTAGAATTTTAATTAGAATAATTTATAAAGTTAAATCTTTTAAAATTCTCTATTAATTTGTAGTGGTCAAGTGATATTGTTTTATTAAAGTAAAAATTTTTTTTTTTTTTTTACATGGATGTTCACCCTGTACAAATCCCAAGAGCCACTCAAGGTAGAGGGCTACAAATCATAAATAAAAAAGTTCTATATATCACTATTTCAATAAACACCAGTATTTTAAAAAGAATTTTGAACTTTTTTGTGTGTTGATTTTTGTAAATAGACATAATTACAGAACATTATCAGAAAATAAGACCAATATTTGATAAATTTTAAAAATTTATTGATAATTTTCTAATATTTTCTTAACAAGTGTCTTTGTAAGTAAAGCTATAAAACCAAATAACTAAAATTCAATAGAATATTAGATAGTTAAAAAAAATACTAATATTTGCTTCAATTCATATTAATTAAACTTTCAATTAGTTAATTTTCCTCAAAAAACACTGAAATTAACCTGCCAAGATTGAAAAAATATATACTAAAGAAAAATTGTGTCTCCTGATAAGAACTGAACTTGTGTCTATTTTTCCATCAGTTTTTAGTTACAAAACTGAACTACACACACATTATATATATATATATATATATATATATATATATTCATACATGTTTCATTAAATAATATAGACAAGTGTTTTCTATTTATTTTATGTAAATTCTTTTCATAACGTCTGATAAGCTTAATAACATTATCATTAAACGAAGAAAGAAAATCACAATATTGATCCATATTTTTTAATCCAATCTAAGCTTTTGGCGTGGTCATGTGTGACGTCATGAGCTGCGGTGCAATTTTCACTTCTAGCATCTTATATGCACATGTTTATCGTTGCTAGGAAATCATCCATGTAAATAATGACAGACTATCCTCACTGTCTTGTCCGTATATTGCTTAATATATTGTACTGTAATTGACATCTTTGATAATGGCTTATGTAAGCCAAAAGCTTAGATTGGATTAAAAAATATGGATCAATATTGTGATTTTCTTTCTTTGTTTAATGATAATGTTATTAAGCTTATCAGATGTTAGGAAAAGAATTTACATAAAATAAATAGAAAACACTTGTCTATATTATTTAATGAAACATGTATGAATGAAAGAAATGCTGCCTAAATACACACAATATATATATATATATATATATATATACATACATATATACATACATACATACACTAATAGTAATACTCATTAGGAAAAAAAACCTTAGATAGCTCAACTTGTAGATATGCCAAAACAAGTTGGTACCCAAGGAAAAATTGGAAATAAAAAGAAAGAACTAAAAACATCCGAACAGGGCGAAATAAATTGTCCAGTGCCTTAAGTGTTTAGTCCAAAGAAAAATACTCCAAACAAGTAGTAAGACTAAAATGTAAAGTGCTCAATATGCTAAGTAGAGAGAGAATAACTAAAATAAATCCTAAAAAGCCAGGAAAACCTATCTAGGTTTCACCTAAATGGATCTTCAGGGTAAGCTGGCTAAAAGGGAAATGACGAAACAGTATTTATTGATAAAACCATTAAAAACTACTAAGCATAAACACATGTGACAGAAGAAAAAAAAAAAAAAAAAAAAGTTTTAATATTTCCCATTTTAAAAAGGTGTCACTACCAACTTCTTGTTTTATATTCCATATGTATGTGGACAGGTTGGTACTATGTTTCTAAGTTTCGTGATTAAAGCTATTTAAATGATTATAGTAATGCTTTTTTTAAATTACCTTGGGTGGATCCTATGTAAAATTTGGGGCTCTTATCAATATCATTCGGTTTATTTCTATGTATTTCGACTTTATAAACCATACACTCTTGCTAGCACATGCCCTTAAGTGGACAGGCATCCTTATTTCTACAGTTACAGTTAGGGAGGTTAGGGTGTGGTTTGTCTATGATTTTTTTTCCTATTATACTTATTAATTAAGTTAGTCATTGTTGTAGAGTAGTTTTCACAGTGGAGGCTTGTATTTCAATAAGTCATCCTAAATTAGGTTCGACATACAAAATGTTAGGAACTTGAAATAAGAGTTAATGACACAGCAATCTAGTTGTGATGGTTGGTACTTAAATGCCCGATATCGACTGACTCGCTCAATACCACTGAGCCAAACTGGCCACTGCTACTACTACTTATTATCTTTATTATGGGAGAGTCCATTACAATAGAATAGGTATTATGGTATAACACCCTCCCTAAAACTTTACTCCGTAGGAGTAAAAAGTTTTATTTATTTATTTTTTTTTAGCAACATCGTAGCATATCTTCTACGTTTTGGGTCCACTTTTAAAGGATCAGTTGCCTTTCTTTTTCTCCTGGATCAGCGTATCTCAGGTAAAAACGTTGCAGGTGTAGTTAGATCAAACGTATTGAAAATCACCTCCATCGGCGTTTCTTCCGCGGGACCGCTGTCGATCATGTCTGAAGCACGTCGTCTGATCTGGTTAATGTGCCTTCTGCACGTGAATTTTTCACCTTTCACCAAGTACATCATATTGCCAATATGCTTTTCTATTTTTCCAATCTCCCAGAACAATTTATTCTGCTTATAGACCTTAAAATATATTTTTTCACCAGGATTGTATTTTTTTACTTGAATAAATTTTTCTCTACCTGGCTTTGTCTTTTTTGGTAATAATTTGTCGAAGACAGATCTTACCCGACATGCAAACATCACCTCGGCTGGCGACTGTGAGGCTGGTGTTCCGTTATTTGGGGTAATCCTGTATACCTGTAGAAACTTCTGTAGGGCTTCATCTGCAGGTATTTCCCTAGCTTTCTTTAGAGCTCTTTTCAGAGTGTCCACAAATTTTTCAGCTAATCCGTTTGATCTTGGGTGATATGGAGATGTGGTAACATGTTCGACATTGTATTCCTTGCAGAAATCTTTAAATTGTTTCGACGTAAATTGACTTCCGTTGTCCGTCACAATTGTGTCTACTACACCAAACCTTGTGAACAATTCCAGCAGGAAGTTTTTAGTACTTTGCATCATCGGATTTCTTATCCTTTGTATCTCAGGCCATTTCGAAAAACTATCTACTACTATGATGTAATGGTATCCATTCAGTGGACCTGCAAAATCCACATGTAACCTAGACCATGGTAAGTCTGTTTTTGGCCATGGGTTAAATTTTACTGGGGGTGCCTTTGCAGCTAAAGCACAGCCTTTACATTTTGCCACTGTGTTCTCAATGTCCCTGCCCATATTCAGCCAATATACAAAACTTCGCATTAGGCTCTTCATCCTAGTGCTGCCCGGGTGACCAGTATGAAAATCCTTTAGTATTTGCTTCTGCAGTGTGTATGGAATCACTACACGTCCTCTGTATAACAATACTGTATCGCAAAGCAAAAAAAAACATTTGTTGTGTACTGGTCCCTCTTGGCTATTTTTTTTCTTTTATTTTCAAGATATACTTGTCTCTGGTGGCGGCTTCTTTTATTTTTTCTAGAGTTACCGGAAGTTCTGGAACTGCATTCTTCTAATGGTTCACTCATTTTTGGAATTAACCTGGACAGCCCATCAGCGTAGCCAAATTTATTCGATGGTATGTACGCCATGCTGAAGTTATAGTTTAACAACATTGTACCCCATCTCTGTAGACAGTTGGCTGTATGCGCTAAAACCCTTTTTTTCGATCCAAAAATCGAAATTAAAGGCTTTATGGTCGGTTTTGTAGCTTAAAATGTCGACCGTGGAGAAAACGTGAAATTTTGCTACTGCAAATATTATTCCTAGCGCCTCTTTCTCTATCTGAGAGTACTTCTTCTCAGCCGGAAGTAGTGCTCTAGAAGCATGCACAATTGGTTTTACTTGACCATTTGTCATTTTGTGTAAGATACATGCTCCTACTCCATACGCACTTGCATCACAAACTACTATGATCCCTAACTCCGGGTTGTAATGGGTTAAAAATAATTCCGAGGTTAACACTTCCTTTATCTTTTCAAATGCTTTTTGACATTTATTGGTCCATTTCCAGGGTTTTCCTTTCTTCATTTAATGGTGCCCGCAGATCATACATTTTAGGGATGTAAATTTGGTAATAATTGGCTAATCCCAAAAAACTTTGTAATGTGGTAATATCATTCGAGCTGGCATATCTTTTTTATAGTCATGCTGCTCCGCTCTGGGTCTGGCCTTCTACCATTCTTATCGATGATCTGCCCCAGATATTTTATTTTCTCCATAAAAAACTCACATTTGTTTTCTTTGAGTTTAAATCCCAAATCCTGTATTCTTGAAACTACTGCATTTACATGTTCCACGTGTTCTGCTATACTTTTACTTCTCAAGAGGATGTCGTCCAGATATGCTATCGCAAAATCAAGACCACCCAACATCGAATCCATTACTTGTTGGAAAATGGTGGGCGCTACCTTAACCCCAAAAGGTAGTTTGTTAAATTTATACAGACCCCAATGTGTGTTTATACACAAAAGTTTTGACATTTCTTTTTCTACCGGTACTTGCAAATATGCGTCGCTGATGTCTATCTTTGAAAATATTGTGCCTCCATTAAGCTTCGCAAATACTTCTTCCGCTGTTGGTAGCGGATAATTATAGTCTTTGAGTACTGAATTTAAACCCATGGAGAAATCAGCACAAACACAAATTTCTTTAGACTTTTTTTTTTTTTTTTTTTACATATACTGTCGGTGTAGCCCATTCACTATACTCAACTTTTTCAAGTACACTGGTTTTTTCTAATCTGTCCAATTCTTTATCTATCTGTTCAATTGAAGCGAATGGCACATTCCTTTTCTTTTTGAATACCACCTGAGCGTTTTCTTTTAGTTGGAATTTTGCTTCCATCTTGGTAGACGTTCCCAAACCTGGAGAAAAAACAGTAGGAAAAGTTCCCTTCAGTTTTGTACTAATTTTTTGGCTTCACAGCTTAAATTTTCAACCTTGTAACAGAAAGAATTTATTGGTAAATCCCATAATTGAAATTCTGTTATCCAATCCATACCAAGTAAGTTCCTGGTATTTTCTATGACAAATAGTTTAGCTTTTCGCGTTTTTTTATTTAACGTGACGTTTGTAACAAATTTTCCAATAAATTGTATTTTTTCTCCCGTCACTGACCTCGCGATTTTATTTGTCTTCATTAAAGTTGGTTTCCCCAACTTCTTCCATGTATTCAAATTTATGATAGATAAGTCGGAACCAGTGTTGAGTTGCATTTTTATTTTTTTATTACTTATTTCGACGGTAACAAATTTTCTAGTTATTCTGTCGTTCACTTCGTCGGACTTTAATTTTCTTATTTTGCTTTTATTTTTTGACCTGCAGTGCGAGCTTTTATGCCCCACTCTTTCACAGTTGAAACATTTTTTTATTCCTAAATTGCAATATCTGTACCAGTGAAGTTCACCGCAAGCAAAACATGGCTTCGAGTTTTTGTTTATTTTTCACTGGTATTTCACTTTTTGTTTGATAATCCGCAATTTTAGAATTCTTTTTTGGTAGACTGACTTTCTTTTTGTAGCATATTTTCCTTTACATGCTAAAATGCCAGACTGTTCTATCTTTTCGAATCTTTCTTTACACTAACATATCTTGTGCAGTCTTCTGCCAAACTCTGTACCGAAATCCTCGGTTCATTTTCCAATTTTGAAAGTACCAATTTCTTCAATTCTGCGTTTCTTTCTGAAACTAGTCCTTGAACAAATATTAAGCACTTGAAATTGTCAGCTTTAATTCTGCTAGTTTGAATTCTTCACAAAGCTTGTTCACATTAGCTGCATATGTTATAAAGTCTTGTTCATCCTCTTTCATCAGATTCAAACATTTCCACCTCTTGTGAAACAAAGATGTCTTTTTACTAAATAATTCACTTAATATATTTACCGCCTTGGTAAAAGTCAACTCGCTAGTTTTTTTCGGCAAAATGTAGTTTACCAATTTGTTATGCTCAGCAGTTCCTAACTTGCTTAAAAGAAGTCTAACCTTCTTTCCTTCAGACCACGTGTGGCAGTCCTCGTTATACATGTCCGTATATTTTTTAAAATACTCTTCAAAAGTTATTTCTTCGTCTGGACTGTACGTGAATATTTCAATCGAATTCCATATTGTAGTCTCTGGGAAAGAAACATTTTGTAAATTTTCTTATTTCCTCTTAGTTAATTCCAGAATTTTGTTTTGAAACTCCTTATGCATCAGTTCCATGTCTCGTTGAAACTGTATCTGTCTATTAAAGGTTTCCTCCTGAAGTTGTATCTGGAATGTTTTCTGCTGGTCCAATATTGTCTTTTGTTGTTCCATCTGGAATATATTTTTGCATTCCTCCATCTTCGCAAAAAGTTTACACAATGCTTAAATATTGTAGAGGGGGGTCCAAAACGAATTTGTAATTCGTGACCTATTTGAGCAAACTGTCTTATTGAGAAAAAAATAATAAAATTCTTTTCTCAGTTGAGAATATGACTGATTTTTTGTCACTAAGTTGACGTTTTGTCTTTCGAAAAAACTTTGCCAAGTTTTTTTTTTTTTTTTTATGTGAATCTGAATTGTTGTCGCCGAAAATTTGAGGAGCAAAATTTTTTTTTTCCTCCGTATGAAAAACGAATTTTGTCACTAAATAACGTGTCAATTTATTTTTTTCTTCACTGTATGAAACCCAATCCCACGTACACCACGTTTATTATGGCGGGCAAATTCTTTTTTTTTTCACTTCTGTATGAGTTACGAATCCACGTTGACAAGTGTTGTAGAGTGAATGCAACGTCTTGTTTTTTTTTTTCTGTATGAATCCAAAATATGTTCATCGCCAAGCGTTGTATATGGCGAAACAAATTTTTTTTTTTTCTCTCTTTAAATTTTTTTTCCGTATGAATTTCGAATTCAGGTCGCCAAAGTTGTTATAGAGTGAACGAAAAATTTTTCTTCCGTATGAATTATGAATTCCTTGTCGCTAATGTGTTAGGCGTACAAAAAGGTTTTTTTTTCTTTCTCCGTCTGAGAAACAAATCCCTCGTCGTCAATGTTGTAGTAAAATAAACGAAAAATTTTTCTTTTCCCGTGTGAATTATGAATCCCTCGTCGCTAAATGTTGTAGAGTAGTTTTCACAGTGGAGGCTTGTATTTCAATAAGTCGTCCTAAATTAGGTTCGATGTACAAAACGTTAGGAAATTGAAATAAGAGTTAATGACGCAGCAATCTAGTTGTGATGGTTGGTACTTCAATGTCCGATATCGACTGACTCGCTCAATACCACTGAGCCAAACTGGCCACTGCTACTACTATTTATTATCTGTGGGAGAGTCCATTACAATAGAATAGGTATTATGGTATAACATATTTGCTATACAACTATAACTTAATTTAACATAGTTTTTATTGAAAATTTTATACAATACATTTGTCAGGGGGGAAATTCTTTTTTTAGTAATTTAAAAAATATTTTTCCTATTTTAGTTTTACCTGCTAAATTATATGGAGGGGGGTTTAAACCATAATATCTTCCTAGCTCTATTTTTGTGTTTGCCTTGTGTGATATGGGAATTATGAGTATCAACATATATTCATTTGCTTTTGTGTCCACTATTTTTTAAGGCCTTTTCACAATCTTGTTTACTTTTATTAAAGACATTATCATTAGATGAATTAGTGGACAATCTATAACTAGTTCAGTTAGATATATGTTTTAAAACATGTCTAGGGTGGCTAGAACCTACATCAATATAACGCGGTTGTTGGTTGCTTTTCTTAAATGTGGAAATTGTGCAATTACGTAGGTCAAGGGTAATGTCTAAATAGTCAGTGACTTTTAAATTAGTTTGTATTTCTAATTGAAATCCAAATCTTTTAAACATCCAATGATATTTTTTACGAATTATGTCACTTTTTCTGGGGGTATGTTTATCTATTATAATTAAATCATCGTTTCTGTATAAACCATGGTTACTAGGGTCAATATACTTATTCAAATTATTTAATAGGAGGCACCCTACTAATTCGCATACCTTGGCTCAATCATATGCCCCCAAGGGGTTGACAAAATTAATGCTGTCTCCTTTTTTAATCCATAATACATTGTATAATTTTATCATTGGATATTAAAATGTACTCCTTAGCCAACTCTAAAGCTTCATTAACCATTTTTTCCATAATAGATGGGTAAAAATTCTTTTATGTCATATTTCACAAAGGAACATTTCCTGCTTTTGTCATAATTATTAAACCATTCTATGCAATCCCGAGTAGAGCGCCATTGGTTAATGTTTAAAACGGCTCTTAGTGTTTCTTGTAATATTATTTTACTGATTTAACCCATTTGTGTTTTAATTGGGTTGATTAACTGACATTCAGGGGTTATTATAGAAATCATTTTTATGGTTTTTTAATGTTATAAAACAATTTTTAATATTAATTTTCTCTATTCTATTCTCTAGATTAAATTTATTAGCTAGTATACTAGCTTCCTTATTGAGTTCAATTTCTAGGTTAGCAGGGGCCTTCTTATAGTGTTTAATCATTTCCTTGGGCAGCATACTATTATATTTGCTGGGGCTTATCTTATATAAAAAGCTAGATTCATCTGCCTTTATGAATACTTTTTTGCTATTCTTAATCTCTTTCAAGTCCCTATTAATTTGTTGTTGGATGGTGTTACTGACGTTTCTATATTTTATCATCTTAACTAATTCGATCAAGTTAGATTCAAAGTTGCCTAACTCCTTAATATGGGGTGGGTGAGCACGGGTTTTAAATCCATAAGTCTTGGTGATTTTTTGGTGACTATTCTGGTTATTATTAAAGAAGAAGTGGGTTTTCCATCTTATACTAGAGATGAAGGATTCTATCTTTTTCAGTAATATATAATGCCTATTGGGTAAAGGGATATTTTAAAAGAATAACCAATTTCTACTTGCTTCATGACGGTTTTTATTTTTTTGTCTTCTGTCACGTGGTTTTATGCTTATTAGTTTTTAATAGTTTTATTGATAAATACTGTTTCATCATTTCCTTTTTAGCTGGCTTACCCTGAAGATCTGTTTAGGTAAAACCTAGGTAGGTTTTCTTGGCTCTTTAGGATTTATTTTAGTTATATATATATATATATATATATATATATATATATGTATGTATGTATTTCAGCAGCATGTTTTCATTCAGAAAGGTTTTGTTAAATAATTTAGACATGCTCTGTCTACTTATTTTTGATAAGATCCTTTCATATTCACAAATAAGCTTTATTTGTGTGGTTGTTAAAAGATGAGAAAAGACCATATTGTCTCATATTGTATTTGTTCCGACTATTTTCAACATAGCATAATGTCATCATCATCAGGTTATTGTTAAATATAGAGTAAGTATTTAGTGTTCATGGTTGTGAATGACAAAAATTGTTATGGTCATCTGAAAAGATTACCATTTTTATATGTGCAGTCACATATTTTATTTCATAGTGGCAAGTGTAGCCCAGAATTGCACAAGGCCTGACACCACATGGGTGAGCTTGGCTAGCATCCTGTGGTAAAAGTTCAGATATAGTGGCACAGTGTTCAAGGACCTTATGCTTCAGTAGATGCCTAAACCATCAGAAATTGCTATTCCAAGCTGAGAAATATGGGATCTGTGGTAGATACCCACAAAAGTAGTTGTCAATTTACAGGATGGTTGAAAGAAAATGGGCAAAAAGTAAAATTTTTATATACAAATGTATTTTTATACTTTCATAGGGTTTCGCTTTTGTTTTTTGGGGTTTTTTTTGGGGGGGGGGTCACTATTTACCCATAGCTTGGATCCTAACAGGTGCTACCACCCGAGTGTATCTGTAAAAGAACAAAATGAATAAAAAGACAAAATGAAAAAACTATTCTTAGCTGACACATTTCATCTTCTGAGGGATTTTATCAAGGCAAATGCAGGATTTTTGTTGCATGTGCTTATATACAAGAGCAAGGATGTAACTAATTGATAAACTAGGCTTTTAAATTTGAGAATGTTCATTCATTCATATTTAGCAGGTATATGAATGGTCAGTCAAAACATGTCGAAGAAACAAAAGTGAGTGAGCAATATTCAAGAAACATTATATATATGTATAATTGAAAAATTAAATTAAAAAAATGAAAATGTCTGAATAGAGGGGGAATACTTGCATAAACAGTACATATATAATGTGTAAGCATGCATAAATAAATTAAAACAAGCAGGAGTTTAAAATAAAAACTAATAACATTAGTTCACATATTTTTCAAGGATTAAACATTTTCATTATTTCACAATTTTGGGACTAGAATCTTTGTTGCTTTTAATATATTTTGTTTGACATCTTTTTTCACGTGTAAATTACAAGTAGTTGTCTATAAAAGGAAAAGTTAAAAAAAAACCTGTGCCAAATCACCATGCTAAAAACAACAATATGCTTTCCTTTGATTTTTTTGATGTTTTGTTTAGCATATCATATCAACCTTTATGGGTTATTTAATACTGAAATTTAAATATTTTGAACATAATTTTATGGCTTCAACTAAATATATACTATAAAATTGTATTGTCTTTATAATTTTATCATAAATATGTATTGTTGGTTATTTTACAAGAAATATATATTGTTGGTATTTTTTTATATAAAATGTATTTTTATACTTTCATAACGTTTTGTTTTTTTGTTTGGGAAGTTCACTATTTGCCCATAGCTGAACCCTAACAAGTGCTACCACACTGGGTCAGGGTGAACTTAGGAGCAACAGCAATTAAGAGGTGGTTCTACACTTCTCAAAACTTTCAATCTCCCGATCAGAAGTCTTGCTATTGGATATAGTTTATCATCATACCCAGGACTAAATATAATTTCCTCTTTAGCAATAATAGATTGGCACTTAAATCTTATTGTTTTACAGTCAAAATGGCTAAATGTAACTATAAGCTCTATGCTAACAGTTTCTTCATTCACACTTCTCATTCATGGAACACTTTCCTGGCTTTTCACTTTCTAATCAAATTGAATCTACAGAAATTTAAATGCAATGTTTTCATCTGCCACCTTGAATCCTATTCTTTTATTGTTCTTTCTCCTTAATCATGAATTTTCTCAGATGCTTTCATTCACAGTAACCGTTTGTATCTTGCTTGGAGTGAAATAATTAAAAACAAAGATGAAGATAATAATTAAAAATATGTAGAATAATAAAAAATACTTCATATGAAAACTTTGGAAAGTAGGATAATTACATTCAATGACAAACTATAATTTTTAAAAATTTCTTTTTTTTTTAGTTGTGTCATTTTATAAATCTTATTTCATTTGTCATTGTATTAAAGTCAGAGGTCAGGTGCAGGCTGGCAAGATTCAGCATTTCTTTGAACTATGATAAGCCAGTCTACAAACAAATTTAAATGTCTACTCATAGTCAATTATTTACATTATTTAACTTTGTTTTTGTTATCACAAATTTTCATTGATTGTGCCCTCTGGCTTTCATCATATCGATCTAAGTAACCTACAGGGAATTCTGAACTGAACCCTTTATTTAATCTACAGGAGTAAATGGTTCTCTTTCCACTGACTATGTCTAGGCACATCTTTTTTAGTTTTTATTTTTAGTATGGCTCAGTTATCACTCGTCCATCTACAAATAGATTAAATAAAGTGTTCAGTTCAGAATTCCCTGTAGGTTACCCAGATAGATGTACACCTGAGGAGGACCAGAGGGCACAATGGCTGAAACATTGGGATAACAACAACAAAGATGAAGACAACAGTCTGAATGCATATAGCGTAAATAATGATAACTCCTCATCCTTGAAATTCAAACAGAAAACACATTCATGCCCACATTATCTGGGGTATTTATACATAAATGGATTAAACAGGTCCTAAATGGCCAATAATATTCTAAGTTAAAATTGTTATCTTTAAAAACGTTTCTCAGAAAAACAATGTCAAAAGAAGCACCTCCTATTTTTACGTGTATATATTTATCTTATTAGCTCATTTTTCTTTTTACAATGATGTTCACTCTGTACAAGGCCCAAGGTCCACTTGAGGGAGATGGTTACAGAGTAAAATGTACAGTTTATAAGAATATGTTAACTTTAGACTTGAACAGGTTAAGGTTTTAGTGATCAGAGAAGCATCCTCTTCGAAGTTGCTTCCACAAAGCAGTTTCTAAGATTTAAAGCTTCTTGAAGGGCCCTAGGCTGCACCTTATAGGATAATCTGCCCTAGGTTGCAGCCTATAGGATAATCCATCCTAGGATGCAGCTTATGGGATAATCTGGTCCTGGGTATGGCTCAGTCCATTTAACATTTCCAGTACCAATGTTTTTTTTTCTCAACTGATATGTGCAGGTCAAGAATACTGGGGATTCCTCAGAGATTAAAAAGTATCCCTGGAAAGTCGGTATGAGTGTGCACGTGTGTATGTGTATGGAGCACAAAATGAAAATAACGCTTCAATTTAACAAAAAGTGGTCAATTAAACTATAAATAGATATAATTAAAGTAGCTGGGAGTTTCATAAGTAATAAAAATGTTAATTGATGTCCTTTGTAAGTAAGACACAGTTTATTATTTATTCAAGTAACTAAGACTACCTAACTTAGACCAATATTTACCAAGCTCATCTCACAGGTCATTTCTAGTGAGTTTGCCAGTCAAAAAGTGTTCTGTGATTTTGGGAAAGTCAGAAAAAAAAAAGTTCCCTAATGATTACACCTTGCTCTGTTGATCTCACAGCAATATATGATCACATCAATACAGACTTCCTTTTTTCATTCATAAGAAATTATTTTCCAAACTGGCAGTTTTGATCTGTGGAAATAAATCAAGACCTAACATCAAACTATGTTTTTATGAGGAAAAATTAAATGGCTCATTGATGGCCATTGTTTGTACTACAAATATAAACAACAAGAATATTTTAAGTTTTCATTTTCTGATGAATGCAACAAGTAATGTAAAAATGGTCAGAGATTTGCTTTCTGGCCACAAGATTTACAACTCAATGTCTACTTCATATGTAGAAACAAAAAGATGAACATTCTAATTAGCTGATCTGATGGACACAAAGTAATGGTTCAGTTTAGCATAAGACTTACATTGTAAACTGAACCCACACTAAAATCTGAAATTATTAAAATCTAATATGCTATAAACATACCCCAGGGCTCCTTTAGTAAACAGAATATTTGGTGGACATAGCTCAGTCATTTTTTTAGTTATATGATGATGAATGCATACAAATACAATTGGTGAACTACATTAAGATGGACATATACAGTTATTCCGAGTACAAGAATGTCCTGAAAGTAACTCAAGGCCTGTAACATTGCCACAGGAGGACCGAGAGAACAATGAATAGAAGTAGGTGGCAGATGTGACAGTGACTTGGAATTTTTGAGAGACATAGGATTGAAGAAATTGATTGATAAATTTGTTTCTATGGCTTATCAACCCTTTTTAGGCTATTTGCAGCTGAAAAATATTTTTTGAGATTGTAAAATTTTTTTTTGTGAGTGATTATTGCATTAATAATTTTTAGGAGCTAATGATTTTTCCAATACAAGTCTTATTATTTAATCCATAGCTGAGAGGACAGATAGATTTGTACGTTTCCCAAGGTTAAGGAAAATAAATTGCATTAGGGTGCATACAGAAGACAAAACCATCAAATGAAGACTACATTATCTGCACAGTGGTGCCAGTAATACATTGGCCTAGTTAACCAGCACAGATAAATAGCATCTATATTATTAAAGGAAATCTGTTGGATACAATGATTTAGTCCATCTTTTACTGTTATTCATTTTTGACTAATCTTCAGCTTACTGACATTTTTTTTCCAATATTCTAAGACCATTAAAACAAGTGGTGCGAATAAAGAAGTTGGTACTAACAAGACTTGAATCAACATCCAATATCCTGAGTGCTTGTCTTACATAGATAACACATTAACCAATTTGGCCTAGAACTTTGGAACAAAGGTCAGCAGTAAGATGATGAAAAACTATTCAAAAAAAATCTAAAGCTTAAAAAATTATTTAATAAAAATTAAGACTTTGGTAACTACCACCATTGAATCAGATGTTCTTTATTTTTGATTGAACCATACAGGCCTAATAATTTGAAACATTTAAAACAATTCTGTTAATATCAACTTCATTTATAATATCTTAGTGATTTATGTTACAGTGAATTATACTTTTGGTGGAAAAATCCCCAAAATATATTTGTGTCAGACAATAAGGATAGGGTTCTATTGAGAGCTTACAAAATGTCTTAATCTTTGTATTATATTAAGAGTTTAAAAGATATATAACAACACATTTTTGCTTCAATGCATTCTTTTGAAATAGGGTTTATTCCTAGATTTCAAAGGTGTGAAAACTGAAGAGACTTCAGTACCAATTAATAGGTTATTGTATTTGATGATATATAAGACCTACCCTATTTAAGCAGAGAATATTAAGAAAAGGAAAATTGGCATATTTACAGGTAAGCATTAAATTTTATTGAAATAAGCAGCAGCAGAAAAATAAACTTAATAACTATGATGATGATATTTGAGGCACAATAGCCATAAGGATAAGGTTATTTAGGCATGGTGTTATATGTGCGATAGGTTATAAATATAGCAAAAGTGCTCCCATTTTTATATGATAATATAATATTAAGGTATGGGTTAAAGTGCTCAATATCATGGATAGAGTGTATGTAATTATAAAAGTGGACACTGAGGTCAACACCAAGTGGTGAGTCTGTTTCATACTTGAATGCAATCTTCATGGCCTGAAGCATGAAACATACTGCCATTGCTTGGTGTTGACTGCAATGTCCACTTTTATATTTACATATACTCTATGCCTGATATTGAGCACTTTTATCCATAAATATTGCACACCTTAAAACAAGATTTTTATCATATATGATACGTTATAAACATAGTGAAACTGCTCTGCTGTTTATAAAAAGATAAAAATATAGTTTTAAGCTATGTAAAAGTGCTCAATATTGTGGATACAGCATATGTATCTTCAGTCTGTAAAGATTGCATTCAAGCTTGAAACAGATTGTATCTGCTTGGCATTGACTTCTGTGGCCACTTTTATATTTACATATGCTCTATCCTTGATATTGAGCATGGTTACCCATAAATATAACATACATTAAAACATATATGAGTAAATTTTAAGACAAAATGGAAAAGTTTACTAATGAAGCATTTCATCCATTTGGACTTCATCTGGACTGGATCTGTTGACATGACTACACATGCACGAGAAATGCTGATAGTTTCAACATTTCCAGCATCTCTTGTTTATGTACACATGTAGTCATAGCATCAACAACAAACCCAGATGATGAAGTTCAAACAGATGAAACATGTCAAGTAAACTTTTTGCATTTTATCTTAAAACTTACTCAATACTGTCTTGATTATTATATATATATATATATATATATATATATATATATATATATATATATATATATATATTAGTTTGATAGTGTACAGGGATTAAAAAACAGTGCTCACTGTAATAGAATGGAACTAAAATATATATTAAAACAGGTATATATTCTTATTCCTTATCATTTCTAATTAGTTCATGTGCTAGGCAATCATCAAGCATAGAGTGTTGATTCTCATAATATAGAATTATCCATATTTATATAAAATTGATGTGTGAGAAAAAATCTCCCATTCTCTTTCTAAAAAAGTAAACAAATAAAAAAATATTTGCTTCAAAATATAGCTGTGATTATTTTGGGGCTTATGTTATTTTCAATAGATATCTTTTTGCTAACAAGATATTAATTTGCAACATTTTTTTTTTAATAGAAGATAAACATTATATCTTTCTCCTTAATGGAAATGTTACGACAAACAACCCCTAGTATTTACCTTATGACTGCCTAGGGTATGAAACCAAGTAACATCTTATGGACAGGAATAAAAATAAATATATAATTGATAAAAAAAAAAATAATCTGGAATTTATTTTTCAATTTTCAATAACTCTTCATATTTTAAATAATTTTCTAACAAGAAGAAACTGTCTTGATAATAAATAAGAACAAGTTTTTTTTTCTGTGTGTAAAGGCTTTATATATAATTTTCACAGCTATTATTTAGCCACAGACAACTTCTTTTCTTCAGACAATGGACCTTTGAAACCTTAATGTTATTGAACACATTTATTTCCTCTAGCCTTTTTTTTTTTCCTGACAATTATAAATATTCTATTTTTGCTATTCTAGCTACAGTATGGTATAGCTTTTTAATAATTTTGTTTTTATAATACCATATCTAACAATTTGTTAAGTTCTTGAATTTTGATATGCAGTTCTATGCAAATTGATGATAACTACATTTCTGCAAGTCAAAAGCTCTGGTCTCTTAAATGGTAATAAATAGTTTCTATCTAAATAAAAAACTATTGGATAAACTAAAGTCAGCAAAAATATAACATCACATAAATGACAAAAAGATCATAGGAAAATCATTAATTGAAGACTTTCATCTAGTCTGGTGCTTCTGTTATTTAAGAGATTCTTGATAAAAATCCAAAGAATCTGCAAAACCCTTTTTTAGCATCTCAGCTTCAGTCACCTTCTATAAATATTTTCATAGTAATTGTTCATGGTACCTAAAATTTATGAATTTAAGTACATTACTAGATTGGTGGCAAGGTTACATTTTAAAGTTAAAATGCTAGATGTAACCCTAAGTTTCTTTGCTAACAGTTTCTTCTCTCACATTTATCACCTGTGGAATTCTCTTATGACGTCTTGTTTTCCAGTTAGTCAAATTTGATCTTCAAAAATTTAAATGCAATGTCACTTGTTATCTTCTGTTTTCTTAATTCACATTCTTTTATTGTTTTCTCTTCTGAATAGTGCCGTTTTTTTTTTCTCATATTCCCTCACACTCAGTGCCCACCTTGTGTCAGTGGTTTTATTGCCTTGCTTGAGGTGAAATGATTTTAAAAAAATAACATTGTATCAGTAAATGGACCATCTGAATTGTGCAGCAGTGGGATGGCCAATAGCTCCTATTCATAAATAATATATTTGACTTGATACTGGCAAAAATCAATCTGATTACTTTAACATCTTTCTATTTGAATATGCCAATCATCAGACTAACAAAACTGGGACAGAGAGAGAGTTTTCAATATTATTTTCAGTTTCTTAGAATCTACAGAAATAGTCAATTCTTTTGGTATTAACATATATTCAGTGTTATTTAGACAAAAATCTAAGAGTTTTAATTTCACCTATTTTCTAAATTCCATAAATAAAACTTGTGAAATTATTAAAATTCCTCTTTTTATTTTCTCTAAGAATTTTGAATTATTGTCCATTACAATTCTGTACTAACTGTTACATTTGGTCTTAAAAAATTAAATCAATATAGTCAATCCTATTTTACAAGGTTTTTTGTTGTATACAATCCAATCTATGTATTTTTTGTTTGTTCCTTTTAAATAACAGTTTATTAAATGTCTTGGTGAGATATTTAACTATTCATTCCAAAAGAGGGTCTTTATTAGTTTATAGGTAAAAGTGGAAGTGATGACAACTGAAATACGTACCTGGAGGCATTTCTGTAATGTCAAATAGAAAGAGAAACAAATACATGAATGTAAATAAAACTCTTGTATTTTGAAAGTGATTTCATTTTTTATACCCTTTTTTTTCCCCTCTCCAATCAATGACAGGTGGGGTCCTGCCATTAGATAAATAATTTGTAAAGGAAATTGACAAGTCTGAAAGAGAGAAAATACCCTATTTGCCTGTCAATAAGATACGTTACACATCCACCAATCTATTTATTTGCCTGGTGTCTTGAGGTATATTTAACTTTTACACACTACTCTGTCTACAGCTACCTCTCATGACTCACTCCAGTAGGTTATGCATTGTTTACCGCTGTCCCTCTTGCCTTCAATCTGTATCAAATTTTCTAAGCCCTCTTTACTCATCATGTGCCCTAGAAATTTTAACTCTCTTCCTGATGTTAGGTATAAGCATCCTTTTTGTTTCCATTTTATCTAATGTTTTGTCATTGCTCACATATTCTCCATCTGATGCGATTGTCTAGCATTAACTAACATATAGGAGGACTGATATTAAGTAACAATTCAGTACCCTGTTTCTAATGAAATTTTCTAATTCCTTAATACTTTGCATAGCTTTTGGAAGGCATCTTTCATTATCTCAATGCACCTTTGGATATTAGTGTTGCACTTTGAAGGCTTGAGGTATATAGCTTTCAAATAGTGAGCTATGCAGAAAAAATTCAAGTAGTAAGTGTTAATGAAAAAAAAAAAAAAAAAAAAAAAAAAATTTATTATTTTCTGTTTCCTGTGTCAGATTGAAGACCAAAATGACTTTTGTCCTACTGTTTATTACAATTGTCACATTTGTCCAGGGATGTCAATGAATGCACCCTTTTAGACATGTTGATGATTCAAAGTTTACCTCATCTGATTGCAACATTAGAAACTTTCATCATGTAAGTTTTTATTAGCTACTATTAACATCACAAATAGTTAATCTGCTAGGTGATGGGTGTTTTTCTTTATCTGTGGATTGCTAAAAGATTTCCATTAGACATTAGTTTAATCTTTCCAGAATTGAAGCCAGATATTAAAAATTTTGTTATTTGGTGCTAGCCTTCTCCTAAATGAGTTACCTTTACCACAGCTTTGTCATATACATACTTTGTGAAACACACTAGCGAGTTAATTATTCTTTTGGTCTATAAAGAGGTCCAAAGTGTAATTAACTTGCCTGGTGCTGATTACAAAATCTGCTTGAAAAATATCTAGACATTTAAAATTGATGAATAAAAAAGCCTAACTTGAGCAACAGTGTCTTAGTTTACTTCAAAAGACTAAGTTTAGAACTTTGTACACTTATCTCATCACCCACTTCCATTTTTCAATGGTGATTTTAACATTGTGAAAGCCAAAAGTTACAGGAAGTCAAATCTGGATTATAACAGGATTAACAAACTTAGTTACCAAAAGATCCTGCATAATATGTGAAGAATCTACAATAGAAACACAGTAGAGAAACATATTCAACAGCATCTGCCCCCAAAATGAGTGTCCAGTGAGAGTACGTTTTTATAGGGGCCCCCCTTGTGGCCTCTGCCATTTTTTTCAGCACCATTTTATGGCCATCAACTAATAATATACATCATGTCTCTGTATGGCCGGTGAGTTGTGTTCTACACAGGAACCCTCAATGAGTTAGGAGCCCCAAAAGGGCTAGTTTCAGCAATTTTTGTTTTTTGTACTTTTTACTTTTTTTCTACCTAAGTTATATTGTCAATCATCAACTATAATAACCGACAGGGCCAGTGCTTACAACCCTGAACATCTCAACCACATGGGGGCCCCATGCCTAGTGGGGAGGGGATCAGTAGTGCTTATCTTTTTTTAAATTGTAATTTTCTTTCTGAACTGTTCTTTTAAATCAATTAAGAGGCTAATATATCTTGGTAAAATCATTTTTTATTCCAAGATCATCCACTAAGGAGGATCCCTGGTGTTTTTTATTTTACTAATAGTAAACCAGAAGTTCACCGCTAGTAATTAAAATAAAATTTCTAGTCCCTATTTTTTACATTTCTAGAAAGATAAAATCGAGAAAATAATCGCTTAAAATATAAAAATGTTTAAAGATTTCAACATATGATATACTGATTTTAAAATGATAAAAAGAATATTTTCTCAGATAAAACAACTTATTCATTATAAAAGTAAATAATTAATGAATATGAACTGAAATTTTCATTTAAATTGGATAAATTCCCTGATTTTTGGTAATTTAAAAAAAAGCACTGACCCCTCCCCAGTTTTCTTCAAGGGTTTGGTTGGGAAACTTTGAAATCGACATGTAGTAGAGAGGTGTAGAGACCCTAGGATCGGCCCTGCAGATAGCAGTAAGTACATAGCTGTACTGAACTACAGCTAAAAAGGGGAATAGACAAAGAAACATTTTTATTCAAATTTCACTAATACAAGAAAATATAAATAACATTTATTTTGAAACAGTTTTCATTCTAAAAAAAAGCATATAATAAACATGACATTCTTTGGTGGATGGAGGAATTCTGGTTTGGTCTGGGAACTGAACATTTCAGTATTTTCATATGTCTACACAAATATATATAAATAAATGGGCATTATTTAATTTAAGTTTAATTTAAGTTGTGCACGCATAAAAACAAAACAGGGAAGTTTTATTTTTTATGATAATTTTTGTAGATGAACATTCATTAGAATTTCCTCTACCTGTGATATTTGTCAGAATAAAAAAAAATATTGATTTTTTTTATCATTTTAGGGGAGAGAGTGGCTGTTCAAATCGATTACTGACTTAAGAGTCATCTGTACTTTATTTTTATTTACAAATGTCAAGTTTGAAAGTGTATTCATGTCATTTATAACTGTATATTATTACGAAATGGGGAAAAAGGACAACATCAGTATTACGTAGTTATCAATGATGTAAGCACAGTTGTAAATTTGACTTTTGTAAATAAAAATAAAGTACAGATAACTCTTTAAAAAAAGTCTGTGATTGATTTGAAAGTCTCCCCACACACTTGACAAAAAAAAAAAAAATTTTTTTGATTCTGACAAATTTTTTTGATTCTGACAAATGATGTGGATAGAGGAAGGTCTAATGAAAGCTAATTAAAAAAAAATTATTCCCCACCCCAAATTCTTACCATTTTTCTTTTTAATGAGTGGACCAATTTAAGTAGTGCCAATAAATGGTATTTGATTATAGAAAATCCAAAAATCAGTCAGAGGAAGCAAGATTCCCTCCCCACTCTAGCTTTGAGTACTCACCTCTCAGTTTCCATGTGTGCTTCTGCATCATACAAACAGAATGGACGGTCAATGGTCGTACATTCTTTCATGAACTCAATAGAACCACCAGGGTCAGCCGAAATGTCACAGAGGGCAAGTAATCGATGAGGTAGATGAGGGCAGCCACTCATTGAAGGCAGCCAGGGTGTTAAGGCAGGCTTCAGCAAGTTCTTGGCATCAGGGATTGTTATAAGACGTGGGGAATTCACTGCCCAGTAGATCCCATTCACAATACAAGAAGCATAGGGAGCAATCTGACAGGAAATAAAAAATAAACATTAAATGTATCTTCATGAAAAATGCTGGACATGCAATAATTATATTACATATTATTTTATCGTTAGTGATGAGTGCCATACCAGTATATAATAATTATTCAGCAGTCTTCAGCCTTTGTGCTCACAAAAACCCCAAAATATGATGTGTTAAAAGAATGGTTTTTCCCTTGACACTGCTATTATTTTAACTACCTTCACTCTACAGCAATGGCTATTGATTTAAAAAAGGGCTCATTAAAAAAAAAAAAAAAAAACCAAAAAACCAAGGCTCATTTAGCCACCAACAACTTTCTGACCATTGTCAAATGTATGGGTTAAAGTAACAGTCATGCAAAGAAAAAGAATTCAGCAAAAAATTGTTTTTTTTTTAAGTCAATACTTAAAGCAGTAAATATGTTTTTAAGCAATATATTTATTTAAATGCCACATTTGGTTGCCTTTAATCAATGTCAAGTCATTTCTTATTTATATAATTTACATTATATTTGAAAATGCTAATTATCACGAAGCTTAATTACTATGCAAGTATCAACACTGTGTCCTACTATGACTGATGGAAAAGACTGCAGACAAGTTTGTATTTAATAAAAAAAAAAAAAAAAAAAAAATTAGTGATCTGACTGAACTGGAAATTGCTTTATTCTTCAACTTAAAGCATTTTAATGCTATTATTATGAGAAAAATTATGCTACGATGTATTTAAAAAATAACACCTACCTTATGGCTAAAAATAGAAAGATATCTCTCAGGATGGGTTTCAAATTCTTCTGCATCAAAAGTTCCACCATCCTTTCGAACGAAGTGGTCCTCTCTACTTACTACACATGCATACAACTTGTTAGTGGCTGAAAGAAACAAAAAAGAAAAAGATATATTGTTTGGGGAGATACAGAAAAAGATGAGGTTTACATTATAAAAATGTTAATATCAAGCTCATCATTTAAAGTCAGTTTAGCTATTTACTCCATCATCTAAAGTTACCCCAGCTGAGAGTTAGGGTTAAATTAATAATTTCCTCCTATTCTTCTATGTGCTGTGTTTCTTCAGTACATGGCTCCCCACAACTTCCTGTCCTTTATAGCTCTTAGTAAATTTTGTCATTTAACTATCTCTCCTAATTTTTATTCTGCTAACAATTTACAAAAGCTCATTAAGTAGGCTATGTACTGCTTTTCTCACTCTTCTTGCCTTCAACATGTGAGTGTCAAATTTTCTAAGCCCTCTTTTCTCATTATGTGCCCTAAAAATTTCAATTGTCTGTTTCTAAGTATAAGTGTCCTTTTTGTTACCATTTTTTTCTAAAACTTTGTTGTTGCTCATCTACAAAAATATCACGTCCATGGTATTATCAGCATCCTTCTGTAGAACCACATTTCTATTGCTTCAAGTTTCTTCTCCGTTTGTGATGAGACTGCCCAGTATTTACATATAGGAGGAACAACATTACATAACACTTATGTACTCTTTTCTTTGTTTCTAACAAAATTTTCCTGTTTAATACTTTGCTTAGCTTTTGAAAGGCATCTTTTGCTATCTCAATGCACCTTTGGATTTTGGTGTTGCACTTTCTGTCCTGTGTTAAAACACTTCCTAGATATTTAAATTTTTGTATTTGCTTGATTTTGGGATCTCCAATTTGTAATTCACATGCTGGGCTCTTCTTTTTGCCAACTACCATAGATTCTAGTTTCTTACAATTGATGTTCAGTCCTTTTTTTCTCATTTCTTCTTATCTTCTGTAGGCATGCCAATAATGAATCCAGGTAGGAATTCTAATTCTCTCAAAATTAGCTTATTGTAAAGTCAAACAAGTTCAGTGAGAAGACACATCCTTTTCTTATGCTCCTTTTTATTTTTGTATATTTACTGAATTCATTTTATTGTTAACATAGAATAGGGCCCTTATCCATCTTTCCACTACTGGACAATAATTACCTTATGTTGTGTCTCCATTCTTGTTTGTGCTGGTGTGCACCAAAAACTAGGGAAATGAAAGATGACAACAGATGTCATGGTAATACATGAGGACATGAAACCCATTTCCAATATTATAAAAGGTGTTTATTCAGGGCTTCATTGCTTGGTCCAAGTAGTTAGGTAGGTGATCAACTTCTGCCATTTCAATCTAAACAGTACAGCTTTCCCTTTTGACTCTGGTTTCTACCAGTTCTTTGCTGATCTCAACTTGTGGCTAACAACTTGAACAACTAATATCAAAAGGACAAGAAGGTAGTTCAGAACTGATCTTCCTCAATCCCATGTTCATTTGGATGAAAATACTCAATGTTCATTTTTGTTGTCACGTGTTTCGGAAAGTTTTCATTTATTTATATTTTTGTTTGTTTTCAGTCAAGTATTTGTTGCTTATAAAACTCAACTTCAGACTTAATCTTTCTTTAATAAAACAAGAAACATTTAAGATAGAAATAAAATCCTTCACTCTTGCTTTTGTGTCACATTATCTTAAAAGAATTAAGAGTTAGTTCCAATTTAGTGGAATGACTGCTAAGATCATCCCTCTCCCCAAATTTATAAACAAATCATGCTGGAATTTCTTCTAAAACCAATAAAAATGAACCAATTATTAGTCTCACCCATTATATTTTTGTTGTTTCTTGTTTTGAAGTCAGAACACTATAATCACTTGACTGTATCCCTTTTTATGTGAACCTTTTGTCTTATGCTTTGCCTATTTTTGACTTGTATATTTTTGTTTACTTAGTATTATTTTGCCCTGTTTTTTTTCCTTCCTTTTCTTATTGTTTATTGCAAACTTTGTCAATTTAAGAATTTTGTCAATAACACTTAATTATGGCCAATTACTTCAAAGTTGAAGGTTTTAATAAAGTAGGTAAAAAGTCAATATATATTATGTTCTCTATTACATAAAATAAAAAAATATCACTTTGCTTTTATATCTTTATAAAAGCAAGACTATAACCTACAGAAGTTTCATTATTGCAGAAGGTAAAGTGACCTCTGAGCTATCCCATAATCTCTCAATTAGAAAGAGAAGAAAAAACAAAAATGCACAAATCAATGTCAGAGCTTTTTATTTTTCTCCTTTTCATCTTTTTTGACATTTGTTTTGTAATCTTTGTTTTTCTCCTCCATCAATGTCAAGATTTATTTGTTCTTTTTGCAACATTTTTGGCTGCAAACAAACTTCAGAACTTTTACAACATTCAGGAAATGAGAAAAAAAAAATAGGTTACAGAGAAGAAATGTAGAAAATATTCAACACTTACCATATGTAAGAAGTATAGTGCAATCTTTTATGATCTTTTTTTTTTTTAAAAAAATATATGGGTTGCATTATACACAGGTAATTTTTTTGAAGAGGTTAAAAATCATGCATTTTCAGTGACCAGTTGCACTATACATGGTTTTTTTTCTGGAGGGGTTTAATATTCATGCAAAAATATTCAGGGATTGCACTATACATGAAGTCGGCTTATACACAAGAATATACAGTAAAACACTTGTTGATGTTAGTAAAATCTTATTTGAAAGTAAATAAAGTTAATAAAAAGGGCATTTAATTACTTTTATACAGTAGTCTGGAAGGAGCATGTTCCAAGGCCTCAAAACAAATTTACAGGCTTCAGAACTGTATTTCTTCCAAGCTATATAGAAAAATAATAAAATACAATGATAAAAGTTTAGGTAACAGAAAAATCATTCTGGCCATAAATCTTAGCAAAGTCAGCATACAATTTTTTTTTTATCCTTATGAAATTGAGAACTTGGAGAGAATATGGACACTGCCAAGCTACCTGAAAAACACTGAAAGGATCATGGGGAAGAAAAATCAAGCACACTATGCTGAATCGACAGATTATCCTGGAATTAGACCAAAAATGTATTCTGGCAGACTATTACCTGATTACAGAGGAGTAGTAAAGCATGCTAGAACAATGGTTTCTCCTACAAAGTGGGACACAAGTTCAATCTCACAGCCAGTGAGAACATTTTCTTTAAATTTCTCAAATGTGCAGGCTGATAGACATAATAAACACTTAAAAATAAAAATGGGGCATCTATTTAAAATATGAGTATCCACTATAATGACACATGAAGTAATAAAAATGTCATTAAAAATAAATCCATTAATTCTTTAATTGATTGATTTATTTGTTTTCTATGGCTTATCAACATTTTGCAGGATATTTAAATCCAGAAAATATTTTTAGATTGTAAGAATTTTTTCGGAGATAATAATGATTTACTGGTACAAGTCCAACTAATTAATCCATAGCTGGAGAGAGAAGAGGTGCATTCATATCTCTCCTAAGGATATTTGCATGTCAGTGAATATAATTAACCTGAATGGAATTGGAACTTTGCTCTCCAATTTCTATTTTTGAGCTGTTATCCATTAATCCACCAACACATCCAACCTTACAGTACCTGATATTTGGTCATTGTATGAGAACCAGTATTTCAACATGATATGGCCATAAGTCCATTAATTCCTTAGAATAAATCTAATTGCAAAGAGATCAACAGAAGTTGGAGCCAAAAACATAAGCACTATATACATTCATTGTTAATCAACTTGAGAACATTGACAACAACAATCCAGATTTGTAAAAACAAGTTATAAAGAAATCAAACTTAATACAGGTAATACATTTGTATAGTCATTAAACGGTTAGTGAGGGCAATTAATGTAATACCAAGTTTTAGAAAAGCATATGATCTTTCTTTGGCCAATGCCTCTCGTGAAAAAAAATAAAATTTGTTTTGGCCATGGTTAAGAAATCTTACATTATCTTAACGTTGAACAAAGAATTAAGTTTATGCTAAACAAAAGACCAGCCTTCTTTATCACATTTTGTCTGATCATGTCCAACATTGTGGTTGAAGCGGACTCTATACAACTTAACCTTTTAGCATCCAATACACCCAAACCCACCCTGTAAATATTGGTTCTCAATGTTCAACATGCCATGACCCGCCCCATGTATATTCTGTCATAATATATGATGGCATCATCACAAATAATGCAAGAAGTCACACAAACACCAATCACTGTCTTCTGTCTTCCTGAATCCTGTTCCTTTATTGTCTTTTCTCCTCAATGAAATTTTCACATTCTTTCACTCTCCTTAACCCATTGCATCCTAGTGGCATTATCACCTTGCTTGGGGTGAAATTATTAAAAATCTTGTTGCAAAAATGACTTGAAAAGCTGATTATATTTTTTAAACATGGAAACGTAGATTGTTGAATAACATTTTTTAAATGTAAGATACAGAATGACAAAATACATTGTTTCATAATCTGTTAGTACTACCAATGTCCATTTTTTTCTGTTAAATGTAATTGATACAGAATGTCCATTGTTTCAAAATTACATTGTTTCATAATCTGTTAGTACTACCAATGTCCATTGTTTCATAATCTGTTAGTACTACCAATGTCCATTGTTTCATAATCTGTTAGTACTACCAATGTCCATTGTTTCATAATCTGTTAGTACTACCAATGTCCATTGTTTCATAATCTGTTAGTACTACCAATGTCCATTGTTTCAAATCTGTTACTACCAATGTCCATTGTTTCATAATCTGTTAGTACTACCAATGTCCATTGTTTCATAATCTGTCAGTCCATTGTTTCATAATTTTATCCATTGTTTCATTACTGATTGATTCATTTAATACTACCAATGTCCAACAAATTAAAGATATTTACTTAACAAAATAAATCATAATCATTGTTCTTTTCACAGTACTATCAGTTTAAGCAAAGCGTGATCATTTTTCAATACACTAAATTTATATAAGATCAATGATGCTTTATGTAAATGAGAGTGAAAGAGGGGAGAGAGAGAGAGAAAAAAAAAACAAGCATTCACATATATACTTCTGGTGTGAAATATTACTACTAATCCAGAAAGACCTCACAATATCACTAAATGTTTTGGCAGTGGCTAGAGGTGTTTGTTAAGCAAATCAAATTACCTGGAAACTGTGAGTTCAATCTCTGAGGCAGGTGGTATAAGAAAAAAGAAGTCATATATTCTGGTATAAGCAGAATTACAAGCTGAATTAACTAAATAGAAGATATCTTGTACCAATTCTAACAGTCAATTTACTACTACAGATTGAACAAAAGGTTTAGATTAAAATTCTGAAATGGTTACCCGAAGAAAACCAGAGGAGAAACATCTGAAACATTGTGAGGATACTAAAGATGAGGACACTAATCAGAATAAATTTGTGTATAAATTCTTTTTAGCAAGAATCAATAGATTTTTGTTAAGCAGGTGAACTGCTTTAAAATTAGTGAAAATGGATTCCTTATCAATGAAAATTAAACATTAACAAATCAGTTCTGTTTAAAGAGTTTCTTACCGCCTTGTTGAGCCACTTTGGGAAGGTATTCTGGTTCTACATATTCATGAGGAAGTTCTTGGAAAACTTCTTGAGCTCCCTGGAATAAAAATAAAATAAAAAATATATTATTTTAATTAGTAATATGGACACTCACATAGAAGGAGAAGAGGTTGTTTTATCTTGATCTCAAGTGCTTCTGTTTGATGGACCAGTTGATAGTTCCTTTTGAAGTTTTGTCTTCTAAACGGCACCCACTTTGACCAAAGGAGAATGGGAATTAAAGGTGTGCATTAGAGGTTTTTGGAGATCAAGTGGCAACAAAACCAGAAATAGAGTATATCAGAGTGCTGGTCTATATTAGCAGTCGTGCTTGAGATTTGGGGAGATTACTGGTCTGCCCTTGGTGGGAGAGAGACTGACATGTCCATAGGGTGATACCTGTGCTGTCCATTTGTATTGCCAATCAACACATTAGTAGATGGGCAAGGAATTGGTAGGAGTAAAAGCTGAGCTGTTAAATCAACATAGCAACAGATATCCAAAGTACAACCTATCTACCCATCTAGATGAGCAGGTGAAGACCCTGAATAAAACATCTATTTTATAATATGGGAAACAGGGTTTGCATTCATATTCCTTTATGTGGCATTTCTTTCCCAGTTTTCAATGCATACCAATTAGATTGAGAATTAAAATACAATGTGAAGTAATCATTGGCTGGTCAGTGGGAAGCTTGGGCAAGGGGCACACTGTACATTGACCATGAAAAAAAAAAATTATTTTGAACATCTGAAAATTGCAGAGATTAGAATTTAAAGATAATCTTTATTCATAGAAATAGAGAAATGAGAATTTAGTAATTAAACTTAATTAATAGTGACTTTTCTTATTATTGGTACATCAAACTTTGCAAGAGATCTACCCAACAGAATCTTTTTGAAGCAATCTGTCAAATGGAGTTTTAAAAAACATGAAATATGGAGACAACTTGAATAACTGGTATGTTCAATAGAATACCTGAACCTTTTAAATAAAAGAAGCTACAAGAATCATATTACTTCTTAAAAACAAAAGAAAAAAGTTACACTATACCCTATCCTAAGGAAATATCCCAATGTACAAAAAGAAAAACAGGGCAATTAAGCATTTAATAAATCCAGAGAAATACTGTAAAAATGCAGTAATTTAGTTAAAAATAAATAAAATAAAGACATGAGCAATCATGGCTTGCTACAACTTTCTATTGTCTCCTAAATGTTCTTCTTTACAGTTGAAATGGCTAAATGTGACCATAAGTTTTATGCAAAAAGTTTCTTCTTTGGCACTCTTCACTCATGGAATTCTATTCCAACTTTTTGTTTTCCAGTTGACTTTGATTTTCAAAATTTTTGATGTCAATATTTTTTGTTTTTTTCTCATGTTTTCTTACACTCACTAGCCCCATGCATCTTAGTGGATTTATTGCCTTGATTGGGGTGAAATGATTAAAAAAAATTTTTTTTAAACAAATTATGGTACTTTAATCTGAATATTTTTAAAAATCCAATTTCAACTTACTTGAGATACATTACCAGATCCAGTGAAAATAAATGTAAGTGGTCCAATAGATTTGGGCATAAACCCAAGAGAAATATCGTAACCTGCATCACGGATTGCCTGAAGAGCCATTTGACTATTACGGTAGTTGTGACTGGAACCAATATGCTGTAAAACAAAAAATTGACCAAATCAAATTGTTATCATACAAAAAAATTTGTTGCAAAAAACATGTACAAAAATTGCCGAAGACAATCACAGTAATGAAAACTTGTGAATCCAAAATTTCAGGTTTATAGGTCCAGATCCAGCCTGGAATGTTTTTAATTTGCTCACAGACTTGGCCTAATTCTAAAATGACATGATATGTTGGGCTACGGCCTCTAAAAGTAAAGTTGAAAATGTGTGGCACAGTGAAGCCCTGACATTCACATTTATTATATAGAAGAGTAACCACTCTGAAAAAATAATTTTTTGAAATACTCTTATTTGTTCAGAATAATGATTATGTGAATATATTTGGTCATCAGCTGTTGAAATCATTTTTTGTGTTAACCACTGAATTGTACACTTGAAATTTTGTCATCTCAAGTTTGCTTCATAGTTTAATTTTTACCATATATTCAAAATGAAGGTTTTAACTGAAAATTCTAAGTTCTGTTTACAAATATTTCTGGATAAACAAAGTGAGAAAACTACTTATTACATAAATATTGGATGTTTATTTTACAAGTAATTTTGCTTTTCTCATAAGCATTAGTGTGAAAGTGAATGGGACAGACTACACTCTACACTGAAATTTGAACTAAGCTTGCTGGTTCCCTGTTTTATACTGATAACTGTAACACTAAGTGTCCATCTAAAATACTGTTTGTGCAAAATTCCATGTTTTGCATCTAGCACACTCTTAATTTACTAGATAAGTAATAATGGTAACCTATTAGAATTGATGGCATATATTAGGTTGGTGCAAAAATAATTTCGTTTTCTCACATAGTAACATATGTTAGAAAACGAAATTATTTTTGCACCAACCTAATACATATATGGAGAATCCATTTCAGTAAGAAATATTGAAAACAGTAAATTTATTATATTTATGGGCAAGCATTTAATGTCATTGAAACTTCAAGCATTGTGTGTGTTTTTTAAGGATATAATCGTAAAGTGTTACAACAACTAGTTGACAAATCAAGAAAGAAAAATTTAAAATTTCACCAAAATATAAATTTCATTAGAATTATTCTAAAATGTATATATACTTTATCAGAGATAGTAAACAGAAATACTAAATTGACCTTTAATGAGATTCCCTCCATCCTCATATAAACATTTGATTGTGTGTGTATATATATATATATATATATATATATATATATATATATATATAATATATATATTATATATATATACACTCACACACACACAAAAAAAAAATCATAAAGGTAAATTGACCATTTTGTTTCTGATTGGTTTAATTGCTAGTATTTTTTTCTTTTTGAATTGGTTACATTAAAAAAAGTTTATAAGATTCAGAAAAACAATCTAATTTTATTATAAGATATGCATTGAAATTTTCTGAATTTACAATTCTTTAATTCAGTTTTAATACCAAGTCATATTGGCATTCAGGGAAAAAAAGGCTGACAAAGAAGTCACTAAATATGGAAACTATCAAACACAAAAATCCCATATAATGATCTCTGACTAACCATTAATAACATTATTAAAGAAAAATGGCAACATAATATTCAGCCAATCATCAGTGAATATTTCTTTGGCTATTGAAAGATAAGAGAGTTGGTTCCCTCCAGACTCTGTATTGGATATATACATTACTCACAGACATTTACTGAGAAATGAAATCCTACCAATATGTATACCATATCCTGAAACGTATACAGTCAGGCACATACTGTTGGAATGTTGCAGCTTCCAGAAAATCCGAAACAAGTATTACAGAATGAATAATCTTAGAGATATTTTTGAAAACATTAAACCAGATAACATACTGCAATTTGTCAAAAAGATTAGACCTTACAATAGAATATTAAAAAAAAAATAAAAAATGTTAAAGTGTGTGTGTGTGTATGTATATATATATATATATATATATATATATATATATTAAAACCCACCCTATCAGGCAGCATTTAAGTTAGTTGCTGCAGTGGGCTCTTGATTGGGTCTTCATCACAATAGGTAGGGAGGAGTAGATGCGATAGGCAATAATAAACTACAGAAGAACTTAAAATTGATCAATGCATTTAGGTATTGCATTAATATATAAGTTTACCTTTTAAAAGTTCAATGATAATTCTTATGCCGCCACTTAATTTAAAGACAATTTTATGTACATAGGTTGTTACCTTCCGTACAAGCAATTATTTTTATATCATGGGTGACTTCTGCTGGATTTCACAATTAATTTTGATTATTCCCAAATTTATTTCCAAATCATCAAATATGTTATCATACAAAAATAAAAAAAGTCACAAAATCAGGTAAAAAAAAAAAAAAAAAAAAAAAATTCACCAGTAAAAACAATCTTAGTAATGAAAACTTGGAAACCAAAATTTCATTATTGCAGGTCCAGATCTGGCCTGGAACACTTAATTTTGCTTGCAGAGTCAGTCTGATTCCAAAATTGCATGATATGTTGGGCTACAGCCTCTAAGAGTAAATTTGAAAAGTGTGACACAGTGACACACTGACATTTGCATTTATTGTGTGTGTGTGTGTGTGTGTGTGTGTGTGTGTGTGTGTGTTCTTGTAAGTAAAATGTTAACTTGACCGTCTACCCATAGAGCATCTGATTATGCTTAGTATGGTCTCTTCCTGAACTCTTATCACCATAGGTGACCCTACTAGGAGACAGAGAATCCGATGGTATTGCATTCAAGTTCCTCATGACACACACACATATATAAAAAAAAAAAAAAAAAAAAACTCTTTTTTTGTGTAAGTACATAAAATGATAGGTAGAGAAAAACGCTAGAAAGCAACACAAATTACAAAATGGTACACAAACAAACAAATATATAAAAGTTTGTTAATCTTAGAAACAGCAGAAACCCCAAAATAATGAAAATATATATCAGGATTTAAGCCTAAAATACTTGGAGATGAATCATTATTTAACATACAAAAAAATCATTTGTAATGACTTTTTGACAGAACTAACACCTAAGCTATCAATTGATAAAAAATAACAAGAATAGAAGACACAAACTTCAGGTGCTCCCAAAAGCCACCTTCCCTCAATGGTTGAGAAGAAAAACTCATGGCATCCAAAGCTTGCTGCTTTCAACATAGTTTGTCAAAAGGCACTGTATTGTGTTGTTAGTGGTTGTTCCGGAGATTAATAAAACCTGAGGTCTGTTCACTGTTTCTGTGGCAATCTTTTGCACTGATTCTGTGTTCTGAGTAGTTGCAAAAAGTGTGGATGGTCCTGCACACACCTTCACCAATATAATCAAATCCTTTTCTAACAACTTCCTTTAGCTCGGTTCCACACATTTACTTACATCAAGTCCTCTGGCAATATAGTTAGGGCGGCGGGGACAGGTAAAGGATATTATTGAAAGTCTTTAGCTGGAGTTCTACTCAGTGGCAACCATTGGGTAATGGCTGTTCTAGCACAAACCTGTGAGCGATATGCTGTTTGTGGCCTCCAGGGATGACAAAGCAGGTCTATTATTGTAAGCGATCTGGATTGCAAAGGAAATGTTTGTCGCAGATTATTTCCACTTCGCCGAGAATTAATCACTAAGTTCAGACTCAAACATCACGGACAGAAAGAAAATGCCGAAACTCGATTCACAAGTACTATTTCACAAATCACAATGCACGCAACCAGTCAGAAAAATAACTCCCTCGGCAACCAAAATCACCGACTCCTACCCCTACCCCCGATTCGAGAACACCAACTGCTTTTATCGGCCGAACGTTTTCTTTTCCATTCGTCGACAGCTGGGAGAGGATGTTCAGTAATTTGCATATCAACATACTTTATAGCGACTCCTGCGACAGACTTGTTTTTTAATTCAAATATTCCATTTTCAGCATGTCATGCTGAATACGTGCCCTTTTGTTTGGTAAGTAATTTTCTTTTTCGTCACATTTTCTGTCGTAAAATACACGTGACGCGCTGTCGCTTGGCTTGATGAGGTAAGCCGCTGTTTTCTTCGCTATAATTATATACTCCACTGCTTTCCTCAATCCAGGAAGTGTGTGAGAAAAGGAGGCCTAAACATTGCTTACCCACAATCTCAACTTGGTAGTCAGTTGCAGTTGACTGGTTATGTTATATTGAAGTCCAAACAAGAAGAAATTGAACCTTGGTTGTCGGAATGTACGCACACTCCAAGACAGTGAATTGGTAACAAAAAACAGCATTAGTTTTTCTTGAGCTGAATAAGTACAACATTAACATAGCTGCTCTCAATGAAATTTGTCTTGCTGGCTCATCGCATCTTATGGAAGCTTATGCTTTTTTTCTCAATGAAATCAAGTGTTGTTTCAAACACCTACTACAAATTTGTCACAAGACATCGTGGATGCATCCTCAATCAAAAAACTGGCACATTATTATGTCATAATCAAGAAGAGAGAATGAAGGGACATCAATATCATACATTCCTTTTCATACCACCTGCTGCCCTTCTGACCATGCACTTCTTTAAGTTGAAGGCGTGCAGTGTTTTATTATAAGTATTTTTCTGGTCTACAAGAAAAGTAAAAAAAATAAATATGCAATGAACAATGAGGAAAGGGGTCAATCAACAAGTGCATAAAATAAAATATATTAAGATAGCTAAAAATCAAAGACATCTGTTTATAAAACTTGAGTAAACTTTAATCAAACAGTAACAAGAAACTCATCCCAAACACCTGTTCTTACAAGATGGCCAAAGGCGGGAAAGAAAGTTTATACAGTTCAAAAGAATGCATAGAAAGGAGTACTGGGATATTTTAAGTTGTAAGCATCCTTTTTAATGTACAGGTTCAAAGCTATAAAGAATGACCGGTCGTCTCAGAGTTTTTTTTTGGAAACATTGAATTGACCGCTGGTAAATGTTCTGGACTGCTGGGGGCAATCAGAAAAGATGGTCTTGTAGAATGGTTTACGTGAGCCCAAAGAAAAGAAAGACGAAAATGTTTTTGTTCAATACTATCCCTGCCTGTATTATTTGGTTCGAAGCCTTTTCCTGTTGAACCACCTGCTTCTGGTAGAAAACGGAGAAAAGGTCCTTCTGACCAGTAGGACATCCCTTCTTTTACAGGGATAAAATACGCTTTTGAATACGAACTTTCTGCTGTCGCGATCTCTAAAACATCTTCTGGTAGAAAACGAGAAAAAGGTCCGACCTGTTGGCAGAAAAGGAGAAAAGTCTTGGTAGAGGGTGCAGTCGACATTGTTGAAAAAATAAGATATTCGTCTGGGTTAAGTGCACGGAATAAATGAGTTGCCCATCCAGTCCGATAAAGGCAACTGGTTTGCAAACGCTGGTTGTTTGAAGCGCCACCACGCCAAAATCTGTTAAACAAATCTAGGAGCTCAAAGTGGTTACTGCAATGTTTTAGCTGGATAAAGGTAGGGTGAAAACTGCTCTCAATGTTTCTAAGGAGGAAACTTCACAACCGTAAATATAAATGGAATTAATGATATACAGTGAATCATCTGTGCCTATGGATAAATACTTTTAAAACCACCAGTAAAACAAACTAAGCTGCTTACTGCTTCAATGTTTCTAAGATTACTAATGATTCTCATCATGAAAACTGCCACTGTTTAAAACACCAGGACTGGTTTGATGAAAGCAATCCTGAAGTCCAGCTACTGATAGAGCAAATTCACAAAGTTCAGCCATCTCCCAACAAAAATGAAGGAGGACTGGTGGTCTGCAAAGGCTACAGAACTTCAGGAAGCAGCAGATAGATAGGACATCAATTCCTTCTTTGAAGGTCTTAAGATCTATATTCGTAGAGACAATGGAATCATGCCAGTACTCTCCTCAAATGGACAGATGCTTCTGTCAGACAAGCTTGATATCTTACACCACTGGAAGCAGCACTTCTATTTTGTTTTAAACACACCAACTGTCACTGATGAAGTTTTGAAAGACAAAAAATATCTTTCAAGCCAACCTTGCAGGAAATCTTGGATGCCATCAAATAAATCTCTTCAATCAAAGTGCCTGGGAAGGATGCTATTCCACTCCAAATGTACAAGTATGGCAGTAAAAAGTTAGTCAAAAAGCTACACAAGCTCTTCCAAGTAATATGGAGGGCTGGTCATGTTCCTCAAGACTACAACAATGCATTAATTCAACACCTATACAAGAACAAAGGTAATAGAAATGTTTGTGATAACTATTGTGGAATATCTCTGTCAATTGTTGGTAAAATATTAACTAGACTTATTCTGAACAAGATTATCAAGCATGTTGTCAATGAGATTTATCTAGAATTACAGTGTGGTTTCAAGTCTGGTTATAGCACTATTCACATGATCATAGTCTGTCAGGTAGCTTAAAAAGTTTGTGAAAAGAACCAGTATATAGTGTCTGTTTACTAAGGCATTTGACACTGTAAATCATAAAGCACTCTCGAAAGTTCTTAAAAAGCTTGGAATCACAGAAAAAATGTTGAATGTTATAATCTCCTTTCACGAGGGGATGAAAGCTGCTATTGTATCTGATGGGGAATTCTCTGATTCTTTTGATGTTACAAATGACAAACATTGTGTTATGGCCCCTGTTCTCTTTGTTCTATTCTTCTAAGTAATGCTCAAATATGCCTTTGGTGACATGGACAATGGTGTTAAATTTAATTTCAAACCTGTGGTGGCCTTTTCAATCATCAGCAGTTCAAACTTAAAATATTTATTTGAACTAGGGTCATTTGTGATCTACTGTTTGCTGATGATGTTGCATTGGTCATAACATACCAAAAGGAAGCCCAAGTACTTGTCAACCTCCACAAGTTCATCAATTCCCAGACACTCCTATACAGATTGATGGGAAGAAGTATGTTAAGTTCTTTACATATTCAGGAAGCAAGATGAATGCAAAAGCATCCATTGATGAAATAACAAATTGGATCATCAAAGCTACAAGTGCATTTAGGAATCTTTGCCACTGCCTATGGAATGAGAGAGGTATCAAATCAGACACCAAAATATGGGTTTATAGAGCAGCCATTTTGACCACTCAGTTGTATGGTTCATAATCGTGAACCCCTTATAGTTTCCATATCAATCAGCTGCATATATCTTCTATAAAAGTTGTCTCTGCATGATCTGTGGCTATGCTTTTAACAATAGGGTGTGCAATATTTAGTTTCTCTTTCCTTGTATTTTTCATTTGAAAATTCTCCATTATCACTCAAGAATTTTCTAAGTGTACCAAAATAAGCTATGCACATTTGGTAGAAGATTTGCACAATTTCACTACCATTTGTTAAATTGCTTAAACAAACATTTAACCAAGGCACTTGACTTCACTAAAGAGTTCCTTCTTATAGAAATCGTTCAAGGAAGATAACTGATAATCCACAAACGGTTCCATTGCCTGCACATTGCACTGAACACAATCTTTTGGATTTTTATCTGTGGCGCCACCTAAGACAATTAGATTATGCAGCAGACACTTCATCAATATGTCATGGGGGCCTGTGAAGCCTTTTGACACTGTGTGGGAGTATTTGGAAGGGTTCACCAATCAATGATCCAACAGGTGTATACATGTGTAGAAGCAAGCAGAGGACATTTGAACATTTACCTTGTTTTGGTGTGAGGAACCAACCCCCAAATTTTGTAAAATTTTGTACACTCTTTAAAAATTTTTATTTTATATATATATATATATATATATATATATATATATATATATATATATATATATATATATATATAAATAAAGGGAAGTGGTTATAGTTGTTCCAACAAGAGAAAAGTGTGTATATTAAAAAGAGAGAAACTGCAACATTTTTGGTTGTAATGTGGATTTTTAAAAAAAATATATGCTTTATTTTCCATAATTTTGCTACATGCATTTTCAGTCTCGTCACCTTCATCAGGCAAAGAGTGGATATTTCCATATATTATTAAAAGGAATTAATAACATCTTCTATTTCCCAGTAATATTTAGAGAGAGCTATATTAGCTTTGTATTTATCATTACTTAAGCAACAATAAACACAAAAATAATACAGCTCCCTCTAAGCATCACTGACAAATAAAAATATAGTGGAACCGTACCAGTTACTCCCTTGGAAATGATACCAAGAACTAAATCTTATTATGGTAAAGGTGAAAGAGGTCATCTTTGCTTTTGAGAAATATTGACTATCTATATGTATAAATGCAAAATTGTATTTCAATTCTCCCACAAATTCTGAGGTTAAAAGTTCCCAACTCTACTTTATAGTAATTTGAGATTTATTTTGAACAATACAGAATTGTGGCACAAGACTGAGGGGAAAATAGGGAGGGCTGGTCTTCATTAGCTATCCTAGTCCTAGTTAATCTGACTCATAACCCATTCATTTATTACAAGAACACATCTGCTCCATTGCATCAAGAGGACTTAAAAGAGAAGATCAAAGCTAGCTCTGTTCACACGAACCAGGCTCGCCTCAGTTACCCACCTTTTGTTGAAGTCTGTCAAAATCAAACACTTACACACTAAAAGCTCAATATCTCTATTATATATTACCTATTTTTAGGTGATATCACTTTTCAGGTTTAACTAATTTGCATATTGATTTTTAAAAAAGAGTATATTTCATCAGTGTTCTTTAGAGAATTGTTTTGATTTTTATATAAAAAATAGTTCGGTTTATGAATATTGTCTTATACATTGCAGGAAAGTATTTGAAATTTGCATTTTACATGAACAAGTAAGCATCTATTTGTAAAACTTTCCTTAATTATAACAAGCCTGCCCCATAACCAACCAATCATCTTTACAGTCATATTCTTTGACAACCCCTTCAACATTTCATTAATAGTGAACATTAAGCTCATAGAAAAACAACTAATTTTTCATATAAAAATTACCAGGTTTTTTTTTAAGGTAAACATTTATCAGTTTATATATCTAGCATCCATAATTAGCTGCTTTTTTTACAGAAGTTACAGTGTGGAAATTTGACAACTACATTCTACCAAAATGAAGTAGAAGAAATAAAAAAAAAAAAGCAAACAATATTTCATACACTAACGTATTTACCTCCTCCCACCAAGAAAATATAAATATGCTTCCTTTTTAATTTATTTATTTTTAAAGTCTTAACACAAATAAGCTAATGACTAATTTGCATACACTGCTTAAAATATCTTCTATTAAATTACACTTCTTTTATTTTTAATTAGGAATCTATTTACAATTAGCAGTTAAATGTCTAATATCTATTTTTTTCTTCTTGATATTAAGTTTCACTGGCATGTGTTTTTGGCATGTCTTTTCTATTATCTGTGAAAATACTTTAAAAGAGCCATAATTCAAATGACAACTTTTGTTTAAAAATATTCTAAGTCCACCAAAGTTTTCACAATATTTGTCATAAAAAGAGAACATACATTTATTTTTTTTTTTTTTTGACAAATACCTGTAGGTTTTTGTAACAAATGTAAGTATAATAAAATATTAAAAGGTTTTAAATAATTACTGCAATATTTTACGATATCAAAATAATGTTTACTTTTTTAACAAGATACTTGCAATTTTGGGCATATTAAATTTTTTCAAACATTTTAAACAAAAATTATAAACAAATGTATTTTTACTTAATATATAAATTTTGTATATTTTCCATAGGAAAAACTATCTGTAAAAAATTTATTTTATTTATTTTCCATGTTTACAACTGCATTATGCATAAAATGTTTATTATTTAAACAAAACAACACAAAAGAAGTGTACTGCTGCTAATTACTTTTTCTGTTTGTTTTTTTTCTAATGGTGAAAACGATTGAAATATTTCTGTTAATTCTCAGTGATGAAAGTGCTCAGCAAGCTCCAAAAAGAAACTCGGATGAGTGCTACTGAAACACCCTTACAAGACAGCAAAAGGCTTGATTTAGATTTGACAAGATATACCAGTGTACAACATACACTTTTTGTTAACTTCCACAAAGCTGCATTCCAATAAAATTGCAATACAGATTATACAAATCATCAAAAAGTGTCCCTTGAACCAATAGATATCCAGTGCAATTACTGCAATGCAATAAGATTCAAGAATGAATCTGATAATATGCGTTATAAGAAAGGAAAGATTCAACTAGTAAAACTCCTGAGCCACTCTCCTCTCTCCTGAATGGGATTTCTCAAGAATCAAGAGATTTTCTTCAGTGCATTAGGGCCTAGAATAATTGCTTTGCTATGATGTCATTTAGAGTAAAAGAAGCAACATTTCCGGGATGGAATTCCAGGATTGGTTCCTTTCTACCATTATCTAATGAGCCACACCAATTTCTTCCAATCTACTTCATAAAAGACTACCAAGCACAAAGCAGAAGAAATGCTTGATAAATTAAAATTTGACATTATATTGACACTTTAAGAGTTTCTGCATGAGCACAATGTTTATGTTATAGAGTTCAAATTAGCTATGAAAAGAACTGGACCAAAATTGTGATTAGTGCTGACACTAGTGAACACCAGAGGAGGTTCAATATACCATGTACCAATGAGATAGCTATCCTAATAATTGGCTAAGAATGTGATAAAAGGGATATTGTTCCCAAGAGACAAGATGGAAGTCTTCAAAAAGTTGCAGAAACTCAGAGCTTATGATGCCTTACAATATCCACTCATCTTTTGGCAAGGAACAGATGGATACCATTTTCTCCTCAGGCAAAGACATTTGAACACTGGATTAACCACAAGCAGAAAAAATATCAGCCATATACTTCTATGCATATAGAATTATGATAAAGTGTAACTGTTATAATTATCTCTAGATTCAAGCAACTATTCAAACAATTCTTGGTGGATACGTATGCAAAGATTGAATCAGAAAGTTTCTTTTTTATTTTGATTGAAGTAAAAAGAATAACCTGCAATTCAGAATGATGGAATGAATACATCTCCCTTCATCATTCAAAGGATGCAAAAGAGTTCAAGAATGATTGGCATGTTGATGATTTCAATGTATTGAAATAAGGACAGTTATTCTCCTTCATATCTTTTACAACAGAGAGATTAGGTCAAATGAACACAAGTTAGTCAGTAACAATCAGAAAGAGTAAAAGAGTTCAAGATGGACCTTCTTCCCCAGAACTCTATAGAACTGACCTATTTTGGTAAAACCAGATTTGTTTGTTATATTTTTTGGCAAAATTTGTTAATTTACTACAAATCTGAAATTTTGAGAAAAAAAATCTTCCTTGACAATCTGCAACAGGCAGGCATGATATTGTTGTTAGGATTTTTAAGAAACAAACTGATGGATCTCATCAATAAAGAAAAAAAATATTTGGACCTGTAAAATGTCACATGTATTCAACTGAGTGGCAAAATAGGGGGCTGCCACATGTACATTTACTTATGGTTAAGGGAGAAGATCAATACAAAACTGCCAAATCCCAATGAAGATCCAGGGCTTTTTGAAATAGTAAAAAGACACATGATTTATGGACCATGTGGTTATTTGAATTTCAATTGTCCCTGCATGGTTGACAACAGATATACAAAAAGATTTCCAAGATAATTTGTCAATCACACAAAAATAGATACAGATGGCTACCCAAATTACATAAGAAAAATTGAACTTTAAAGAAATAGACAAAATATACTGGTAGACAACAAATGGTTTGTTCTCTGTAATCCACTTCTGTACAAAGTATTCAATGCTTACTTTAATGTGAAATTAAAGTATGTGTGCAAAATACTTAAGGGAGTTACTAACCTGTGTTTATCATTAATACCACAATGAAGTAGAAAAATTCAGTTAGGAAAATAAATTTCTAGCAATGAGGCTGGCTGGAGAATTTTTTCATTTAACATTCACAACAGATATCCATCAGTTCAGCACTTGAGCATTCATCTTGAAAATGGACAGCAGGTGTATTTTATTAACAACAATGCTTGGGAATGTATTGAAACTCCAAAGACACTACCCTAATGGCATTCTTTAACCAACGCAATGTAAATGACTTTGCCAAAACAATTCTCTATCCTAAAGTATTTAAATATTACACATTCAAATCTGGAAGCTTCCACGGAAGAAAGCAAAGAGAACCTCATTCAACTGAATCTGCTATTAAATGTCGTGATGTACTTATACAGCACATCCCAAAAATTCTGAATGCTTCTTTCTTCGACTTCTTCATAATGTCAGGGGTCGAAGATCATTTCAAAATTTGAAAACAACCTATGGAAATATTCTTGAGATATACAGACAGGCGTGCATTCAACTTGGCCTTACAGAAAATGATGAGCATTGGGACCAAACTTCACAAGAGGCATTTTCGTATCAATCACCAAAGTAAATAAGGAAATTTCAAATCCAATGACGCTATGAATGAAGACGTTCTTTATATGCAACTGGTTCATCCAGGATTAGCCATACAAATGAACCCAAGGATTGTAAACATTGCACTGTGTGAAATAGAAGATAAGGTGCTAAATGTGACATAAAAAAAAACTGTACCATTTTGGACTTCCCAAACCAAACAGAGATTTTGATCCCTTAAATAGAGAACTCATGAGAGAGACTGGATACAACCATGAAGAACTGATCCATCAAATACAGACTAATACACCTGTTCTTACAAATGACCAGAGAGTCATCTACAATGAGATTATGTTGATCAACAATTCTGCTGGAGGAATTTTCTTTTTAGATGCCCCTGGAAATACTGGCAAAACATTTTTAACTAATCTTCTTTTATCTTCAGTTAGGGTGCATAGAACAGTGGCTTTTAGCTGTAGTATCATCTGGAATAGCAGCTACTTTGCTTGTTGGTGGAAGAACTGCTCACTCAACATTTAAACTGCCATTAGACTATAATGACAATCTAGTGTGCAGCATAGAGGTACAAAGCTAGCCAAGCTACTTCAGGTGACTTGCTTCATAATCTGGGATGAGTGTACTATGGCTCACAAGGGTGCATTTGAGGTTTTAGACAGAACACTGAAAGATATCAGACAAACACTCCCTATTGTGAAATGAGGAACAGCTGCACATCAACTTCATGCCTGCCTGAAAGTTCTTATCTGTAGAATCATATTGAAAGACACTTTTTGATCACTAATATGAGAGTGGTACTCAATGGAGATGGGACAGCAAAGGAATTTAGTGACCTCCTTTTAAAAATTGGAAATGGAAAAATTTCACATGATCAAGATGGACAAATGAGCTTCCTTGAAGGTTTCAGCACTCTGGTCAAGAGCATTGAGGAATTAATTTTTAAAATATACTCCAATATAGCAGATAACTTCCTGAATACAGATTGCTTGTGTGAGAGAGCAATTTTAGCTCCCAGAAATGAAACAGTACAGATCATCAATTAGAAAATTTTGCAAGATATCCCAACAGAAGAAAGGACATACCTATTCAATGATACAACTGTGGATCCAGACGAAGCAGAATTTGAATTCTTTAGATCTTCCAGGAATGCCATCACTCAAATTGGTATTAAAACAAGGAATATCATTAATGCTGCTAAGAAATCTTTATCCTCCAAAGTTATGTAATGGTACATGTCTTATTGTGAAGAAAATGTTACTTCACTTATTAGAAGTTCTTATAACTGGTCAAGGAAAAAGAGATTGTACAGATTCCAAGAATTTTGATTTTAAACGATTGCAATTCCCAGTCAGAGTAAGTTTTGTAATGACTATTAATAAATCACAAGGTCTATCAAAGAAAGTTATTGGACTTAACCTTATGCAACCCTGCTTTTCTCATAGTCAATTATATGTTGCCTCTTCAAGAGTTTGAAATGGAAAGAATTTATTTATACTTGCTCCAAATAAATAAAAAAAAATGTAGTTTATCTTGCTGCATTACAGTAAGAATTATTTAAGAAAAAAAAACAAAAAAACTTCATTTTGATTTCAAATTTTTTACCATTATGTTTTTCATTCATGCAAATACATGTATTTTATTCCTGTCAACACCTGTTAAGACATTCAGTTTCACCATGTTTCATTTGTTTAAAAATGGCTAAAATTCTAATGTTTAGCTACCTGAATATATACAAATGTTTTCTTTCATGTTTACAACCAATTTATGAATGAAATGTTCATTTAAAATTTTTGTTTCAAAGATTTCAAGTAGTGAATATATTTTACTTTGGAAAGTGATAGTGAGCAGGCAAAGCCTGCTAGTTTTAAATGAATATAAATAACTCAATTTACTAAACAAAAGAAATGAATTAATGGCCACTTGTAGACAAAATAAATCTTGAAAAATGTTGAACCTGATTAATTTCAGTACTTGACATTTTCATATATTTATATATATATATATATATATATATATATATATCTATATGAATTTATTTATGTTTTTTTATACTCTGATATAGGTGTATGAAGTTAATAGTATGTATAAGTGTATTTCTATTTGCTTGTATGTTATTTAGTTTATAATATGTCATTTTGAATATATGTCTATATTTTTATTACTTTCAAAGTATGAATGCCTATCTATGATTATGTAGGTTTATGTGTGCATGTTTGTATGTGTATATATATATATATATATATATAAAGTTTTTTTATTTGTTGATTGTGGTGTGTAACTCAACAATTCAACTGATGATAGCAGGTAGGCAAAAAAAAAACCGTGTCGTACGTCCAACCTTCTCACGAGCGAAAAGCCTTCTGATTTGAAACAGCAGAAACAAGCCTGCTTTTATACAGCTGCGGACCGACCACGATTTGCATGCGAATCATGTTAGGCAATGAGATTTTTAAAAAACTGACCGAAACCGCTCGGCATAAAAAATGGGCGCCACCATTTTGGTTTTCTTTTTTCACCCAATGGAAGGACCAGAGTTTACATACCACAGATTCAACAACAATTCAAAGGTAGGCCATTTCACAATTTTCCCCACTCCCCTAATTGTCATGATCAAAACAGGGCAGGGAGGTGGCGACAAAAAAGGGAGTCCCTCTCCGAAATAGATAACACAAAAAATCATCCTAAAAATTTCTCGTCTGTGGTTTGAGTGTCTGTAACACTGTGTCAGCCGGGAGGCTGCTGTTATCAGAATCATTGCCTGCAGGTCTAACTCAAAAATGATTGAACGCTCACTACTCCCAGACTCGAATCGCTTTCATCGCTCGGTACGCAGTGATTGCGTCACCGGTCGCAACCTCTTTAATGACGCGAGGCACCCCATCAACTCTCACAGATTGCGGGCTGATAACCTCCGTAACACGTCCAGTGCCGTGCTTTGTCGTTACACTTGCCGCGTGGGTTTTTTGACCCAAACGATGTCTCCTTTTTTCAATCTCCTCCAGTCACTTCTAGTTCAGGCAGCGGGTTGGCTTCGATGCCTTTCACGCGACATGATATTTGTGCAGTGCATCAGCGGCGCCCGTGGATGGTGAAATGTTATCCTTCTGGGCGACATTATACCAGTAAACCGCTTCCGATACTGTACAGCCCTTCCTGGCTGCGATGGTCTTGATGGTTCTGTGGTTCCGCTCCCACGATGCCGTTTCCACTTGGCGAGTAGGCACATCGAAACCGCAGATGCACGTTCAAGTGTCCGCAAATTCTTTAAAATCTTTACTGGTGAACGCGGTATCGTTATCCGTCAGTATTTCCATGGGTGGGCCTCGCTCCAGGAAAACATTCTCCAACAGTCGAATGACGGTGCTTGCGTCTTGTCTGCGCAGCGGCCGCCATACCGCAAAACCTGGAGGGACCGCAATCAATGAGTGTTAAAAAATTCTCACCATTGTAGTGAGTTATGTCCATTGCCAGTCTGCTCCAGTTGCTCTTCACGCTCAGTTCTCCTCTTTCCCAGTGAACGGGTGCCGGATCGATCGACTGACAGGTTGTGCAGGCCTTCACAACAGATTTAACGCTTTCTCTGGACACCTGCGGGTCGACTAACCTGGCGGGCGTACAGAGTTTGTTTCACGCCCGGATGTCCGCATTGGCGATGCGTATTGGCAACCTGGTCCTCATCCAGTCGCTCCCTGCCACTGCACAGCTCTCGAAAGTGCGGTTCTCCTCTCTTGAGCAGTTCTAGCCACCTGTGCGGTACTCTGGTGAGGCGATCTGCACGGTTCTGACAGGACTGCACGTGTCACGTCTACGGTCAATCCATATTCGTCCACCAACGATCGGAAAAATGCCCAGCCGTCGCCTGACCAGCATCTCACCAGCCGCCCTTGTGTTCACCCGTGCCTTCCCGGTCAAGGTGTCTGAAATCCACCGGTGCACACACGCCGAATCAGTGACCAAGTGCAACGTTGTCGCCCCACTGGAGAGCCAGATTCACTCCTTTAAGTGCGCGCCGAGTTCAGCCAAATTAATGTGCCTGGCATCATTAGTCGGACGCAGCCAGCACGCATCTTCGGCGACATTTCCGTTTACTTCAATGCCACTCCTGTCGCCACGGAACTCGCATCCACCCAGACTGTGATCTCGCCACCACTCATGCACCAGTCTCCTCCGAGGGGATCCAGTTCCGCACTCTACTTAACATCTCTGCTAGTATCTGCGACAGAGAGGGATCTTTGATGTTATCATCCCATCCATTGGTTGCTGCGGTTGCCAGGCGCTGGCGAATGCAACTGCCACCCTGAGCCATCCACACACTGGGAAGTGTCCAACAAGTTTCCCACAACAATCGAAAAATACGCCCGCCCGGTCAACACATCAGGGGCTTCCGGAATTTGACTTCCTCGTTTCCATCGGAGGGTGCCATTTTCTTCCCAGACCTGCAAGCCAAGAATTCTTGCTCCATCTCTCAGTCGCACCGGATCCTTGCACACCAAACCGTAATCCGAAAAGTGTTGTCTTACACGCGATGCAGAGGCCAAACTTTCATTAATGAAGATATCATCAACGTATGCTGATGTGGCACTTTCAATTGTGCGGTCTTGCGATGCGATGGGCGTCTATAACGGATTTCATGATGAGTGGCGCTACATTTAGCCCCAATCCTAGCCGCGTAAGACAGAAGCGTTGGCCTTTGAAAATAACCGTTTGAAATGGCCACAGCGCTTCGTCGATGTGAATCTGAAGATATGCGTTCCAGGAGATCCAGAAGCGACATTGACTCCCCGCACGCCGCCCACGCGTTCTCAACTTATGTGCGCACACTTCTGCATCGGCAGTGAAAGCATCCACAAAGTCGCTCAATTCGCGGTCCCAGTACCGGACGCACCTTCTGTTTCTGCTCCTGCACGACTGCCATCAAGGAATCAGACCTTTGGGGTCCCAGTCTTTCCTGGGGTACGGAATCAGCCAGCCGTTCACAATCCACTGCTGAAGCTCTTTCTACGTATTTTCCTCTGATGCTGTCTGGAACTTTGTACTCAGCGACCTTGTTGCGAAGCTGAACTGGCGGGTCTTTTTTGGGCCCATTTCCACCTGGCGGTCCACACTCTCTACGTCGGAATTGAAGGAGACGTCGAAATCCGGCTCACTAACGCAAAGGGCTGCACACACCTTTCTTCTTTCACCCAGTTCCACATTTCCGGCTGGCGTGATCATCATGCCTCCTAACGCCGGATCGCATCAATCCCAAGTAGCAGGTCGTACCGAGGGCCTTTGACGTGCCACCAAGGCGTCGACTTGGCATGACTCCCTCCGTCTGTTAGGACTGACACAGTCCCGACACCACAACAGGCCCGGGACACTCCGTCAATCGTCCGAATCTCGATTTGTTGACTGTTCCATGTCACGCGTCGATCTGCACTAACGATCGATCGGGAACATCCAGTGTCAACGAGCGCGAACATCGTTTTACCTCAGCGTTACCGCGTTGACAACAGGCAATGCCGCATTTACTGACTGAGAGGGGCAAGGGTTGCGACAGCACCTTGTCCCCGGACTCGTTCGAGCAATCCTGTGCTACATGGCCTAACTCTTTGCAGCGATAGCAGCGTGAGTAGATGCTCAGTTCCGTCTGCTGCTCCCTCCTCGTCACTTCGGCTCCGGCAGTCCCTAGAGAAATGGTTGGGTCCACCGCATTTGTAGCACTTTGGGCCCTCCTCGGTGTCTCAGGCGTTCTCACGGCTGCCGCGATCTGTTCCGTGTCCTTCAAGATGTTTGGGCCCTGGCTAGCAATTCGTCAATTCTCAGTGTGTCCAATCTTGAAGACGCCGCAGGAAACCGACTGGTGTCGTCGGAAGCCCTGCCAGGAAGGCGCACCCCAGTATCACGGTCCGTTGCTCCGCCAAAACGGTACTGCCAGCCCGCCAAATCAGCCAGGTAAACATCCACGGTCTCACCTGGCTCGAAAGCCGTCGTCCGACGAACTGTTTCCAAAGCGATGAATGGATCTATTCCAAAGGCCGTATACAGGGCGTCCTGATCTCTTCTAGGTCAGCATCGTCCCGAGTTGTTGATATACTGCGTAGGCTCCTCCCGTGAGTCTCAGTGGGATGACTAGTGCAGGTTCCTTTATTTTGGACACCCTGCAAACACGTTTGGCCTTTTCAAACCATTCGACGATAGTCGGGCCCGTGGGGAGCCGTCAATTCTGGGATCAACTTTAGATCGAACTTGTCCATTGCCGAAATAGCTTGTGGTGTGTAACTCAACAATTCAACTGATGATAGCAGGTAGGCACAAAAGAAAACCGGTGTCGCGTCCAACCTTCTCCACGAGCCGAAAGCCTTCTGATTTGAAACAGCAGAAACAAACCTGCTTTATACAGCTGCGGACCGACCACACGATTTGCATGCGAATCACGAGGCAATGAGATTTCGTTAACTGACCGAGACTGCTCGGCATAAAAAAGCGTGGGCGCCGCCATTTTGGTTTTCTTTTTTTACCGATGGAAGGACCAGAGTTTACATACTGCGCAGATTCGAACGCGTTTCCGAGGTAGGCCATTTTCACAATTTTCCCCACATTGAGATATATATATATTAGTGAATATACATAATATTCAACATCAATAGCATGACTCAGAGTTTCATGCAGTTGCTGCAGTCCTCAGGTACCAATACAATCTGATCGTTATTTCACGTTCTTGTGGTGATGATTTGAAATTGTGCATCAAAACTTGTTTATTTAATTATTGCTGCCTAAAATATTAGAATTAACAAATAATTGTGTGTGTGTGTGTGTGTGTGTGTGTGTGTGTGTGTGTATTTTATGTAGATTAATTAACTATTAAATATTAATTTTATCCCAACATAGATGTTTCTTACTAAAATTTCCTGTCTTCAGGGGTTGTGGTATTGAATAACATTTCCAATTTTTTTTTTTTTGAATTGAATTTTAAAAATTGTAAATACTGTACAAACCACAACCCCTGAAGACTGGAAATTTTACCAAGAAACATCAATGTTGGGATAAAATTGATATTTAAAAGTTAAATAATCTTTTCATATAATATCATTCATACTCTATTTTAATAATATTTTAATATTGAGCACTGTATATAAAAATATATGCTGTTTCTTAAATCATATATATATCTCAAGGAATAAAAAATATGTTTTTATTTATTAATATATGTTTCTCAAATAAATACATATTGTATATAATTTTCTTTTACTTTATGAATAGATGTGTATAGATACACTTTTATGTGTGCATGTATTTGCATTTTTATATGAATGTAGTTGTGTACATGTTAATATGAAGATATAAAATATACTGAATTATTTTTATATGCCTTTGTATATCTATGTACATGTTGATGCATATACTTATATTTTTGTATATGTGGATATAAGAATGATATTTGTGTGTACATGTGCATTATATCTGAAAATATATTATTAGATGTGTATATTTGTATTCAAATTATATTTATATGTTTGTATTTGAACATATTTAAATAAAGGAACCACTATCCTATCAGTATGGCATACATAGCAATATTTAAATTATGCAACGGTCGATTTTCAATCAACACCTGACAATTGCATTGTGTATGAAACTGAGAGTTGTGCTACTGGTGAGGGGGAAAAAAATGTATATTTATTATTAGTATAAAATTTAGCTCTGTTGTTATATATTGAGCACAGTTTTATTATCACCAGTACTAAGTGTGCAATACTTTATATTTATATGTGTGTCTGTGCATGTGATCATGATTGCTTAAGGCATGAAACTGACAATTATTATGCAGTGCTAATTTCCATGTCCATATTGCTTATAAATGCTCTTTCCTCAATCTGTGCCATCTTCCCCCTTAGATACATCAAATTTTAAATCATATATACAATATATATAAATTCATAGTCCAATAAATAGTTATAAACTTAATTTTGATCTGAAATTTTCACTATATAATGTTCAATCTGTATAAAAACAAACCTAAAACACATTTTTATAAAAAAAAAAAAAAAAAATTCAAAAATTTTTTCAAAATTTCAAATTCCCAGCATCTCTTGTTCATACACATGTATAGTTGCATCAAAAAAGCAAAATGAGTCTGATAAAGTCCTAAGTAATGAAAAGTGTTACATAAAAACTTTTCCCACTTTGTTATACATCTTTCCTCCAAAATAATGTACTATTCACTTTTGAATGAATCGCCAAGAAAGAAATTTATATTGAAAGATACATATTTGCTGCATTAAAAAAAAAAAAAAAAAAAAAAAAATACATTTTTTTAGGCTACAAACTTATTAAGTTACCTCCATATGTAAGTGAATTAACAGGTGTCTATGAATGATAAAATATCAGAAATCAATATAATTTCATCCAATTAAATGTGCAAGTTTCCTTTTCAATCTTGCCCATGTCTGGAAAAAAATTGAGCCAACTAAACAAAAGAAAAACAATTTTGCAAATATTACATGCACAAATACCGAAACATCCAATGTTAACCATAAGGATTTTATTTTTCTAAGTAGAATTAATCTGTTTAAACACAAAACTATAGAATGAATTAAAAACTAAAAGCAAACTTTTAAAGAAATGGGGAATGCATTAGCAAAGTTTCATTTTTTAATTTGGTTATTTTTACTTTGAAAGAAATTATTCTTCCAATTGAGCACAAAACATGGTTAACAGCAGATAAGAGCATTGAAGCTATTAATCAATGCTTAAAAACAAAAATACATCCAAAAAGCCTTTTATTGGCACCTGTGACCTTCCCCAATTGAAAAGCTTTAATTTAATAAAAAAATTTAATTGCTGATTATTTATTGAAGAAATCATTGTTTCTAATTATACAATTGTTCTTTCAACTAGCCTATACTTACTTCTTTTTTATTGCTTTTATTATAATGTTCATAGCAATAAAAAGATAACTTTACAGGCATTTACAGTTTTGCAATGTAATCATTCATCACAACAACCAGATTATGGTGTTGGTTGTAAAAGCAGATATGTAAAGACTTCTTCCAATGACCTTTAAAGACTAAATATAAACCAGATGGCAATGTGCAGTCATAGTCATTGAAATACTGAAAAAAAAAACAGATTAAACATGGTTGCCAAGTTCACAAGGATAATCAAGAGGAAAGAAAATCTTTCTACTTATTTGACTATTCATTATTTACCAACCTATAAGGTTACTTTCTTTAAAGCAATTAATTTTGTCTGTTCTTGCATGAAAATAGTAAAAACTCAAATCAATATGAAGTTTTTGTTATAGTTTAAGTAATTTTTTTATAAATATAACAAAAAATTAAATTGTTAAAATATTAAGCAAAACAATCCACACTATACAGTGAAAGGGTTAAATCTTCAGGAATTCTGTTAAATATTTAATTCTATTCACATATACTATCGAGCATTTAATCCCATTTGTAGATTCTTTATATTGCAAAGTATTATACAAATTGTTCATAAAATAACTTCTGATTTGAACTGAACCAAAAATATTTGCTATCATAAATTTTTAGTTATTTCTGATGTAAATATAAAATTCTTCTGGGTGGTATGATGTTGGGGGAAAAAAGTTCTTGTTCACTAATTGAGGATGGACATTTTTCTTCTGTGGCACAATATTCGCCTAATCCAACAAAATTATGACAGTTATTCAGATTATTATGCATAAAATGCAAAATATCTTATTTTTTGTATATTTACTACATAAAGATCACAAGCTGCCTGTCTTGAGTAATTACTGCCAACATGTACCTTTATATATATATATATATATATATATATATATATATATATATATATATATATATATATATATAGAGAGAGAGAGAGATAGATAGATAGTGGTGAACACATGCCAGTAAAGATGCAAAAGGGTGGACAGGTTTGTCAACACCAGTTACATCAGGTTTTTTCAGCATTGTCCCGTGAAGTTGGTCCCATGGGCATTTTGATCCTCAAGTTGCTGTGTTTTCCAAGGCAGTGTTAATTTTGTTATCTCCTGTCTCTTTCTCCTCCCTCACTATTATCTCCATAGTTGCTGGGAGAGCAATTGGTTAGGTGTTTCCCAGCAATCTCAACAGACTATTTACTTACACTAATAACTGTGTGTGTGTGTGTGTGTGTGTGTGTGTGTGTGTGTGTGTGTGTGTGTGTAAAAGAGACGGATGGATGTACACATAAAAGTAAGTAAAAGTTCTTAGCCCAAACAACTAAAAAAATTTATCAGTTTTTGTTTTTTAAAAACATCTTGGTTGGAGCCAAAAATCTTTAGCATCTGCATGTAGATATTTTTATGTAACAATATTCAAACTTCAGGGGTCAAATCTGGCAAATTATGGATGCTTGTTCTGTTTACTGAGAAATTTAATTGACTATATGTTGCATAATGAGAGGGTGCTGAAAAGTTTTCTACTCACCCACCCCATCACCAAAATCTGATTATTATTTTGTTATTGTAGCTAGAAACAGCATCTGTTTATATTGTAAAAGGCAAGATCTTTGCATTTATCCAAGTTTAGCTTCATCGGGTCAACAGAAAGTATAGAATTTAGATTGAATCATAAGCAATTTCCATTTTTACTTAATTTATTTCTTCAAAAAATGAAATACAATTAGATTTTATTCAATTATTTGCAATGACTTCCTGCCACTTATCATGCAGCTCTTTAATACTTTAGGTTTTATTGTGAAAAAGTTTTTGACAAACTCTTGAATCTGAGTTTCATTAGAGAATGCCTCCCCCAACCTTATCAAAGTTTTTTTGCAGAGACCAAAAATGGTAATAATTGGTTGGTACACACAATTGTGAATATGGTGGATGAGGTAAAACAGACCAACCAAGTTACGAATTTTTTTTCCTATGTTACTTATTTGTTTGTTTAGTAGCATATCAACTCCTTATGGGTCATTTAATGCTGAAATTTAACTTTCTTCAGAGCATTAGTAATTTCTTTTACTATGAAAATGTATTACTGGTATTTTTTTTTTAGTCTGAAAATGCATTACTGGTATTTTTACTATAAAAATGTTTATACTTTTTTAGTATTTTGACCCTATTTGCCCATAGCTGGGACCCTAACAGATGCTACCCCGGGTTAGGTTGGACCAGAGAACAGCAATTAAAAGGTGGTCCCATGCTCCTCAAAACCTCTTAATTAGAGACATTGCTGATGTAGTTTATCGTCATACCCAGAATGGTTCCTGTGTTACACTTGTTGTATGCAGCCTTGTGCTGTCAGGCAGGAGGACAACATTTTTCTTTTAATCCACAATGTATGCTGCTATTGTAATACGAAAGTTATGGTATGTAAGTATTTTATTCTTAAAAGTACCATATGATTAACAGTTAGGATGATACATTCGTCATTAGAACTGGTTCACATGGAAATTACTTATGAGTAATTGGTGTCCTGAAGTTCCAGTAGACGAAAACTACAAAAGAAAGTCAGGAGTCTATGAAGCAAACATAGTGATACATGTCCATCATACAATACTGTGAAACCCAAGATGCTGCACAGAGTCTAGGAGTCCTTCAATAGTGTGAACATCTGAAACTGTTCATTATGCTGACCAACTGACAAATCTTAGTGAAATGAATTACTGAGATACTAGAAATATCCAGGTAAAATATTGGTTTCATAATTCATGATCAGTTGAGTATACAGAAGCTGTCAGCCATGTGGGGATCAAAATGTTTGTTGACTAGAAATTACAGCAAATGGAGAAATCTGAGTTGAGTTGGCAACATTTTCAGAAATCCATTTTTTTTAATGACTTGATACAATATGATTTACTCCTGAAACCAAACAACAATCTATGCAATTGAGTCCTGGGATTCTCCATGGCTGATGAAATTTAAGCCACAAAATGTCAACAAGTCATAGCCAAGACATTTTGTCAACTACACATAGATGCACACCTCAATGCAATCTTCAAAGCAAGAGTATATCAAAGCCTGAGATTGACAGTCACTATGCTATTTTGATTCTATGTCCACACTGTATGTATGAGTATATACACTCACTGACCGCTTAATTAAGTACACATGAACAAATGTTCTTTTTTGAAAATTTCTAATCAGCCAATGAAATGGCAGCAATTTAATAAATATAGGCATTTTAAACATTGTCATAGCAACCTGCTGAATTTTATTTCATGCATTAGTACGAGAAAGAAAAGTGAACATTGAAAAATTGAAGTAGCACTAAATGCAAAAGGTTCAACCCAGTTCTACAAGAGTATACATAAAGTAACCAGTCTGTGTAATTATGAATATAAATAAGTAAAAATATGTCCTATTAAAAATGTATAACAGATAAGTTAACTAACATGACTGCGAGTTAGACCTTTAAAAAGCAAAAGAATTGATAAATAGAATCCTTATAAAAGGAAGAGATTTTATTTTTTATTATTAGTTTCAATCAATTTCTTCATTCTAATACTCTTTCTTTTTTTATTTATGTTTTCGTCCTAAGTACTTTTAATTCTTGTTATGAGAAAAAAGCAAGAAAGATGCTAGTCAAAAATAATCCATATATATATATAAAAATCAATGTGGATCTGTTGGCATGGACTTATGTGATAATCACATATGCTAATTAAGACTATATTGTAATGTAAATAGATATGAGGATATGCTGAAAATTTCTTGACCTGACCCATTTGTCAGAAGTGACCCACGAGATCAGAAGACTTATTTTGAAAAGTGGCTTGTGTACACCCTTGTATATGATTCTACATTTCAGATAAAGTATAGAAATTTGAGTATAAGGTGATGACCTCTAGGATATGTATACATACATCTAGGACAAAGGCATATTGAAGAATAAATTAACTTGCTGTACTTATGTATATGTATTTCTAAAGAATTAATGGTTCTATTTTTAATCTGCCTTTTTTATGACCAAGCATTATTATAGTGGATATCTGTATCTGAAATAGACGATTTATTTTTATTTTCACTTTAAACAGTGTGCATTGTCTGTGGGACTGTATACTCCACTTGAGAAATCTCAATCAAGGAAAAGTGTTCTTCGGCTGTACTGTGATGTTTTTTGTAGCCAAGTGGTAAAACACACCAGATCAAACAGTGGTTTCTCCTACAAAGGGGGATGCAGGTTTGTTTCATGCCAGAGAGCATATTTTCTTTAGATTTCTTAAGAATGGCAGGCTGATAGATGTAATACACACTCTTTAAAGTAAAAATGGGGCATCTATTTCAAATACGAATATCAATTCTAATAACTTTTGTATATATATATATATATATATATATATATAACGTCAGAAGAAAAAGCAACAGTCTTGGAGATCATTTTACAATAATCTTCACACTTTTGCTACAAAGCTGTTCACCAAGACTAAGAGTGGCAAACTCGATGTAAGGCAGGAGGAATTTGTAAACCACCTGAGGATGATGTATTCTGATGCTTGGAAAGACATTCTAATCATTCCAATGAATGACCTTCCTAGGCCTAAGATCCAGAGGTCATGTTTAATGACAGCAGACTAAAGCTGAGAGAAATTTGGGAATTCGTCTGCAAATCACATGCCGGTAGTGCACCTGGAATGAATGGATTATCCTATGTTATATAACAATTGCCCAAATATCTTAAAGTAACTCACTATCCTCCTGCAGAAGGCATGAAAACAAGATATTGTACCACAAGAATGGTGTCTGATGGATGGCATTTGTATACCTAAAGAAAAGAATGCAAAAGATATTGCAAATTTCCAGCCCATCTCCCACTTGAACGTAGAGGAGAAAATAATTTTTTTGATCTTTGCTCATCATATAACGGACTTTGTACTAGGTAACCATTACATAAACACAACTGTCCAGAAGGCTGGGATACCTGGCTTCCCCAGCTGTCTGAAATATTCACACATGATTTGAAACTCAATCCTAACAGCCAAACAAAAGAAAAACATGTAATTTGGCTTGATCTCACAAGTGCGTATGGATCAGTTCCTCAGGAGTTAATTTGAATATCCCTCAAATTTTTCAATTTCGTTTGTAAGGTTGGGGAAATGATAATGAAATATTTCAGCGCAGCATTTTTGCAGTTCACCATTGGTAACTGCACCACCAAGTGCCAAGTCCTTGAGGTTGGCATCATGATGAGGTGTGTGATTTCACTTTTCATTATGTCCATAGAACTCATATTGTGGGGTGAAGTGAACACAGCAAAGAGAGTGATGACTAAGGAACAAGTAGTCCTTCTTCCTTCCAGAGCATTCATGGATGACATCACCAATCTGGTCCCATCTAAGATCAGTGATGATGAGCTGCTGCAGTGCTGCCATAAGTTCTTCATATGGGCAAGAATGAAGACTAAGGCGAAGAAAAGCCGAAGCTTATCATTACTCAGAGGCTCTGTCAGGGAGATTCACTTCTGCATTGGGGGCGACATGATCCTGACAATCAAAGAGAAGCCTTGGACTGCTGTATGAAATTCCACTGACTGATTGGCACTGAGGTAAAGAGGTGAAGAAAATGGCATGAAATGGACTTTACTCCATCAACAGAATCCATCTCTCCGGCAAACTGAAAACTTGGTGCTACCAACATAGTTTGCTGCTCTGACTTCTGTGCCCGTTGCAGGTGTATGATATTTCTCTGCCTCACATCCAGCAGACACAGCAGTATATCAACAAGTTTCTGAATAAGTGGCTTGGAATTCCTCTTTGCTTCTCCACAGTGGGACTCTATACCAATGTCATGAATCTGCAACTTCCCATCTCTTCATTGGTGGATGAGTTCAAGGTTGGGAAGGTATGCCTTCACATGATGATGAAGGACTCAGACGATGAGTTCATTCGCAAGTTATAGTCAGATACTAGCAGTAAAAACCACCCAAGAAGCAGAATCCAGTCTGTAAATCAAGGAGATTATAGGGGTGACCCAAACCAATCAAGCTGGCCTGAGCAGCATGAGCAAACAGGGTCCAAAGGGTAAACAAGACATGGTAATTGAAGAAATCAGGAATTTTGAGGAAGAGCACTGAACCTTGCTACCTTGCTGTTTCTCAGTTCAAACAATGTGCTTGGATGACATGGAGTGATATTGATACAACGAAGCTATCATGGAATACCCTGATTGCAATGGAGCCATTGGCAATATCATTCCTCCTGTGATCTACCTATGATCTATCAAATGCGACAAAATCTCAAGCTGTGTGGGTACACTGACACTGATATATGCGCATTATGTCAAAGTGATTGAGAGACTTTACATCACATCCTCTCTGCATGCCCACAATCACTGCAGATGTACATATGGTGTCATAAAGTCCTGGAAGTGATCATGGATTTAGTCTGTATGCAGTGTAAAGCAGCCAACAACCAGCTTGTAATAGCCAGAGAACCTAGGATACATTTCCACAAGGAAGGTGAATGCTCTCTGTGAAAGACCCAAATAACTCCCAACATGACACTACTGAGTGGTACACATCATTCAGATGCATGCTGACATTGTAATGTGATCTGATTCGAAGAAGTTTGTCGTCTTAGTATTAGTAGAATTAACAGATCCATAGGAGATCAGTGAGTAGGCACAGGAGTGAAAGAAAAACCACTACAATTGACTGCATGGAAAAGGGATGGATAGGTCATGTGCTACTCTGGTGTGGGGAATTCCTTAGACAGTCAATCATTTCCTTCCTTTTGAAGGTGGGCATTACTGTCTAGAATCTAAAGCATGTTTCACATCATCTCCAGACCACAGCTCAACAGGCATGGAGTTGGATCTAGTTAAGATCCAAAATAAATTAAGTTAAATAAAACCATGCTCACAACACAAAGTTTACTTCTGACATGAAACACATCTGTATACCTTCTATTCTACATCATTAATAACAATCACCACGATCACATTGTGCATTTTAACAATGTTGAAAATTTCAGTTACAATTGTAAAAAGAAATTGTAAAAGTATACAAAAACAATACTCTGTCCAGTGGCACCAGCTTTGTTTTGATTTGAGCTTTCTCGAAGACTGGAAGGTTGGAGACCTAATTCTTCAATTTAACATTCATAATTGATCAAAGCTTTTGCAATAGAAAGTGTAAACAAGAAAGAAAAATTAACACAAAACAAATAAATGACAATATTTGATTTACGAAATTAAGACAACATTATATTTGTTTTGTCCATTATTTTTAGAATCTACTTGGCCTGAAATAGAAAATAGATAAAATTCATTACCATGAAGGGGGTCTGATGTCCAAGAGCCAATAGACGTAATCCAAGACCATGAAGAATATTAATCATTCCTGACACACCAGCATATTTGCCAAATGCCACCAATCTTTGACCATTGTTATCTAGCATTTTCTCATAATCGATAAGGCGAATGTTCTGGGAGAAAAAGAAAAAAAAAGATAAAAATGTGATTTTTTAGCATATTAACTGTTTTTGTCATGCAACATCCAAGTAATAATAATAATGATAATAAACAAAAATTAAATAAAGTGAATTAAAAAATTTCAATTCGAGTTTGAATCACAGAATAATAACGAGTAAAGCAGTTGTTTAAAGAATTGTTTTCAAATTTTTTTGAATATTTTAAATATTCAAGCTAACCTTTTAAAAAAATTGAATGCAATACTTTGCCTACTGAGGACCTAGAAATGCAGTTAGCTCTGTTAGCTATTTTTATTAGCTATATTTATAGTCTATTAAAACCAAATTGATTGATACATTTTGGTCAAAAGATGCCAGAATAACAAAATTGTCAGCAAAATAATTTTGTAAATGTCACATCCCTTTGGAATACATGTAATCATGTCTCCAGTTTTATTTATTATCTGTGAAATATCATGCCTTCTTGGAAAAGATAGTGGAGTAGTTTCCCATTGCTTTTTCCATCATTTTGGAATTCAGAGTTTTCCTTCTCTCAAACTGGTTGCCACGCAAGAATAGAGAGTCCAGTCTACCCTGATGTTTAAAACAGAGTTGGGAGGAGAAGAAATGGATTCCTACCTTTCCCCATGAGTATTTGTGCGAAAGTTAATGCAAAAGCATTGGGCATAACTCAGCTTGCTAATCCCATTTTTCACACCAATTACCTACATGCATATTGTAGTAAACTAAAGATAATTTTAAAAAAGAGGTGATACGATGGATAATACACTAGTGAGCAGAAAATAATTTGACTTATAAAGCAAAAAGAAATATTAATATTTATTCATATTTTAACTTTATTTAGCGTCTTTTCAGGACACAGACAATTATGGCTCACCAGTTTCTTGCATGTTGTTACTCAGCAATATCTTTTCTTTTATGGCCCCTCACTTAATGCTCATCTTAATTCCTAGCTTCTAAATACCTTGCTGATTTTTGATGCATAATATTTAAAGTGCTGAAGAGAAATTTTAGACAAAAAAAAATATGGTGGTTAAATGAAAAAAATTCCACTTTGAAGTGCTTACATTATGATTTTAAATGAGAAGCCTTCAAAAATTGTTTGCAGCTTGCTTTCTGCATGTCATATTCTTCAGACTTACCATCTTCAGATGATCACATGCTTTGATTTGTGAAGTATCAATTCTAATCACATAAGTTCCAAAAAGAATTCATTGAATCAAAACTAGATTTGTTTTTATGATGTGATGTACAATTTCACTTAAAAAGGTGAAATAAACTAGAAAAATATCTTGATAAGCACACTATTTACATTGCTTGGACTATCATCCTCATCTTTGTTGCCATATTTATTACAATGTTTTGGCTGTTATACACTCTGGCCTTCTTCAGGTGGTCAGAATGCTGAACCGAACCCTTTATTTCACTCGCTGGGGCAGACTGTTCTAGTTCCACGTGCCATGTCTAATGGATGTCAGTTATCAATTATCTTCTGTTAATTCCCCTCTCCAAGTTCTCCACTGCCTTAACCAGGGATTGAACTCACACTCTTTGGGTCCTGTCACTGGATCTAACTAACATCTTTATCCACTGTGCCATGTGTCCTTGAGATGGTGAGCTTGGACATGGTGAGTTTGTTCACCGAGGTGCCCTCTCAGTAGTCAGTGACATATTGGCCTCTGACTCATCTCTAGGAGAATGGACCAGTATTCCGATAGATAATCTGAAGGAGATGTTGACTTTCTGTAGACAAACAACACACTTCAGAATGGAATCACACATATCGACAGGCTTAGCAATGGTGAATTATCACCAGAAATGGTGAATATATACACGGAATATTTTGAGAAAATAGCATTAGAATCTATATGTCTAAGGACAACTCCATGGTTAAGATACGTAGATGATACTTTCATACTTTGGCCACACCAGGAAGATGTCCAGGTTCTACAGGAACATGTCAACTCAATAAGACCTTCGATACAGTTCACAATGGAGAAAGAGAGTATCAACACACTCCCATTCCTGGATGTTCTAATATCTTGAACACAGAATGAGTTCAAGACATCTGTATACTGCAAACCAATATTCACTGGACAGTACCTCAATCTCAACGCCCACCATCCATACAGCATAAAGAAAGGGATTGTCTGCTGCTTACAACACCGAGCAAAAGTCATAAGTGGTGACCCAGAGACATGAGATAAAGAATTGGTCAGTATAGGTTGTGCTCTCTACAACGTAACAACTACCCTAGGCACATGGTAGCAGCCCCAATAAACTGGGATAGGTGGGTACAAGAGGACAACAACACTCAGAAAACAGTCTGCCTGTCTTATGTGAAGGGGTTATCAGAGAAAATACAAAGGATCTGCAGTCCATATAACATCAGGACAACCTTCAAAAGCTGGAAGGCACTTCGCAGATGCCTCTCCTGAGTAAGACCCCCCATAGAGGAGAACATGACTGTGTGTACTCCATCCCGTGCAGCTGCAGAAAGAAATATAAAGAAGAGACATGCCGCCCCTTTAAAGTAAGGCTTCAAGAACACCAAAAAGCTGTAACATAAGGGGAAGTGAAAAAATCAGGTGTGGCTAACTACATATGGAGGGAAAAGGGAAATCAACGCCCTGTGGGATCAAGTTGAAATCATAGACATAGAACATCATTGGAAAATTTGCAAACTTAAGGAATCAGCACATATGCTAGACCACAAAAATCTGCTGAGCCAACCAAGCATAGAAATGAATACAATATGGGAACCAGTAATAAGGAGTGCCAGAGAAAAGCAATAATAACAACGAAAATTGCAATATGAGCTATGGTAAAAAAACATGTAATGATAACAGCAAAAATTGCAATATGAGAACTGGTAAAAAATCGTTGCTGAAGACATTAGGTTTATAATACCCAGAAATTCATACACAGATGTCCTCAAGGACACATGGCACAGTGGATAAAGGCATTAGTTAAATCCAGTGACAGAACCCAAAGTGTGTGAGTTTAATACCTGGTTAAGGCGGTGGAGAACTTGGAGAGGAGAATTAACAGGAGATAACTGATATCCATTATGGCATGTGGAAGTGGGACAGTCTACCCCAGCGATTGAAATAAAGGGTTCAGTTCAACATTCCAACCACCTGAAGAAGGCTGGAGTGTACAATGGCTGAAATGTTGAGATAAATATGGCAACAAAGATGAGTCCGAGTAATATAAATCTCATCTCAAAAATATAGACAGATCTTGATAAGTATAAAAAGAATTGCTAGAAACCTAATATTATACTAGCTGGAACTATGAGAATTCTATGAGTGCTGAACCTAATACAGATTGCGTCTAAATTACACACACACACACACAATCTTGAAATACTAAAGAGTAAATTTATTCAATAAAATTGCAACTGGTTTCAACCACAGCCTCTAGACAACTTTGGAATCTCTTTCAACTCTTGTTTTTGATAAATGCGGTCATAATCCTTGCCTTCAGTTAATCTTTGGTGTTACAAGGAGTTTTGTTGGTCTTTCTCTCAACTGCACATAATAATCAAGGGGGTTGCAGTCTGGGGAGTTAGGTGGTTGCAGAAATTGTCTGACACCCATGACTGAGTTATCCTGCTTGTGTGGCATGGTGCAGAGTCCTGTTACTAGACATAGGGTCTTACAGCAGCCACCTTCTTGACCCAGAGATGCACTATCTCCTTGAGGCACTTGATGTAGGCTTCCATGTTGAATCTAAGACCATCACCTACAAATTCAGTTCTTCTCTGAAATGTTTATATTGGAATTTTCAGTACGACTGACAAGCAGTACAGTATACAATTTCCAAATTTCTGGCGGAATGAATTGTACCATGGTGCTCTTTTTCTCACAGAAGGTGTCCAACTGATCCTACTACTGCAGTAAACAAAATCAAAAACAAACATGTATATGTGAAATTAAAAATATAAAATGGCGACAATCGCACCGTGTATTATCCATTATCTCATGCCTCTGATCTTCCCATATCTTATTCCCTCTTTTATCCTTTCCAATACAACTAAGTTTATTATCTCATTATCTTCCCATATCTTATTCCCTTTTTTATCCTTTCCAATACAACTAAGTTTATTATCTCATGCCTCTGATCTTCCCATATCTTATTCCCTCTTTTATCCTTTCCAATACAACTAAGTTTATTATCTCATGCCTCTGATCTTCCCATATCTTATTCCCTCTTTTATCCTTTCCAATACAACTAAGTTTATTATCTCATGCCTCTGATCTTCCCATATCTTATTCCCTCTTTATCCTTTCCAATACAACTAAGTTTATTATCTCATTTATTATTCCCTCTTTATCCTTTCCAATACAACTAATTTATTATCTTCCCTCTATCTTCCCATATCTTATTCCCTTTTTATCCTTTCCAATACAACTAAGTTTATTATCTCATGCCTCTGATCTTCCCATATCTTATTCCCTTTTTATCCTTTCCAATACAACTAAGTTTATTATCTCATTCTGATCTTCCCATATCTTATTCCCTTTTATCCTTTCCAATACAACTAAGTTTATTATCTCATGCCTCTGATCTTCCCATATCTTATTCCCTCTTTTATCCTTTCCAATACAACTTTCTTCCCATATCTTATTCCCTTTCTGATCTTCCCATATCTTATTCCTTTTTATCCTTTCCAATACAACTAAGTTTATTATCTCATGCCTCTGATCTTCTCTTTTGTTTGTATCTTGTCATTTTTTTTTTTAATCAATTCACCTAATGCAAGTCAATAATGCCAGTCAGACACAAGTGGCTACTGAGAGTAAAAGTAAATGAGTAGACTTTAGAAGGAACCAGGAACCCAATCTTAAACAGGAAACAAGGGATAAACCTCTACTCCTGTTCAAAAAAATCAGGGAGGAGTGCAAACCTTATCTCACTATTGCCTGGTTATATTTTTATTATAACATTATACAAACATGGATTTATTCTCTATGTAAAACAAAGGAAATAAAAAACATGAATAAATTTTCTTCTACATCATCCTTTTTAATCTTTCTTCTGCTCTATTCTTCATCAAGGATTTCAATGTATTGCAATTTCTACACTTTTCCATCTGCACCTGACTTTCTAACTTTTACTCATCCTCTGTTGATAATAAGCCAGAAAATATCACTTTTTCTCTCCATACTTTCTCCTTCCCTCTCTCTAAATGTATATATACTTTTCCATTTCACTTGGTTTTCAATGTTTTCTCTCACTTTCTTACATTCTTCCTTTCCACCTTTACACTATTGCCCCTTCCCTTTTATTCTTTCTGGCTCTATATTACTATTCAAGTTTTTTCATCTGAAAATGTAACCAATTCCAGCCCAGAGATCAGGCAGATACTACATTCTAATCCAAAAAGGAGTAAGTGTTGTACATACACACAAACAGAATTATATTTACAATAGCAAATTTTTATATTGAAATTGTGGGTGTATCAAAGTTATTTTTAAATTACATTTACTCCAAAGCTTATTTCACGTACATCTAAAGACTATCAATAATATCTCAAGATTTCCTATGACAACAGTATATCATTATTATTATTATTATTATTATTATTTGGGCATATCAAAAGTATTTTCACTTTTTCATCACTTTAGTCCAAAGCTTATTTCATCTAAAGACTATCTCAGATGTCATTATATTGTCATCACTACTATACACTTGTAGCTTTGATTTCAGATGTTATAATAGTCTTGACAAACATTGAGACTCTGACAATTTTGAAGGATCAATTTAAATTGGGTTTCATAGATGCTGAAGCTGCTTACAGAAATTAAGAGGCTGAAGGAAATTAAATAATATGTGAGCATATTGTCCAAAAGTAGGTTAAGTATTTCATTGCTTGTGATTTACAATAATTTAAAAAAATTAGAGAATCATTAGTTGCTATAATGCTTTAAAACACAAGGTAAAAAGCAGTACATTCTAAAAAGTGAAGATCATCAAAACATATGCAGAGCATTACTGAAAACTGAATTCAAACCACCTGATGCTTTGTAGGTCTTGGCTCTTTAACTTCTAAGAGGAGGGACAGGGTAACCTCAAAATCTCCTGTCATTGCACTATTCTGACTTGAATGTCACTATGAACCACATTTGTGGGATGGAGGTGAGTGGTGACCAGAGTGGCACAAAATGCACTAACTGAATATTTTTTTTAACTTTTTATACACTTTAGTATTAAAACTATAGATTATATTATTGGGAATGACCTCTACACCAGCCAAATTCACCTGCAGATGGTTGGAGAATGGAATGGTAGAAATGGGAAAAAAATTTCATAAAAAACGAATTTTATTAACTAATCTGAAAAATTCACTTCTTTTTTCTTAACTGAAGTTAGATTTAAAATATATGCTTTTTGTTTCTTCAAAAAATCATCTGATTTAAAGTTGGGCCAAGGCGATCTTTATTGAGAATTACCTTTTCTAAAATGGCATCGAGCAAATCCATGTTTTCTTCTTGGGCTTTGATGGTGTGCGAAAAGAATGCATAAGTCTTGTTTGGCATCAAGAGATCAATAGGTATTTGTTTTACTCCAACAATAAGGCTTGCTTCTCCGATCTCTTCTTGACAAATTGCACCAGCTCTTTGGTATTCCTGAAAAAGAAAGGAATCAATAAAATAAAAGTTAAAATAATATAAAATCATTTTAGAATTTTTTATTTTCTCAATAATTAGTAAAAGTATGGCGTTCAAAGGTCATACAAATTGGAATTAATGCATTGCAACAATAAAAAAAATAATTTGTATTTTAGAAATATATGAATTTTTATTTTGATATTGTGACACCTCAAGGTCCAGAATTCTGTTCAAAATGGCCTACAAATGTTGCACTCTGGCTCTGTCTCATGTTCAAGAATGGGCTGATAGAAGCAACAGGGAATGTTATTCTTGATTGGGAGACCTCCTCAATGTGAAAAAGTCTTCCACTTATGGGTTGAAATGTTAATCCCAAACTGTGGTAGTATTGCATAACAAGAGCTAGGATTGATTTTATGAACTAAAATAAGACACAAAATGAGGAAAACAAAAAGATTTGACTGTAGTTTGCAAAAGAAAACAAACGCCACCTTTATCCAAATAAATAGGTAGCTTAAGAAAACTTTTAGCGTAATAGACATCATCAGTAAATGGTATCATGCCGTTTATATTTTCTACACAAACCGGATGTGCATCTGTAAAAGGACAATATAAATAAAGACGAAAGGAAAACGTATCTTAATTGACATATTTCATCTTCTGATGAATATATATATATTAAATAAAGATCCAAGTAGTAAATGTGATAAAATAGTCATGCATCTTTAAACATAAAATAGCTATAAAAATAATGCATACATTAACTTTTTTGTATTCTCTCACAAAACAATATACAAACCATTTTTTTGATTTTATCAAAATGGTTAAATTTATTCATGATAAAATTTGATTAATCAAAAAGATAAATTTTTATAACATTACACATTTTCTGGCTAAAATAATACTTAAAGAAAATAATATTAAAATAGTTATCTTAATAAAATTTTAATTCTATATTTTCACTTAAATATCATAAATTAGAATTTGAATTATATGTATTTACTATTTTCTTTATATATACACAATTTATTTTTCTTACCATAACTTTGTTATTTTCCTACATCGAATCAAATATTTTAATTTATTTTAGTATTTGTCCATGTACAGATCTTATTGATTTGTTCAGATATTTTCAATTTTATTAAATGTTAAATTTTCAAAAGTATTTTGAAATTAACTACACCACATTTAAAGTTTCCATGGTACAATTTCTTTTCTTAGTTTTTACAATTGTTCTGATGATCTTCTTACTGAATGAAGCCTTAACAAAAACCCAAAATTTAAAACATCCAACTGGTTTTCATATATTCTATATTATATGAATTGTTTAAAAGTTCTTGGCTGAACTAAAGAAATTCCAAAGTAATTTCTGATGTTTGATCATATTTTGGGAAGTGGGTCAGGTCAGAAACTTTTCCACAACCTTTTGTAGAAAAGGTCTGTTGATAGCAATAGCGTGGTGGGGGGAATGAGAAAGAAAGAAAAAGCTTGATAAAATAGAAAAAGAGAAATAGTTTTATGCAGAGATGCCAACAAGATAAAAGAATTACATTGGTGCCAAGTCTAAGAAAAGAATAAATAGCAACTGATATTTTCCTTTCATCCAACTCCAACCTTACCCAGGCCATCAGCTATGTCATCCAAGCCACCTTCACTTACCTCTCCAATTGTATCTTTCAACAAACACTAGTCCTATAAATAGGTGAGCATGTGTAAACACATACAACTTGTGCAAAAAAAAAAAAAAATATCACATTCTCACACCCATATATATGGTTATTGAAGCCTCTGTCTTACACTGCATTAAACATACTGCTATTATGGATAAAGACTATATACATGAAGATTTGAAATTTACAGATTTTTATTTTTTAAAGCATTTCACCCTAAGCAAGGTGAGAGGGCCAGTAACACACAGTTTAGGTTACAGAGAATTAGAGTAAGAGTAAAGAGGGGTGTTTGAAGAAAGGATATAGAGAAGGATAGGTATCAGGATCAATGCATCAGAAGATGTCAATTGACATTACATTTGAATATTTGAAGATTATAGCTATCAGGGAAGCAAGTAAGAGGAAGGGAGTTCCACTGTCAGGAAGTGTAAGAGGAGCTGTTGGAGTAGAAGAAGCAGTTACAGTTAACCGTTTCGACAGTGAAAGGGTGGGACCGAGATGTCAACCTAGTAACATGCTTAGAAAAGTATTAAGTAATAGTAGCAGACGATCATCATATGCAACATGGACAGAAAGGAACTGTTACAGATTGCAACATAATGTGGCCTCAGAGTTGCCCACTGGAGGTGTGTGAGAGACACGCATCCATGTAGAGTTGGTCGGTTTTGCAATTTATGTTTTGGTATCGGTTTCCATTTATTTTTATTTTTTTCTTGATGCTGTGGTTTTCAGTTTTCAGTTTTTAATTTATTATTTTTGCTTTCTAAGGAAGCCATTCATTTTCTTGTGTAATGATAGCATTTCCAGTCAATATTTGATTTCATTTGAGATTGATAAATTTGCAACTTAGTCTGTTCAACTCGCAAATTCTCGTGTATTTCTTGTCCAATCTTAAAAATATTCATATGGCAAGAAGGAAAATAATCTTTCTAAATATGTAATTGGTATGTGTTTTATTCATTGAATTATTTTTTTACAGCAAGTTAAAAAGTTATTTTGCTGAAAATGCGGAATATGATTTTTTTAGACTAAATTTTACACGTTACTTTGTTTCACAAAATCAAAGTGATCAATCTTTATCAATATTCTTGAAATTGTACTCAATTAGAAATCACTGCAAAATTACAACCAGGAAGATATTCATTTCTTCTCTGACCTGAGGAAGCAAATTCATTCAAAAATTATAATTACTCCTCAAAGAAAAAAAAGAAAAAAGAGCAACTGATAGTAATAAATGTGTGATAAAAGAACTTTCAAGTTATTGAAACTACTGTCAGACACTGACTAGTGACTAAAAAAAAAAAGAATAATTTTTTACATTGGGTTTAAAAAAATGACATGAATTTTTGAAAATATACACACTTTAAAACTGAAATTAAAACTATTTTTTTAATATCTAATTTTAGGTGTATTATTTGCTAACTAGAGAAATATAATTTTATTTGTAGAAAACAATTTTTTACACTAGAGAGAATCACATATCTGGAATTTTCCTAAAACTAGTCAATTAAAAGTTTTTAACATATTTTTGTTCAATCTTTTTCTCTTACAATGGTATAAATGTTGATAAAATTTAATTTTATTAACATCTGAAGGTCTTTTTCAATATTTAATTAAACCTTTAGAAAAAAGCACAAATCTGAAATAAAGATGATCTGAGTGAGACTTGAACCCACAGTTTTTTTTTCTTTTACAGCTCCTTTAACTTTAAAATTGACAGAAGATTCAAATGTAATGTTTAAGTTTACTCTTCACTTTTCCCACCAAATTGCATGGAGCATATTTAATAGTCTTTCTATATATACACTAGTAGTACTAATAGTTGTATGGGTAGCACAATGGTTATCAGCACAGAAAGTAAAATCAGCAATCAGAGTTCAAATTCTTGCCTAGTCTGCTTCACTCACTTTTCCATAAATGGGAATGATATGACCATCTCTTATTCTTTACAAGCTATGAGTTAAAAAGCAGGGAAAATTGGGTTTGAGATTCTTGGCTAAAAACTAGTCTAAGAGAAAGACTACAGGAAACTACTATTTTTTTCCAAGATGTCGTAACAATTCATAGAATAAGAAACAGAATCTGTAGATAGCCGCCATGAATGCCTACACCCAGAAGGAACATGAGATTTAAAAACAAAAACAAAAAAACATAAGTTGTAATATTATCTTGAATTACTATTAGATGAAGGATTATCAACCACTGTTAGTTTTTGACTAGTATTTCTTTCATTTTAATTTTAGTTGATTTGTATCACTAAAATATTTTGTTAGAAACAAATAAAAGAGTGCTGATGTCAATCCTCCTTTATGGCAATGCATGTGGGACAATTTCCTCATAAATGAAGAGACTTGAGGCAACAGATGTGGTTCTACAGAAGGATATTGAGAATACCACAGATGGAGAATGTGAGCAACTAGGAAGTTTTAAGGAAACAGAAACAAAAATTAGATAGTTGACATTTTTGGGACACATGATAGGAAAGAGGTCTTGATGAATTTGATACCCACAGGGTATATTAAGAGCAGGTGGGACAGAGGAAACAGCGAGTACCTAGCAAGCTTGTGTAAATGGATGGCAGAACAGAAAGTGGGAAGGATAGTAAAGAGAAAAACAAATCTTAAGAGTCACAAAAGACAGCAAGTAAAGAGCGATCATCACTGAATGGACACAGCATAACAAAGAAGTAGATCACTATCAACTATTCAGACTGTCTTTATTTTCAATTCTCACTACAGCAAAATAATGCTACAAATAGCTACAATGAAAAATAACTAAAATTAAGATGAAATAAATAATATTAAGAATTTAAGAATAGTACCTTTATAGTTTTTTAGATTTATGAACAGAGAAAATATCTTGATAATGATTAGTAAAATGGCCCTTCTTCTTGTAGCAAGTTTCACCTCTTCTAATACTCTTTTTCTGTGAATCCCATAAAAAAAAAGAAAAGAAAACTGTTTTACTTACCATATATACTCAAATATAGTGCAAGTTTTTATGATCAGTTTTTTTAAACAAAAAATGGGAGGTGGTGGTAACACTGTACACAGGTAATTTTTTTGAAGAGGTTAAAAAGCATGCATTTTCAGTGGCTGTTTACACTATACACAGGTAAATTATTTCTGGAGGGGTTAAAAGTCATGCAAAAAAAATTCAGGACTTGCACTATACATGAAGTCAGCTTATATACAAGAATATACGGTAAATATTAATCCAACACCCAAATAACAGGTTAATATGATCATCACTGTGGACAAACACATGACAGACACAAGATCCCCAAAACTACAGAATCACTTACCTGCATGTTATAAGCTCTTCTGTTGGAAGGCTGCACAATCACTTTGACACCATTCTTTACTAAGTCTCGGACATGAGCTGGTGACAGAGGAGCTCGACGTTCCCAGACATTCACATCCTCACGACGGATGGCAAGAACTGACTTCCCATCCCATACTGAACGATGACTAGTCACATAGAGTGAGGAAATGTTCTTCAATTTGGATATTTTAGAAGACCACATTCTGAAAAGGTCTTGAAGAAAAAAAAGAAAAGAAAAAAAGATAGCCGATGAAAATAAATTCATTGAACATTTAAATATTTGATCAGGAGAAATAAATTTGTTCTCTCATATATCTCGAAGAAATTTATACAAAGAATTAAATAGCAATGTTAATGTGATTAATAGTGAAATCACTTCGCTAACAAGACTTAATGAGACATTAACTTACTATCAATTGCCTGAATAAAAAGACCCTTATATTCAAGTTGTTGTCAGATGCTGAGTACTTTCAACAATTTCAAATTGTCATCTTCAGAGTGCAATTTTTTCTATGCATAGGCAAAGATTAAGATGAAATATGTGAAGACCAAAAGATATTTTTTAATTATGCAATTTATTGACAATTTGAATTGATGGTAAGTTAATGTCTCATTAAGTCTTGTTATATATATATATATATATATATATATATATATATATGAGAGAGAGTGCATATCTGTAAAAGGACAATATGAATAAAGACAAAAGAAAAACTTATCTTAGCCAACTCTTTTCATCCTTGATAGTCCCTCGGAGGATAAAATGCACCAGCTAAGGTAAGTTTTCCTTTTGTCTTTATTTATATATAGTGCATATATTTTTACATAACAATATATAGTTTTTGGAAAGCTTATCATATAACCATTTCAAGTTAATAAAACAGATTTGGAAACTGTGCACCTTTTAAGAAATTGCCTGATATGTAAAGAGATCTTTTTGATAACAGGTAACAAACATTTCCTTTTAAATCAATGATAAAACACTTTTATTCTTAAAAACTGTCACAAGGTATGACTTGTTTTCAGCTATGTCTTGAGTGTTGATAAATTTACTCAACTTGTTTTGTAATCTGTCACACGTACATTCATAGAAGTAATAACAGGAAGACTTCAATGTAAAATAATAAAATATTTAATAATTAAATGCAATTAAAATGCATTAACAACAAAGAAATAAAGAGTCAGAGTTATTAGTTAATACACAACTGCATAGAGCAGAAGTACTAATTCTTCTTGAACATGTGACACTTGACTTTAACATCCGGGTTAATGAAATAGTCAAACATGTAATTAATTGTAACTCCCCAGTCATGATATCTATCTATAGTAAATGACAGTCTACATTTTCATTGTCTAGAGATTCATGTTCAAAGTCCAGTGTCAGCAGTGACACTTTTCAGTCATAAATGACAATTTGCATGACTGATATAACCCCTAAATGATGTTCTACCTCTTCAAATGACATTTTCCTGAGACATCTCATTGATTTTCTTGTCAATTTTTAGCAACCAATTTTGTTGATTTTTTTTTTTTGCATTGACATTGGTGCAGGATTGGTAAACAAAGCATATATTGAGTATATAAACTTGAAAGATTGCATTTTCAAAGTGAATGAGAAAGCCATATAATTTGATTGCAGTAATTGTGTAATTCATATCAATTTCAAATTTAGACGTCATAAGCAACAGATTATTGATAGTAGGTTATGTTCCGTATTGTCTCTCAGCAAATTCTCTGAAAAAGTGTGATCTTAAGTAGCAAGTGTTTATGAAATCTTACGAGACACTTTGGTGCTTTATCAGCTTGGAATGAGAAATTGCAGAATTGAGTTTGAATTCAGTACATTCACTTACACACAAATAACCCTTGGGAAAGCTATGAATCCACCTCCTCTCAGATAGGTGCTAAATAGTAAAACTATTAGCTGAAAAAAAAAAATCATTATTATTATTCTCAAGAAATTGTTAATGTAATATCTATTCATAAAAAAAAAAAAAGAAAAAAGGAAAAGAATTATTCTAGCTTTAAATAACTTATATTGATAAGCCATAAAAAAACAAAAACAAATCAATGGGTGCTTTATGAACAGTTGGTTGGTGAGGAAATACAATACCAGTAAGAAAAGATGATTTTAACAGAAAAGATTATCAATTTCTTAGAAATGTATCACCCACCCAAAGTTATATCAATGACACCAAATGGTTCATCAATATCTTATCCATTATCATTGATCACAGGAATTGGGTGGGAAAGTTAGGACCACTTGTTAGATTATTTCATAGAGGAAGAGAGTGTACAAGGCCTGATAAATAAACATTGGTCTCATGCTTGACAAATACTACACTTACCAACCCATTGTGGGTTATTTTAAAACTGAAACATAATTCTTTTTTTGCAAGTTAATAATTTGAAAATAACAATGATTTTCTTGATAAAAATCCTATTATTTAACCCATAGTTAATGGGAGGATATGAATTCATATCATTCCCAAGGGTATTTGCATATATGTGAATATAATGAACCCAATTGGAATTTGAACTCATCTGATTTCTTAATCAATGCTGCAAAGTACATAGTTTTATACTCTCAGGTAAAGGTATGTTTTTTAGATATGTAGTTTGTAGATCATAAAACGTATTGTTGGTAACTTTACTATAAAAATGTATTTTTATATTTTTTTTAGCATTGCATTGATTGTATTGTTAGTCATTTTATTATAAAAATGTACTGTTGATTTTTGTTTGGTGGTTCATTATTTGCTCATAGCTGAGACACTAACAGTAATACCAGTCTGGGTCAGGGTGGATCTGGAAACAACAGCAGCTATGAGGTGTGGTTCTCTGCTCCTAAAATATTCAATCAGAGACCTTGCTACCAAATATAGTTTATTGTCATAGCCAGGACATGCAATTAATGGTGAAGATATGATTGAATAAAATGTACTTTATTCTTTTTACAAATAAAATTGATAAACAAAAAGAATTATTTATAATACAAGAGGGTGCTGAAAAGTTCTTGGCCTAAACCACTTCCCAAATTCTGATCAAATGACTAAATATCTGAATTCTTGGTTGGGTTAAAAACTTTTCGGCACTCTTTCATATACCTCAATAATTAGAGATCTGTCTTTTTACAATATATTGGGATTGAAAGTTAATCACTGTAAAGGTCAGGGTCTATCTCCCCAATGAAAGAGGCGTAAAATTGCCTGTGTCATACATGGTCATGTAAATTACCCAGTGCCTTAGGACTAATAAAATGCCTGTCGGTGGGCATAAAAACATTTATATAACTGACTGAGGCACACATGAGCAGGCAGATTTTGTCAGAATATTGTCAGTCTTCATGGTGGACAAATGCTTGTACAAAATTTGCTGTTCCATGAAAGACAGTGGTAAATCACTGGAGTCCCTGGTGGTTAAACCACAGAAAATAATCAAGTGTTTGAGCTTTTTCATATGGGATGTATTGCTACCCACACCGGAAGAGTGCATAAAAAGCTGCCAGTTGAGAGTTAATTACAAAAGACCTTATTTTAAGAACTGAGCACGAAGGCAGGCATAAAACCAGCATAGTGATAATCAAGGTCTCTCCTCAGATTATCAGAGAGCATCTTGTTGCTTTCCTTTTGCAGTATAGCCAGATATTGGGTGCCTCCTGTGATAGCCTTCCTAAACCGTCTGGATGTAGGTGGCCTGAAATTGCCAGTCATCGTAACTGGACGCAAGCTAACGTGCTGGAAGTGTAGAGAGACTAGTCACCTCTCCTCTTCCTGCTCAGAGAAGAAAACCTCTGGAAGTTAGGCTCCCTACTGATGAAAATTCCCCTCTGGTCACATCTGTAAATTCTGCTACACCTGTGATGAGCATACCAACATCCAGTACCAGAGTGGTTAAAATCCCGGTTGGGTCTAGCTCACAACCCACATTCCCTGAAAAGCCTTTGCCTGTTTCTTATGCTGTTGTGGAAAAGAAAAATGGGAAATGGCTGGTTGCTGGTAGGTTCAAAGGAAGCACTAGACAGCAGTACCTCAGTCCCCTAAAGCCCCCAGGATTAAAGGCAAGGACAGACCCACTCACTCTACCAGTGTTAAGGGTGATATCCTGGCCTCAAAAACCACCACCTCAATTCAAGAACTACAAAAAAAAGTATGGCCCAAGATTTGAGAAGACTGAGAAGATAAAGCTTCTCAAAGCCAGATTAGAAGCCAACTTAATTCACCATCCAAGAAGACAGCACACTTCTTGACCTCTACCCCATCCATCCCTGTTGTGAAAATTGCAAAAAAATTCCACTCAGTACAGAACCCAACCCCTTCAGAAAAAAAAAATCTCCTTTCACACCCCATGTCCTACAGCCAGTCTCCCCTTAGCAATCCTGAAATGCCCCTACCTTGCAAAAGACAACAAAGCCCTTCTGTGGAGGCAAGGGAGAAGAGGAAGAAAACCATCAAACTTCTATACAATTTAGAAGAGGATGTCTGTCAAATTTCCCTGGTCCAAGCTGAAAGAGCCCAAAATTATGGTACTCGAATCAAAGAACAGATATTTATTACCCATAAGACAATATGGAGATAAAGACACGGAAGTCCCACAAAACTTTCCAGAGGCAAAGTGGATTCTGATAGTCATCTGAACTGGGTTGGGGGCATAGCAGACATGGGATATGGTCGAGGAGGCTATCAAAATCATTTGAAATTAACCATCAATTGTCATCATTGAAAATGAAGAAATCAACAAACTGAAACAGTTCTGTTTAGGGAGGGTCCCACTTTTAGCTCACCCACTCCTCTATAGGGTTTTAAAACAAAATTATCCCTGGGACATAGTACTTTCCCGGGAAAGACAGTCTATCAAGAATGAGATGGGCCAAGGGTCATTGAGGGAGGCTGTTGGTGTACCTACCCTGACCATGTTCAAGCCAGTTTTGCAACCCTATTCCGACTGATAATAGCTCTCTGGTCAGCAGGTTTGAATGCCTTGGGCCTGAGGTTGAAGTCTCACTTGTGGATGTATCTTGTTTGCAGGAGACCCAGTTTTCAACTTGTTTGAAGACATTTAAGAGGTTTGTTCTTTATTCGGCATGTTTTGACGGATGCTTAAGAGGTGTTTCCTGGCTGGTGAGCAAATCTGTGAAAGCAGCATGTTATCTAATCTTTGCAGATCCGGCAGGCAGGCTTTGCATGCTGGATATTACCATAAAGGATAAAGCTTTTCATCTCATTGGGGTTTATGCACCCAAAAGCTATGCGGAGTAGCCTGATTTGTTTCAGTGGATTGAGCTTTTTTTTGATGATATCTTGTTCAGTAGTTTTACCCCGATATAGATTGTATATAGGAAAGATCAGGTACTAACAACCCATGAGCACCCCCAGGAGGTAGTGTGGATTTGGACTAACAGAGGCAGTTCAGCTTCAGTGGTGTATTTTAGCTACATTGACCAAATGCTAGTTGAGTCAACTTAGGGCTCTTAGGTTGTCCAAGTCTGCATTCGATAGTTTACACGGGTGATAGATAAGCCTAAGGTTAAGATAGCTGGCTACTGGAAATTGAACACATCATTATTTGGTGAGCAAGATTTCTAGGGCCTGCTGCTACTAATGCTACAATGGAGGCTGTGGTTTGGGAATATGTGGTGGGATAATTTAAAATTCAAATCTAGGTCTTTTGCTGCTGATTATAGTTGCTGATTCAATCTAGCAGGATTAATAGAGCAAAAGGCATGTGAAGAGAAAGTCAATAGGCTGATTAAATCCTGTGATAGTGGGGATGTAGCCTTACCTAGAGTGGAGCTGGCCTCCTTGCTTATCAAGAAGGTACAAGATCTAGTAGTTAGTGCTAGGTTAAAAAGAATGTCTTCCAAGGCAACAAACATGGCCGCTGAATTGCATGCAGAAGAAGCTTGAAATGCATCCAGTTGACATATTGGGAGTATCACGTTGTCAGACAAGTGGACTGTGACTAGAGACGTGGTCATATGTGAAGCTTTTCAAAACTATGACTGTGACTTTGGCCTTCCCCCACTGTGACGGACATTAAAAGCAGATAGCCTAGACACGCATATGAAGGTTAATTTCCGCCTAGGAACAAAATAAAGATTACGTGAAGTCTTATGACATTTTGGGAAGGCAGGTCGAAAGGTCGACTGACCCAATTACCCGTAACGGAAAATGTCTAGACAGAAGCTAGACAGGGGATGAAGTAAGAGTTCGCGCCAAAAACTAAGACACGTGACAGTCAAAGATTCACTCGAGGATCAGTTGTTATCTGGACTTTGAAAAAGCAAGATCGAAGCCGAGACGCTAGTGGTTCACGAACGGAAAGATTAAGATGCATTCGATAGTGATGACTTATCCAGTTCTGTCCAGGCAACTCCGGACACGGAATATAAAAATAACGTGTTCAAAAAATCCCAATTTGAAGACGTATTAGAAAAGATATATGTTGATGATTCAACCTGCGTAAAAGAAAGCGTATACCTCCGTTATAAGCTAACTTGTATAAAGAAGAGGAAAGTGTACATCCCTGTTGCAAGCTGAGCTGTTTTCAGAAGAAGAAAGTGTACATCCCTGTTGCAAGTCGAGCTGTTTTCAGAAGAAGAAAAGGAAGGAAAGAAAAAGACGAAACAAGAGAGGAAGAAAATGTATACCTCTATTACAGACTGGCAGTGTACGAAATGGTGTTTGTGCCGAGAAAAGAAAAGAAAGGACATTTATATATATATATATATATATATATAGAAAGAAAAAAAAAGAGAACTGAATACAAAAGATAAGTAATCACATTTTAGACACGTAGTATAAAAGATACACACACACATGAATATTATGTTTTTTTTCGCAAACACCTTTCCACATGTAAAACAATAATTATAATTCCTATCCCATCTCTTATGTATGTGCGTTGGCTTCTGCATTCAATTCATAGTAATTCATACTTGTACTTTATATGTTCAGGTTCAGTTGAATCCATTTGGTGTTCGGCGAATTTGATATCCCAAATAAGTTCGAGATCTGGTCGTCGGATAGTTTAACTCATACTTATCTGTTCTTTTATATTTTGATATATGTATATTTGTATATATTAAAATTATTGTATCAAATCGTTAAGCCTTATAGTTCCTCCTTGTATTGTGGATCAGTATTTGTGTTGAAAATGAAGCGGACCTGGGAAAGATTACTGTTCGATTATCCCAATGGAACAGTAGTTATAAAAATACTTTTTTTGTTTACCAATTGTCCACTCTCTCTCCACAGGTGTGAGAGTGTATATATCTCCTAGTCGGCATATGGTCGCCCTATAACCTGTTCATCGACTGGGGCATATGACACCCACACCTTCGACCAAATCATTTCCAAGTGGAGATCAGGACTGAACCAGACGCCAAGTATCTTGACTGGCCCATTCGTCCAGAGGAAAGGCTCAGGAAGAGAAACTCCCTTTGACACACCCAACTGCAAACCAACAGACTTATCGCTGTTGATCTTGGTCCCTGTCACTGCTGGGTCATAGGTCCATTGTGCAAGTTTGTTACTGCATGGAAAGTTCTTTGTCCCCAAGACCAGTTTTGTTTGTAGTAATGTTGTACCACCATTCTCTTTTGCTTACTAGGTGTTATGCGAATCGTGATATGGACAACAGAAAGAATTCTATGGGGGCAAGAAGTTTACCTCTTTGTAGCTAATCTTGTTCTTTAGGCATCAGGTTAAAGTCAAAATTAGAATGGAAAGGAAACGACTCCATCCATCAGAATTTGGCAAAAGGTGCTGACTTAGAGTGGCATTTTGATGCCAGTTAGGCATTAAGGATATTAGAAATTATTGGAGAGAACATTGGCAACACTACCCAAAAATAGGGTATTTTCGGGTTGTTTTGTTTTTTAGTTTTCTTCATCAAAGTTATCTTATCTAAAGGATGGATGCTCACTGGCCACTTTTACCCCCCCCCCAACCAACCACTTTAATTCATCCTCCGTTCCCACATTAGGTAACCAGAAATGTCAATTCTCTGGTGGAAGCAGGATATGTTTTGTATTTTGGGTGTGTTTTTTGTATTTTTTGTTGTGTTTGGATGAATGTGTGTGTTTGAGTGAGTCACAAGACAAATGAGTGTTTTGATTAATTTAAGACCTGCATTAATTTTGTCTAATTAACATAAATTTATTTATTACTAACATTGTTTTTGTTTTGTTTCTTGTAAATATTCATTGAGGTTATAAATTTTTAAAAGTTGTTATTTTATTCCCCTCTCCCAAAAAACTGTACAGATAGGGACTAGTTAGGACTTCATAGAGTGTCCGAGGAATTATGGCGGATGTAGTAAGAATGGTAAGTGTTGCGTTGATTTGGTGTAAGGGTTACTGTAGCATGTTTTGGGTCAGTGATTGTGGCTAACTAAGTTTAAGTACAAGACAGATGAAAACCAGCCTTCTTCAATCCCAATCTTTTGACCTTGTGCCACATTTGTACTTTGTGTAATAAATATTGAAAAGAATTAAGGACGGTGAAGAGTAGTTTGAACGACCCAGCTGTGAGGTTCAAGGACAAAGACATGGCAGTGAGGAATGTGAAATGGATTACTGCAGTACAAGCTATTTCGGTGTCATGACTGCCTGATTTGACCCACAACTAATACCGGAATTTGACGGCTCTGATCCTGAACAGTCTGTTGTCGAATGGATAGAGAAGGCAAAATTCATATGTCGGCTGTGTACAGTGAAAAGGATAGAGTATGTGGTCTCGATGCATAATGGGTGGTGCAGTTTATCAGCAGCTGAGTGAAGAAAGAAAGAAAAAAACCTACTTCGGCTGCCTAAAGGAAGCCCTATATACAGTCTTTGCTGCTGACTCATTCGCTGCATATGAACGACTTTTTTTGTGTCACGACTTTTACACTAGTGTTGGAATTGGCATGATTAATCGAAATCGGAGAATCTTTAAATTTTGTTTCAAACTTATTTTTCCATTCCTGGTACTAATGATAAAAAGATAAATATTTATTGATTTTAAAGTATCAACTAAAAAAATCTATAGACCATAATAATACCTAAGTACATGGTTCGTAAAAGTCCTGGGAATCTTGAAAGTCCTGGAATTTTCTAAAATGAGCTGCCCACACATCCCTTTTCTCAATTCATGAAAAGTCAAAATGCCAAATCCAAGAAATCTGCCTTTTTTACAAACTAAAATTGTCCTTTAAGAAAACATTTTTTAGTCGTCAGTAATATTTGGCAATTAGAGAACTGTACTAGATTAGAAAGAGTTAGTTACTTCTGTATTTTCTTGTCTAGGTGACAAGAAATAATATGAATGCGTGTCTTCCAGCTGCTACCCTCACTCAACGAGAAAAGAGAAAAAGCAAAGCTAGATAAAAGGCGTTAGAGACAAGTAAAACATCTCCGTCAAAGATAAATTCACACCCGTTGAATTTGTAGCGGAAAAGAAAAATAAATTATAAATTTATTTAGTATTTTTTAAATTTGAATTGAAGAAATTTTATTCACATGTCAATTTCAAAAACAAAAAGTCCTTTTGATCTCTAGTCAGCGGTCGGCGAGTTCATGCTGAAAAATATACCTTATGCATCCTGTTGTCAATGTGTAAACTACATTTGTCTAAATTGTTGCCAAAAGTAACAAGTTTGAGAATTAAATTTGACTCCTTGACGTGTCTTATAGGATAGGATAGAAAATGAGTCTTTGAAAGAATAAGAATAAGAAGAATGTTATTTCTAAAGTTTGCAGGCTAATAATGACCTGTAGCTCTAGCTTTTGTTGTAAGTGTGAAAAAAAAAAATCATGAATAACTTTTGGTTTTTATATTAAAATTTCAATGTGGCAACCCTTTACTTTTGTATTTTTTTCATAAATGACTAGAAAATGTACAAATATGTGAACGACTCCTAGACATTTGGCCAGATGTCAAATTTGTGAACTTAAAAAGACAGAAAAATTTCCCCAGACCAAGTCCGTCACTGCGGTGCAGTCAAACATGAATGACATTTTATTTCCAGTGAAACAGCAGATTTTCGTGTGTGTTCCAAAAGACATTGAAACGTTTCTGATAAAATATCAGTGATATAAACTGCTGTTTACTTTCCTTGCAGATGATCTTTTTAGCATGATCATGAAACTTTATGAAGATTTGGAAAAGAGCACACTGAAAAGATAATTAAATTTTCCAAACTGAATGAATTTTAAGAGTTTTTGACAAATCCAAACAAAGATGCTGCAAAGATCGAGTGTGGATTTCTGGTAGATAGAGCTATGAAAAATTAAAATTAAAAAAAAAAAAAAAAAATCCCCCATCATTCAAAATTCTGACAAATCTCTCCTTAGATAAGGCCATTTGTATGGTTGAACCCTAGATCCATTTGTGAAAAAAATTGCAACAGAAGACAGTAGCTATATTCAATATTTTGCTAAAATAAGAGCATACCCTGACGAAAAAGGCCCCAAACTTGATTAAACAATTTTTTATCATCTAAATGTTTATGTTATTACGAGGAAAGACCAAAGTATTTTTTGAATATTAAAATTTTTTTTAATCCTTTCTAGCAAGTCCGAAATTTTAGTTACATAAAATCAATAATCATGTCAGCCATTTTTGACAATTTTGTAAATAAAAGTGAAATCCTCCGTTTAAAAATCTTGTAAAATTCAATTATACTTTTTCCAAAAATTATTTTATTTTTAGAAAATTTAAAGTATACTTAATGTAATTGAAACATTAATTTTTTAGCAGAAAAAATTTAGTTGGAATTAAGAGGAGATGCATGTCTAACAGTGGTGATGGGTTTTGGAGGTGTGAATTGACATTTATGTCAATATATTGACAACTAACATCAGGGCAATTTATAGAACGGAAGAGCAGAAGGGACAGTATTTTCGAATTTTATGTGAACAACCTTATTTAACTACAAAATAATTCTTAAAAATTAAATATTTTAAAAGTCTAGTATTTTATTGATTTTTTTTTTAAGTACTTTATAATGAAGATATGTCCAAAGCCTTGCAGTATGTGTCTCACTGAAAAAGAAAAAAATGATTATATTATATGATTATATTTAAAAAAATGAAAAAAAAAATTTAGTGAAATATGTAAAAATTAAAAATTTTGAAAATGCGACAATGATGGTCGGTCAGTGAGAGAATTCTATATGAAATTGACGCAATTTATGAGGCTGGATCCTCGCTATCAGAAGAAACAACTCTTAAAACACATGGCATAACCATCTAAAAAGATGTCTTTCCCATTCGATGAACAGAAAACAAGTCAGCGTGATGACTTCATCAGTCGGTACAAAAAGTTCAAGGAGGAGGATGCTGGAAATATTGCTTTCAAGAATTTCAGCATGTCTGGATACTTTGTTCTACTCTTCTATGTCTAGCAACAAAGAATATCAAAAACTGTAGAAAGTTGTATGTCGATTGCTGGTATTCTCTCATAGACCGACCTCAGTGAAGAGGGGTTTCTCAGTTAATAAGGAAATTCTCACTGTCAATTTGAAACAGCAGACTGGCCATATAGCACATAATCATGGACTATTTGGCCACATTTGGAGTTGCTGTGAATATTCTCATGACTAAGGCTCTACTCTACAGTGCTTCCAATGCCAGAAGAAAAAAAAAAAAAAAAAAGGCAGGTGGGAGCAGCTGGGAGCAGCTGGACAAAAATGGAAATCCATGCTTATGGAAATTGAAGAACTGAAGACCAAAAAAAAAAAAAAAAAAAAAAAGCTTGAAAGTTGAGCAGATTCAGAACTTCACACTGATCCTGAAGTCCGATGCCATGTGAAGATCTGCAAAGGACAAATCCATAGAGATATCTAAATTGGAAGAGAAGCTGAATACTAAACTAGATCAACTGAAAAAAATGTTAACATTGTGTTCTGTGCCATGAAGGCCATGAGTAGTAGGTGTAGCTAAAATGTCTAGTCTTTTTGTGAAAATTTCTATTTGTGGTTCTGTTCCTTAAAACCATTGTACTTAACTTGACAGGAAATGTGCAGTCGAGAAATTTTGTGACATTCACAAACCATGAGTAGTCTAGATAGCTGATATATATAGCAGTAAGAATTAAAATGAGTAATTCAAAATTTTCAAGTATTGTAGAACTCAAAATTGTGTAGAATAAAAATGTGTGACATAACCAGGTCTACATCCAGTTGTGTTTTAACTTTCAACACTCAGATTTCTTCACTGCTTTCAACTGATCATGTGATATGAATTATTGGAACCACCTGTAGCTTTTCTTTGAACATCTCATTAGTCAAACGATTAAAAGAAAAATCAGTGTGTTTTTGAAATGGATGACCATTTTACTTTGTGTAAAAACTTGAAACTGCTTAATCATGAAAAAGCTTTGGAATTTTTTTTACATATATCTGTAAGAAGTTTGTAAAGTATGTTATAAATTTATTTTTCTTGTGTTAAAAAAAAAAAAAAAAAAAAAAAAATTAAATGTGCAAGTTTCTACTCAGTTCTCAAACTTTCCATAAAGTTTACTAGTTTGAAATCTGTTTCAGTTCAAAATAAAATTATTTTTAATTTCTTTTTAAACATTGTTAATGCACCCATTTAATATTATAAATTATTAATTCAATAATTATAATCAAAATTATGTAAACACAAAATGAATTTACATTGTTCTGCCAGGCTCTCCTTTAAGACAACTTTTATCATTGTTTTTTTTAATTAAAAAAAAAAAAAAATGAATGTAGGAAATTACTGCCAATGCAGTTAAATTACAACATTTTGTTTTTATAATAGTTTTAATCCATAAAATCATTTTTCAGTCTCGGTTATTGAAAAGATCTATTTTTGTTTATGTAGTATACGACGTAAACAAAAATAAATTTTTTCAATAACCAAGACTTAAAAAAAAAGTAAGCATTATTTTTATGAAAGTTAAATTTGTTTCTATAAAATTCATGTATTTCTTAAAATTTTATAGCTTTTAAAACAGATTTTAATCTTTTTACTTAAAAAAAAGCTTTTTCACACAATTGTATTAAAAAAAAAAAATAAAAAAAAAAAGAAGTTTAATTTCCATCAAAAATTGTATTTAATTTTATTCAACTTTCCTTTATTAAATTGTTATGGCATTTAAAATATTTTTAACTTTTTCCTCATTTATTCCTCCCTGGAGCCAAACGAGATGCAAGTTTTATAAGTAGACGTGTATAAAAAAAAAAAATTTTTAAAAACAAGTATTTTTATCTGATGTGATTAAACTACAGCTTTTTCATTATGGCTTAAAATTTATCTTTTAATAATCTAATAACTGACAAAAAAAAAAAAAAAAAAATTCAATCCCATGCAAAAAATGCACATTTACAGTTGTTCTCATCTTTATGAAGATTTTAATCATTTTTAATCTTATTTTGATTTTAATGCTTTGTAACAGTTGAATCTTATACCTTATAAAATGATTAAGTGTTGTTTTACTTTCAACTTCCTAACATTTTTTACAAATTTATTGTAAATTTTTCTAAAATTGCTTATGTGTGAGGCTATTTGGGTTGCTGGTAATTAATAATCAAAATGGTGACTTGAAAACGAGATAATAATGAATAATTTAGCATGAAAAGGATTAACCAATACCGGAAATATAGGCTGATAAGTAATTGTTCCCAGAGAATTGAAATATATACAATGGACCAAATGGCCACTTGTGCAAACAAATCAGCTGTTTACATCCAGTGACAACCAATGCCTGATTATTTAATGGGATGTCAGAATGAAAAACAATAAATTGAACACCTGTGACTGAGTAATGGTCGGAATAATGGGAGTTGAAAAAATTTCCCTGGGAAAGTGTCTCTTGGGTCAGAGGTGAGAGAGCCAAATGTGGTGTCAATTCATTTATGAGATAAGTATATTTGAAACCATATTTTTTTTTATCAATCTCCAACCGAATGTTAGAGGTGACAGGTGCAGAAGAGTGATCAAGGAAGGATGTGAGGATTGTCTGCACCCACTGAAAAGCAGCAGACACAGAGGAGACATTGAGATTGAAAGAGCTGCTCATGTCCACTGGGGAGCAATAGTTAGAGATGGTACTAAGAGAAGGTGGAGGCAGCCAGGCGTAGTGATGTCTGCAACCCCCTGCCCCCAACAAGGGAGAGAGAGAGCGAGAGAGAGAGAATTCCAAAATTGTGAACTAATTTGATTTCTCAAGACCAAAAATAATAGACTTTTGTTGAAAAATCAGGGGGATTCACTGAAAACCAGCCTATATCTTGCCCCCCCCCACGAGTTTCTAGTTGGAGTCCATAAAAATGAATGTGCAAAAGCCATTCAGACAGTTGAGTTCAGAGAGCTGAGAAGGGAAGCAACAGAGGTCACTGAGAGATTCCACATTTCCTGCCAAACACAAGAACCTCCAACTTCAGCCAAACTTACCAAAACAGTAAAACAAATTTCGATAACTCTGCAAGCCAAAAACTTACCTCTTACCCAAGTTGTTGTGTCTGATTTAGGAATGGGTTGGGTTGACAAACACCTGTATGCGGACACAACTACTAACGAACACTTGTATGCAGAATTGATATAAAAATAGTAATTATTTTTATATATATTTTGAGTGCTGTTTTTTTTTTCCAATTTTATTGTACCACTTTGCTCGACTTGGACCAGCTCAACATGAAGATATCTGTGATGAATTGATCTTTGCCTCTTTATAATCAAAATAATCACGTGGGGTAAGGCAGGTCAAAGAGATCACTCCATTGATCAAACCAGGATCAAATTGAAGTGTTGTGAACCACAGATTGATAGAGGTGTTACATTTGGTTTGCTGTAAGCCAGGATTGACCCTGAAGTATTACAATATCTCTTAAAAAAAATTTAAGGAAAAAAAAAAAAGAAAAAATCAAGGGATATGTTTTTACTGTGTTACTGCACTTTTACTCTTTCTTTTAAAACACAATTTTTTTTATAAATTAAATTTTTTTAGTTGTGAGAAATTTATTTTAGACAGTAAAAGTGATTAATTTTTTTTTAAGATTGAAGACCCGTTATCATTTATTTATTAAGTTGTCATAATAATTCATATTTAATTCTTATTAAACATCTATAAGCAAATTTAAAATTTGCATTTTTAAAATTTTTTTATTTTTATTTATTGTCCTGCAGGATTGTACTCATTGTACTTTATAAAAATATATGCAGGAGTTAAAGCACAATACATAGGATGATGCCTTTCTGCTTAGAGTATAATCGTTGCAATTTGGCGTCTCTTATTTTTGAAGTATGTGCTGAAATTGAATTGTCACCTCCAAATTTGTTCCATTCAATGAAAAATGCCACACATAAAATTTTAAGTGGATTGCATAATATTTAGAAGGTGCCTTTACTTGTTAAAACTTAAAAAAGATGGACAAAAAAAAAAAAAATCATTTTTATTTTACAATTAACATCAAACCGTTATTAGTTGAATCTTTACAAATTACAGATTAAAAAACTAGAAATATTTTTATCTAGCAGTGAAAAACTTAAATTTTAACCAATATTTATTATTTTCAGACCCCAATTATGGCAAGCATATCAAATGCCAAGCAGAGCTATGAAAACTCTCAGTTCTGTTGTGAGGTATGCCAGAACAAGGCAGCTCTTCCATGCATCCTGCCAAACAGACAAAATGGACACTAAATAAGGTTCTGGTTTATGCAAGGGCAATATTAAAGAACAAACCCATGGGAATAGAACTAGCTGTGGCAGCTATAAAACCAACATGTGACCCAGTGGAAAGAATTGCGAATACACCAACAAAATGTTGTGTGTGACAGTTCAAACACTTATTATGCACACTAGAAATTTCGACTTTTTCATGTTAAGTATAAGTACCCGTTTTGTTGCCTTTGTCTCTAGAACTTCATCATTGCTCATGTGTTCAGTCTATGGTATTCTTTTTCTATAGAACTACATTTCTGTTTCAAATTTCTTCTTCATCTGTGAGAAGATTGTCTAACATTTGCTGCCATATAGGAAAACTGATATTACATTAACAGTTGAATACTCTTTTCTTTTGTTTCTAACAATATTTTTCTTTTTCTTAATACTATGCTCAGTTTTTGAAAGTCATCTTTCACTATCTTAATGCACTTTGGATTTCCATGTTGCACTTTCTGTCATCTGTTAAGATACTTTGTAGAGTATTAAGCAAAGTCCCTAGACAGACAATGGCAGTAAGGAGAAAAGATGGTTACAGATGACAGCAGTTTATGACGTATACGGAATTCAAGGGGATTCCCTTAATCATTCACCAGTCTTCCTCATCAAGATACATGATGTTTACACTTTCCTCCTCCCTTTCTCTCTTTTCCACACATACGCGCAAAGAAATCACATTTCTTTTCATCTTAACAAACAGCTACAAACAAAGGAGTTTTAATACAAGAATTTAACATTCATACACACTGAAAAAATATTTAGTTGTAAAAACATGAAAATAAAAATATTTTATATTTAAAAACTTTTCTCCCCCTTTTCTGTTGTGGGTTGATTTAAATCCTCAACTTTTATTATCTTTCTAATCTAAACCCCAATGTTAAACATCATAGTAACTTTTAATATAATTTCTCTCTACATGTGTCATCTGTCCATACACTGTTGCAAAATGTAACTTTGTAACTTCCTTTCTGTGACCTTTTGAAATGTATTCCTGGAGCAAACTTTATACATATTTATGTAAGTAAAGTATTCGATAGCTTCCTTTACCCATTGAGACAAATGGTTTTACCATGTTTAGCCTTTGGTTTGTTTTTGCCATATTCCATGTTACCCTTGGTTGGTTGTATTTTTAAAGTAAATTATATGCATATTTATTTTTCTTTTCTAGTTTTACTTTTGGTTTTTAATAAATCTGCTGATGAACAGGGCCTCATTATTAGAGTCTTAATTGCATTAAGACATTTATCTGCTGCCTTTCAGATTACAAAAATACTTTCAGGAACAGAACAATGGCATTTCAGTGAAAATGAAAAAGATGTGCCATTCACACCAGGAAACACCAATAAGGAATTTTTGGTCTAAGTGAAATTTATCAAGCTGATCCCAATATGTACAGAATTCATGTTAAAAAAATACTAAAGTAGACTTTGCACTCAGTGTCACACCAGAAATTTAGAGTAGCTAGGTGCATCAGTAGGTTGCAGAGTTGTGACAGTGGTTGCCTCCACCCCACATGTAAAAATGTGTTCAACCCAGCTACTCTTAGGATGTTCACATGTGGAACCAGATGACAGGAAGAGATGTAAGTACCCACTTGAGAGGTGTAAGGCAGAGAGTCTCAAAACAAGGGAAGATCTACATTTGGAAAAAGCTCTCAAAGTCACACACACGCTTATGCTAATATTATGTGATAAAATATTTTACATTAAACTGTGGATATAGTGTGCCAGAGGAGAATACTTTTATCAAAAGGTTAGAAATAATGTGTACTGGCTCAAAGGTATAAAACAATTACCTCCACTAATTTTCAATATTTTGCTTTAAAACGAATTTTTATAAATGAAAAAAAAACTTTCTTGAAGCTTGCTTTTTAGCTTTATTTGAAAGTTAAAGGATTAAATTTACTATTTCCAGTCAGCAAAATACTCTGGTGTATTTCTAACAGAAATTATATTGATTGGAATCATTTTTTCTTTTTTTTTTTCCTAAAATAGCTTATTAGCACCCCCCCTTTTTTAGTCTTCTTTCATAGTAATCTTAAAATAAATAATATACTTTTATTATTTGCTTTAGAGAGAGTCCTTTGACATTTGATGTTGAAGAAAAAAAATGTTCATTTATAAGGTGGATATTGGTGGTAGCTTGGAGAAAGTCCAGTAGTGGTAATTTTGAAATCAGATCATAAGGGCAATAGTAATATTAGAAATAAGTCAGTGATAATCTAGGGCAGAAATATCATTAGCAGATGATGCCATAACTACTTCTTCATGCATCACACATAGCTGGTTTTTCCAGTAGCCACGTCTTGTTTGTCACTCTCACTGTCCCTTCTACTTTCAGCTCAGGTGTCAGCTTATATCCTTTTGACCAGGTGCAAACTTTTGTTTCAGTTAACATCAAAAGTCTCTGTGTCAATTTTTTTGATTGGCCAAAATCATTTTATTTTCTGGTGTTACTTTCTTTTTCATAACAGAGGTTATGCATTGAGCCTCCCTGATTTTTATTAGTCAAATTATTAGGTTCTGTTCCCACAAATTTCCAGCATTTTTCATCCAGGTTCATTTTTTTTCCTTCCTCCTCTTTTTTTATTTGAATGTTGCTAAGTTAAAAGAGAGAGAAGAAAGAGAAAGAGATAAGGGTTTTAAAGAAAAGTGCAAATGCTTTATTTTAATTTGAATCCTTTTTATTTTTGTTTATATATTTTATTTTTATCGGGATTCACTACAAAACTACCCTCTACAAATGAGAGCCAAATGAGGATCTGGATAAGTCATCAATGAAATCAATACAGTGAACTTATTTCTAAAATTTAGACAATGAAAATTGTGGCATATTTATAGTGTTAGGAAACAAGACAATCTGACATTCACAGATAAAGATTTTTTTTCTTCTTTTTACTTTTCTTTCATCTCAGTTATTTTTTTCCATTTGATCAAACCAACCTTTAAAAGTCCTTTCTTAATCTCCACAGCCAGTGGCAGACAAGGTATAAAAATATTGGTTGCCAGGTGACAAAGGATGCCCACTGACAACGACAATGCTATCATTTCATTTTTATAATATATATATGAATAATAAAAATTTCAAAAAATATATATGGAAAAGAGGGTACAATTAAATTTTTATGGAAAAAAGTGTATTTTTTCATAATTAGTGTACATGTACTGTAAATATTAACAGTAGATACTTTAAAATAGTTTACTGTACAATTTACATATTAACAGATAGTTCAAAAACATAACAGAACATTGCAGTTCACTATATTAAGAGCAATCATTTATATTTAAATGATTACCCAAACCTGCCAATAATTGCTTCTGCATCAAATTCATTTCTTTTCAATAGATAGTAACATGTATGATTACAAATTCTCCACTGCAAAGTTCTTAACCTTGTCTATATGATCTTTAGTTTTGAAAATGTCTTCTCATGTTGGACTTAAGTAACTAATAGTGTGCAAATGACTTCTTATTCCTTTTTATTACTAAATCTATTGTCTGTTTCTTTATTTCATTTTTATGATATAGAGGCCCACTTTCCATCAGAAAAACTGACACACTGGCCAGTCTGCCACTGTCCATAGCCAAGATATACTATAGCTAATACTAGGAATATAGTTATATAAAATCAAAAACTTTACTTCAAGTTTTCAAGATCTTATCCACTTTGGCTACAGGATTTTAAAACAGCAGTGATAGTGATTAGATCTTTACCATTTAACACTGAAATGTGTTAATATCAATTATGACCAAGATGTGACATTTTTAGGTGTTCTGCAACCCAATGAAAATGATAAAGTTGATATTTCTACATATTTCAATGTTAAAAAAAAAATGAAGGGAAAAAAAACAACAAAAAACTCAAAGACCAAATTGAAATGACCTATGACTTCAACAAAAGACATTTCTTAAATCATAAATATTTCCCATTTATATAAGAAATTATTTCTTTCTGATATTTAAATCAGTTTTAATAACATTTTTCCCCAAATCTGTTAATTATATTCAATTCTGTTTAATAAAACATTTTCCTTTTTCAGAATTCTGTTAAAATTTCATTAGTCAAGTATTTATTTTGTCTGACTATATTTTTGAGATGAGGTATTTACATTATTCATACTGTTGTCCTCAAGGACACATGGCCCAGTAGATAAAAGTGTTGATTGGGTCAAGTCACTTTTGGATTAATCAAAGAGTTGCAAGTTCACTACCTGGCCATAGCAGAAGGAATCAAAGTTATCAAGAGGAATTAACTGAAACTGAGAATTTTCAGAAAAATCTATTCCCGCAGATTGAAAGGAATCTGTTCTAAATTCCAAGAAATATCACCTGAAGAAGGCCAGAGTATACAACAGCCAAAACATTGTGAATATGGCAATAAAGATGATGATAATGTAAATACTTCTTCTGTATTTGCAAATGCCGAGGGCTACATTGCCTATTTACTGGGCTTTACATGTGACAAGATTGTTTACTGACAGGACCCTACTGGCTATTTACCACACATTTTCAAATAAACATAAGCCTTTCATTTTTGATTTTTTAGTATTTGTCCCAAATGTATAAAGCAATTTTTCCTTTCACTTTCCTACAGTTCATCCTTTAGCATTCAACATGCTTAAACTTGTTTCATAAATATCGGTTTTTGTATACTCTGCAATAATATACAACATCAGAAGTTACATAAACAGTGAGAGTTTCACCATGTGCTACTTTCATCAACTGTTCTTTGTTTGATTAGTGAAAAAAAAAATAAAAATTTTACAATGTTTTTTTCATCTCTTTTTGACAATGAGAAATCAAGCATCACAACAAAATGGAGTAGTAATTCAGAGTGCAAATTTGAGGGATATACAGATGAGGTTATTCTATAATCTAAAGAAAAAATGAAAAGAAAAATAGAAGAAATGCAAGATGAATCAGATATTGCCATTTCTGACATTAATAATGATAAACTGATTCAGATGAGGACAATGATGTTGACATTTCAGATCCTGAGTGGATTGTTTCTTAACTTAATCAACATATATATATGGTAAGTGTAATGTAGGCCATCCTTAGTTATGCTTCAAGGATAAACTTAAATAAAAATTAATTGCTGCAAACATCCCTATAGAGGAACTCGAACTTGCTGTTGAAAACTGAGCAAATTGGAGAAATATCTGCTACCGAGGTATAACTAACTTTGAAAAGAATTGTCTCAACCATCTGAGAGAATTAAGAATTAACATTAAATCTCGGGTTAATACATCAATCCATATGATGGTCAACCCTTCAGTATGCCCTTCATGTGGATTTGTTTGCAAATCTTGTGCAGGATTGTTGTCTCAAACGAAACAAACATAAAAACTGAACTGAAAAGCACTCATACATCGAAAACGACAGGAGAGTCCATCACCATCATATATGTGTGTGTGTGAAAATGTCAAAGCTGAATTATCTGAATGTAGAACTTTCAGCCAAAATGGATATTCTTTTAAATGTAGTCAATATGGTAAACTTGGAAATGTTATGCTAAAGTCACAAACCAGTAATAAAGTCCAAAGGCATGGTAATGCAAAATGTCCTTTAGTAACATGCTATATGACCTTGAATTAAATTAAAACTGCTCAACTCTACCCTATGTCAGATTTTATTATGCAAGATCATATCTCCATAACAAGATTAGTATTAACCAACTAATGTTGAAAACATTTTCAGGATATATTTATATAAGCAACTAGCAGTAGAGCCCGGCGTTGCCCGGGGATATAACAGTAAGAGATAGATCAAGTATCCACCATCATAAAGACTGAAAAATAAAATTGACAAAGATTATTGTTTAAGGTTGATGGACACGCATGTCTTAATTAGTTTTTATTTTTTACGAATTGGTCAAACCCAAACTCAAACAAAAACATTGTTTTCAATCGTTATGAGTCTCCCAATTGAATAGAATTTTATTATAAATAATTGTCTTGTAAATGGAATTTTTAAAGCATTCTGAATATTAAAAATAAAGAAAAAAGTGTGCAAGAGAATAAGAAACACTACCTGCCAAAACACAAAAAAAAAAAAAAAAAGTGAAGTTTTGTTTTATTGGCTGAAAAATATAGGAAATTCGCTCTCATATTTAAAGGAACCCACACACACACACAAACAACCCGATGTGAGTTGTCCCCCTTCCATTTTCACGATGTCTCTTAATCGTGTTTTCAAATTGATTTCATGCAAAAACAATTATTTTTCCCATTTTTGGTGCTGTTAGAACCACCACAAGGTAATTTTATGTAATCCTGTGAAGTTTTGTTGAAATCGGTTGAAAAATGTAGGAAATCCGATCCAATATATAAACGTTACAGACACACACACACACACACAATCTGCGTTTTATAATAAGTAAGATATATCATGTGAGTCTCAGATTATAATATCCGTTTTATTAGATCTTTTTTTTTTTCTTTTAAATTGTAATCAACCTCAAGCAAGGCAGTACAGCCAAAAGCACACAAGGTGTTACTGGGTATGGAGGAACTAAGAACAGAAACATTAGTAATGATTGACATTAAATTTAAATTTTTGTAGATTAAAGTTGGCTGGAAAGCTTGAAGCGAGTTCCACAAGCAAAAAGTGCAAAATAAGAAACTGTTAGCACAGAAGTTACAGCTACATCTAACCAGCCAAACTGTAAATTGATGAGACCTCACCACTGCGCTTATATTTAAAAAGTCTAGGTACCATAGTGAAGAGCTCATCTGAACAATTACCATGAAAGTATTTATAAAAAAAGGCATAGAGAGGTAACCTTATGGCAATGGACAAGTGACAGAAGCTGAGCTGCTAGATCAGGACCAATAATATTGCTGGTTCTTCTTTGGATTTTATCAAGAAGCTCCAGATAAATAGCAGAGGCACCAGACCAGCAATATTCTAAGCACGGATGAATGGTAGACTTATAGATATGCAAAATAGATTCTGGAGAGAAAAACTGTCTTGCCAGACACAGTGAACCAACTTTCTTAGAAGCTGACCTAGCAATGGATTCAATCTAATCTTCCCATCTCATTCTGGCTGAGAATGTTAGCCTGTGAAGGTGCAATAAGTCACTTTCTTGGAGGAAAGCATAAGCCATGCTGATGGAAGGCAGAGAGGGGTCTCTCAGATGATTAATGGAGAAAAAAGTTTGGAAGCATTAAAATTGATGAGCCATCTTTTACTCCAGTTAATGATGGTCTTGAAGATACCATTTTGATCTTGTCTGACTGATCAGCCTTACTATCAAGGCACGTGTAAATGATAGTTTCATCATTTGAATATTTACATGATGGTGGCATGACATTTAATTACGTAACTAATGTACATTATAATTATATATATATATATATATATATATTCCATATATATATATATTTCCTCTCCCTCTCACAAAAATCTGTGCAAATTCACAGGTGTCTCTTGATCAAAATTTATAAATCCCAAATATTAGATCTGCATCTTAATAGTTTTAAAAATTGGAACATTTTGAAAACTTACTGCATATTTTTTTGTATTTTGCTAAATAAAGCTTTCAACAAAATTCTAACAGTAATAGCTCCAAGGATATTGCATATACAGATTTTAAACTTGGTGATTAAAATTACTAATGTTATGTGCTTCAATAAATATAATAAAACTGTCTGTTACTTACGATCAATCTACTAAAGACAATAATAAAGACAGGATGAATGTTAGTAAAAATAAAACTAACTTGTCCTCTTCTGTCATAAGAGAGATGTCTTACCATAGTCAACATATCCTTGTACAAACAAAGAAAATTTATATATTTACTTTGATATGACAACTAGTGAATGTTTGCACCTCTTTGGATTCCATGCATAATCCATGTTCAAAGATATTTCATACTTGTCTAAATTGTTAAAACCTTAACACATTTATGTATATATTACGTTTATTAGATATTCTGCTACAAGAGAATAGGATATATAAATACTATATATTAAACAAATGGATAGCAAATAAATGACAAAATGAAAAAAGTTTGTGAAGTGTTTTGCAGATAAATGTTTTTATTGCTGGGATCATTTTTATATAGGAGGGAGGCATGAAATACAAATATTGGTTATAATTATGCATTCAAGAGGAATGCTGAAAATGTAGGTATTTTTAATATTAATTTTAAGTTTCTTGTATCTGATGTGTCTCAATGAACAGCCTAGCTGACCTTGCTGATGTTAATTATAAGTGTCCTTTTTGTTTTCATTTTCTTTAAAACTTTGTCATGTTCAGTCCATGATATTCTCAGCATACTTGTGTAGAACCACATTGCTTCCAAGTATCTTCATCTTTGAGGAGATTGTCCAGCATTCACTGCCATATAGGAGGAATGATATAACAGTTCAGTACTCTGTTCTTTGTTTCTAACAATTTTCCTGTTTCTTAATACTTTGTTTAGCTTTTCTCAGTTGGATTTATTTGAAAGTGTTTTAAATAAACAATGAAGCTTTATTATCTGCATCAATTTTTTATGAAAAGAAACCTAATACTGGAGTTAAAATATTAAAAACTTACTAGCTATACTGACCGTAAAAATTGAAGTCATAAATAAATTTTTTGCAATGTTAATTACACATGTGAAAATACATTTGACAATAGATTCATTAATATCAGTTGGAGGAGAAGAGGGGTCTGAAAGACAGATTTACTTATCTAAAAATATTTACAATGACAACTTAAATATCCTTTTCAGTCATATATTCAATGAAAATACACTTATTTTATACTATGCAGGTAAATGCATGAATTGCTAATAAGATTTCAATTAGTCGTGAACATGCATGCACATATAAATTATTTTTTCAATACATTAGTTGAGTAAAATTCACAGAAAACATTTGCAACTTCAACAGTGCATATTCATTTGTGTCCTTTGGTGCAAAGATCACAAATGGTCATACCTAGGAGAGGAAAATATTGTTTCAGAATGCAAGGGCAAACTTATCATTATATTGTCAATCTTCATCCTGAAACAGAACAAAGGCAATATGTAATTCACTAGTAAATTAAATTCAAATAAATTTAAATATGATTCAATCAGATTTTTAAATGAATCAATTAAAAATTAAATAAAATATTAAACAAATTCAAATATGTAACTATAATTTACAACAAAACTCAATTACAATAAAATTTAAATAACAAATCAAAACTTAAAAACAATTAAGTTTAATGTCAATTTCAGTTTTCATCAGAATTTGGAATTCTGAAGATTCAATTAAACTTAAAATAATGGGCATGGTAAATTGTTCAGAAAGGGTTACAGATGTTTAAACAGAATATTAGGTGTATTTCAAACCTAGATTTATAGAGGGTAACCTATTTGATATATTGAATGGCTACGTTCCTGAGTACTCTTTAAGGTCTGACTTTATAAGAATAAAAAGTCAAAGAAAAAAGGCCTTTTTTTCAAAGTAAAATTGGAAAGATAAATAAACTAAGTGTATACTATAAGTATAAATATAAGGTTTTAAATAAATTTTTTTTTTGCAAAATAACCCCAGATAAGGTTAATTCATGTCCCTAAAAAGAGGAAAATTGGCGAATGGTCTATTTCTGTTGAGTACTTCAAAAATTTAAGGGCTTGCTTTGTTTGCAATAGAAATTCATAGTAAATCAATCACCCAGGAAGTAGCCAACCTCTAAAATCGGTTTCTAACACTGCTACAGGTATATGTATATTAGAATATGATGATGATATATTTCATAGTTAGGGGTTCCTAGTATCCCATAAGACCTGAATTTATATGATGAAACCTTTAAGTGTGATTTTTTCAAGTTTTGCCAAAAATGTATTCAAATAATATAGAGTTTATACAAAAATAGATTATGCCAAATTAAGGACCTAAAGAATTAAGCCAATGTTTAACAGAATAAATTAATAGGGCATTGTATTTAAATAATGAAACCTCTAAAATGTGGGTTTTTACTTGTTTGTTACCAACATTTTTTTTTAGAATTTTAACCGTATATGTTAATTAATAAATAATTAATAAATACACATCAATTACTTGCTCTTACTTTTTGGTATTTTTGACAGCAATTTGTACTAAAGTTTTAATTTTCATTTTACATTCATCAGATTGAATAAATTTAATTTCTTTTAAATTAATCAATTTGAATAAATTCAAATATAATCAACTATATTTTAAATGAATCAATTAGAAAAAAAATTAAGTCATCTTATAAATGAATAAACAGCAAAGTCTGTGTTTGAAACCCCTCTAACTTGGGCCACACTTGCTTTATATAGACATATTATACCTCTTTGGAATTAGGATGAACCCAGGACTGAAAATCTGCCCTAGATCTGGTGCTTGAACATCCAGCATTGGGATTTGTGCCTGGATTAAGAGGGAACAGTTAAAAATTCAAATAAATAACTGAAAAAATAAGTGATTTTAAAAGTTTAAAAAGTAACACAAAAACTTTGTGAATTGAAAAAGTTTTGTTTTAAATTCAGTTTAAAATAATCTCCAAAACTTTGAGGAAATAAATTTTATTTCTTCAAAAAGTTCTGCAGAGTTTGTAATTTGAAGCACTTAATTTTCAGTCCAAATCAGAGTGTCAGCTCAAATTGGTCATTTGGCTGGAGTTGGATTTATAGCCCAAATCAGAGTTAAAATGAGGTTTTGAGGTTCCATGGAGTGAATTGAAGACTTCAATGTTATTTCTTCAAAATTCTCATTGCTGTTTCTTAGCTGGACCAATGGTTTTAGGGCCTCTAGTTTTGAACTTCTGGACCAATTAGTCCTCCACAGGAACTAGCTTAAAAGTCTGCACAGAGTGAAGCTTGTAAGCTAGTAATAAATAAATTCAAATACTGAAAGGCATAACCAACATTTTATTTACATAGACCATTGCACAATAATATAAATGCTTAAAAATACATAAAAATGTATTTAAAAATATGAAGCAAGAAAACTCTTTGTATTGAATTCTTTTATTCATTGTGGATGAACACTGCAACAATGTATTAACTGACACTGATTTGTTGCTGTTGAACAGACTTGTTTTTCTGCTTAATTTACAAGTTTTGTAAGTCACTTGTTCTACATTTTTAGCCAAATGGTATTGACCTAAATTTGAGATAATGAAAGACTATTCCTGAAAAATCTTTTTTTTTTCCTTTTAATGTCACGTCCATTCAGAACAAGGCAAACATGACTCTCCACAGATTCCTCTTTATTATTTGTGAAGTACCAAGTATTCTTGAGAAAGATAGCCGAGTGGTTTCCAAATGCTTTCTCTAGTGTTCCTTCTTGTAAACTGGTTGCCACCCAAGGGCATTTGCATGATAGTGAACATGTGAGACAAGCCTGGAAGTTTTACCATATTAAAATTGCTAAAACTCCTTTCAAAAATGGAAAAAAAAGAAAACAACATGTAGAAATAGTCTATGTCAATTTATACTCCTTTAGACTCACCGCAATAAAATGATGTCACCATGCAAATTAAATATTGTAGGATAGTCTCAATTCTTCAGTAATATTAACTGAATTAAATTTTATGGTAACCGAGCAAGTTTTTCAATAATAAATTCAATGACAAGAAAATAGAAGTATATGAACTTACAACACTTTGGGTCAAGTTACTGGATTACTTTTATCTACTGGGCCATGTGTCCTTGAGAAGGCTGGAGCATACAATGGCCGAAACATTGTGAATATGATAACAAAAGATGAGGACATTAGTACAAACAATCTAAACACTGTAAATAATTACAAAAGCTCATCTCAGAAATACAGACAATTTATTAGATTGTTTATTGTCAAGAATAATCCTATATTTACAAGCATAATTTGATATTTACAACATTCTAAAACTAATACAATTGTATTAAAATTAATGCAATGCAATATTTATCATTTACCAATTTATAAACACTTACTATATTATTAAAATAATATAACTATAAGGAAATCCTTTACCATTTTATAAAGGTTGAATTGATTGACAAGTAGTTGATGTTTTGCCAACCATTCTAATAAACAATAGTGTAAATCTAATAATGTTTATTATTTTGGTTAATTGTCAAGAACAAAAAGAAATGTACAAATTCACATGTTTTGGTTTTATTAAAATTCTAAATCACTTTTTAAAGTAATAATCTATCCTTTTGGCATACCATTTTTTTTTTTTTTTTGCAGGTACAAAGGTCCATGTTTGCCACAATTTCCACTTCAATTGAATTAATGGTTTCTGAGTAATTTTTAATTAAATATAAATTGACAAAAAATTAGCCATGGGATGTAACTTCAGGTATATTCACTATACTCTCAAGTGACTAAAATAAGTGGGTAGGATGTTTTTTCTTTTCTCTTTTTTACAAATTTTCTAATTTCCCTACCAGAGATTATGAAGACTACCCCATTTACTAATTCTGCACTTGACCCTAGAGTTCAAACAAGAAATGCTAAGTATTATAATTGGTTCAAGATTTTATTTGCATGCTTGTTTAATAGTTTTCCACTGTTCATTTTTTATTATTCTTTCCAGAATTACCATGTCTCATTCTTTGATAAATGTGATGCAAAAATAAATTTTTTTTTTAAATTCTTTACTCTAAACTTGACCCATTAAATGATTTTCTGACACCCTCTTTTATTAAGACCCATTTATTGCATAAAGAGGCAAATTGCAAACACCCACTTTAATTACTAAGAAACCCCACCTTGAATTAGGTACCTAACAGTAAGCTGTGACACTGAAGGTTACCTTTCACAGCAGCTGGCATTTAAGGCAAATATGTCTGCTCTCATTTGGAAGTTTGTATTCCTCCTATTTGAGTTTAGTAAATTTTCTCTCAGATTGTCCTTCATTTTATAGACTAGTTTTCAAATGTCTACTAATAGATTTTATTCTTTTCTTGTCCTATTGCTGTATTTATCCATCAGAGCTGACAAAGTTAACCTGGCCACTACTCTTGAAAAGGACATCCAATCAGTGGTTAACTTATGCAGGAAATGGCTTGTAAATTTTAATACCTTCAAAAATAAACTGCTCTCATTTAACCACCATAGAGAAAATTTCTTGCCTGCCATCAACATGGCTGATGTTTGAATCCAGGAGAGTGTCTCACTGCACACTCTTAGCCTCAAGTTTTCAACTGACTTAAAGTGGAAAAACTACATTGAATCAATAGCTGCAAGGAAATTTGATTCATTGTGTCATGCCAGAAGATTTCTCTTGTCCGAGTCCATTTTGCACATTTACAAATCTACCATTCTTCTGTGCACTGAATACTGTTGCCATATCTGGTCTGGTGCCCCTGCTGTTCATCTTGAGGTTATTGAGAAAATCCAAAGAAGGATCTGCAATGTAATCGAACCTGACTAGGCATCTTGACTTCAGTCACTTTCTCACAGACGTGATGTGGCTTCCCTCTGTCTTTTCTACAAATATTTTCACGGTAACTGATCTAACAAGCTTTTTTCCACCCTGGTGACCAGACTACATGAATTTAAGTGTGCTACTAGATTGGCATCTTTTACTGTTAAAATAGTTAAATGCAACAGCCGCTTCTACTCTAACAGTTTCTTTGCTCACACTTCCCAACAGTGAAGCTCCCCTCCTGATTACTTGTTTTCCTGATTACTACAATTTTCAAAAATGCAATGTTAATCACCATCTTCTATTGTCTTGAACCCTGTTCATCTTATCCTTCCTTCAATCCCCCCCTATATCCAGTCTTTTCTCTCACTTTCACTCTCTGTAACTTCCTGCATACTTGTGGGTGAAATGGCTACCAATGAAAAAAAAAAAAAAATCTAATAATGCAGATATAAAAGGTCATTAACAAAAAACCTAACAAAAACAAAATATCAAAACCTTGATATTTCCTGTAAGAACCAAAATGAAACTTCATTAACATTTTGGTTTATCACATCAACTGAGTTTAGAAAAAATTAAAAGTCTAAATCTCGCCCAACATGCTTTTTCAACAGCATGATCACTAACTCCTGCCATCAATCTATAGTGGGAATGACTGCAAAATACTTTCCCCCTCCAATTTATAGGCATAACCACACAAATGCATGTTAAGATTTCTTCCTAGGTAGTCTCATCTGACTCGGTCCCAATCTATATTGTCTTGAAGTTGGGAAGTTACATATTTTATCAGAATTTACTCTTGTTGTGTCAACACTAATTCTTAGTTTGTGAACTTTTTGCCTTACTACTGTTGCTTTGTCTTGCATATATATTTACTTGCTCAATATTATTTTTTGTCCAGTTCTTTTCTTACTTGTTATAGCAAACTTGTTCAGTTCTGCCATTTACATTTAACCATCCCACTTACTCTACAGGAATACCCATAATAAAAAAAGAAGAAGACAAAAGTCAGAACTATTTTGCAACAAGAGAGAGAGAAAATTGCAATGCACAAAAAGAGGGAAGGACCTGAAACATTAAAGTCTAAAGTAAGATCAGCAATGGACAAGATGAATAGGAACAAAGCAGTAAGACCATATCAGATTGTAAATAGAAATGCTCAAAGTTGTAGACAATTTTGGTATCAAGATTATGGAAATAATAAATGAAATACAGGATCCAGCAGAAATACACCCCACATAATTGTAAGACATTAGCTAGATGAAGACACTATTGCCACTAATGTCTTACCATAATGTGGGAGGTATTTCTGCTGCACCCTGTATATGACAGTAGCAACATACTGGAAGACCTTAGTAAATCCATCTTTGTGGCACTCTCTAAGAAGTCAGGTACAAATGAATGCGAGCTCAATTAGACAATCTGCTTAAACCGCTTAACTAAGATTATCTGAATTCTGATGAATAAACTGTGAAATGGAATTAGACAAGAACTGTGCAGTATTGTTAAAGACACTGGAACAAGAAATGACATCTTTATGATCAGAATCTTTTTGAAGAGAGTGCAGAAAGATGTATGCTTATGAAGTTTCATAGATTACCCAAAAGCATTTCATAAGATACAGCACGAGGTTGTATTTGAAATGATAGGAAGACTTGTTATGGGAAGGATGTTAGAGTAACCAAGAGCTTATAATCACCTGCATCTGAATAGAAAACAAAGTGAGTAAGTACACAAAAATAAAAAAAGTGGTGTGTCTTCTTACTGAATTTATTGAACCATTACTGCAAGGCTATCCTAAGAGAGTTGGAGATCCTACTGGGATTTATTATTGGTGGACACAATCTTAACAGAAGATATGTAAATGTGACACCATGTTAGATAAAGAAACAGACCTACGAGACAAGACAGCAAAGTGAAAAAGGACTCACTATCAATTGCCAGAATACAATGTATGGTTGTCAGCAAGAGAAAAAGCTAAAGATATCAGCCACAAATTGGAGATGTCAAAATATAGAAGTTTAAACATCAATTTGTTTTCTACAGCTTAACACTTTGCAGGTTATTTAAAGCCAGAAAATATTTTTTAGATTGTAAGAGTTTCTTTTTGAGATAATAATGGTTTCGTCATACAAGTCTTGCTAATTAATCCATAGATAAGGGAGAAAAGGTGGATTCATATCTTTCCCAAGGGTATTTGCATGAAGTGAATATAATGGACCCAATGGAAATTGGATTTTGGCTCTAATTAACAATTCAGAGTCATTATCCATTACACCATGAGCACATTTAAGCTTACAGCACCTGATATTCCCAAGCAGTCACTATCCTAGGTACTGATCAGGCTTGATATTGCTTAACATTGGTGATTACTCGGGAACTGTTGTTTCAAGCCTCTATATGTTTTAAAAGATGATGGGGCTTATGGCCATATCCTATTGAATCAGTGTTACTTGTATGATCACCGATGTTAAGCAATGTTAAACCTGGTCATTATTTACATGGGTGACTACTTTATGAGGTTCTGAAAACTTGGATGTTATTTTTAGTGTAATGGATAATGGCTTGGAATTGGAAATCAGAGAATAGCTACCCTTTGGAAAAGTATGAGTCAACCTCTTCTCTCCCCAGCTATGGCTTCATTAGCAGAACTTGCATCAGTAAATCATTATTATCTCCAAAAAATTCTTATGACATAAAAAAAATTTTTATGGCTTTAAATAACCTGCAAAAGATTGATAAAGCTGTAAAAAAAACAATAAAACAAATGACAGAAAATGTAACACCAAAATTTGAAAACTCACTGGTATAGCAATAGCAAGAGAGATTTTCCAAAAACTAAAAGCATGAAAAGAAAGGAAAATTCTGTTAGAAACCAAGAAAAGAGTGCTGAACTGCTATGTAATATCAGTCCTCCTATATGGTAATGAATACTAGACAAAAGATATGTGGTTAAATGAATGCTAGACAAGGCATCAGAGAAAGTAGCCGATCAGTCAAGATGAAATAAATTTGTGAGCCTACACAAAATTCCTTTTGATATAAAATAAGGAGAAAAATTAAATTAATCTGAGAAGAGTGTCTGAAGTTATGTGAATGGTTTAGTTTCAGTTCCTCACAACTAGTGTTGAAGTTCTCTCCAGTGTAAAATTACTCACCAATTATTGCCCTCTAACCAGCACACAGCACTTTAAAGGATTTTCTCTCAACAATTCAAGAAATTCATTAAAACTACAGACTTTAAGAATTAAAAGGATTAAAGTGAACAGTTGATTTACCCACACCAAGAAGATTCATGAAGGATGATAATGACAACAAAACACACAAGTAATTTTAACAAAACAAGATAAGGAATTTATTCACAAATTTGCATGCTTGAAGTAGTGTTTGTTTCAGGAAAATAAATCAGAATTAATTAAAGTCTGTTTTAACATAGTCATGAATAGAAAATGTTCAAACAACAGATTAAATGATATAACAAAATAATATTAAAAAATGTTCAAGACAAAGATAAGAGAGTTTGTTGCTCACCGAAGGGAGACATGGTCTGCATATGTTCAAAAGTAGACAAAAAAAGATAGTTTGAAATATTAACTTTCATGGATTGCTGTTAAGAAAATACTCACTACAAATCTTAGTAGCCTTCATCCAAAACCATCTGAAAAGATATGTGTGTGCATGTGTGTGTTAATACAATCCAGGTCTAAAAAGACATATGACATTACTCAGTTTGATCCAATAAATCTTACCATGACACAGACACTCACCATGCAATACTGATTTCTATGTTCACACTGTTTATACCTAAATTGCTCTGTCTCCTATATTGAGTACTCTTTTCCCATAAATATAATTGTAGCATCTTTACAGATGATTGCCAACTCATTAACTGTACAGTACTGAATTAGTTGTCAACTCATAAACAAACTTGGCCTAGCAGAGGATTTGCATGGCTTGAAGCATATGTAATATACAAAGTGGAGTCACCTTGGCAGGATTTATTGAATCAAGCTGATATTATTTCAGTGGACAGATTTAAAATCCAACAACACTGAAAGCTCTAACATAGATGTCTGTGTGTGTGTGTGTGTGTGTGTGTGTGTGTGTGTGTGTGTGTGTGTTCAAGCATATATGCTTGAATGAGTGATTTGGAATGTATGATCAATAAAAAAATAAAATAAACAAAATTCTTTGAAATCACTAGTTTATATTTAGTGGAGATAAGGAAATGTCATATTATGATACTAAAAAGAAAAAAAAGAAAAAAAAAAAAGAAAAAAGAGAAGCTGCTTTATTAGTGCTGAACTGAATTTTTTTTCCTTTAGTAAAAAAATGCTTGCAATTCAGTTGTTTAACCAATTCTTTTTTTTTTTTATAAACTAAAACTAAAAGTATGATGATGATGAATTGAAAACACAGTACTGTACACACTTCTAATAATTCGTGACGGAGAAACCCTTAAAGCATTGTACCCGAGATACGTATCCTCTCCAAAATGCACTAATAAAGTTGGGTCATGGATGCGTTCTGGAATTGGGTTATTTTTGTCACTATCCACATAAGTGTGTGTGTGTGTGTGTGTGTGTGTGTGACCCCACTTTTTAAAAAACAGTCCGAGTGTCTGAGTTGCCCTCGTGCGGAGGCAGACACCATCATCACGCACACGTGCATATTTTCAGATTAAAAAGATTCTCGGATTATACCAAAAACTAGATAAATAAACTGTTTTATTTTATTGTAATAATAATTAAGAACTGGTAATGTCTTCTCTTTTCAAATCAGATTTATTTATTTCATCCATTTAGACCACACTCTCACTTATGGGAGTTTAAAACTGACATAATTTCAGCTTTTAATAGGTTTTTTCTTCATCTTTTTATAGACACGCTTTGATATTATATTTTATTAAGTAACTTATTTAAGTTCTCGGGTTATTTCATTGTTTTATTGACACTGACAGTATTGTGGATAGGAATTAAAAAAAAAAGTTTAATAAACAAAACAGTGATACCGTACGACATAATTTAAATTAAAAATATTTTTTTAACCACGTGAATTATAATAATAAATGTACAATTTAAAAATCAAATTTTCTCTTAACATTGCTTTAAAAATAATATTTTGGCTTTCCGCTTTACATACATACACACGTGTTTGGAAAATTCCATTCATTTAACAATTTCATTTCATTTAAACTTCCAAATTAAATTATCTGGAATCTCATAACAATTAATATAAAAAACAAATGCAACTTGAAAATTAGTAGACATTCCTTGAATTGAAGCAGAAACTATTAAAATTAAAAACATCTACTAATGATTCTTCTTTATGGTTTCATTTTTGAACGAGACTGAGTGTCCTACCTCTCAAGGGATCTTGTACTAAAAAAACACAAATTGCAATTTAGCACGAGAGGTACTTTTTCAGAAAAGGTGACCGCGGTGGGGAACTGATCGACCTTATCTTTTTTCGCCTCACTTAGAAAAATAAGAATTCTGCGAAAAGGATTTGATTTATTTAACTCATATTGCGAAATGTATTTTTTTTTTTATTGACAATAACGTTGTTGAGAGTATTTTTTTTTTTTTTGAAATAATCAAATATTTTTTTTAAATTCACACAAGAAGTAGTTTTGATTTTTACGGTAAAATATTTTTTGTATTTTAATTGCTTGTAGTTCTAAAAAAATAAAATAAAGGTTACATGCCATCCAGAAACGACCCAAAAAAAAAAAAAAAACAGACTAAAAAAATATTTTGTACGTGTTCTTTGCTTGTCAGCAAACAGATTTTGAAATTAAAAAAAAAAAAAAATCATAATCATTCATTTGAAAGGAGTTTTAAATGTTTTTTTTTCTGTTTAAAAATTCAATCAATGTTAAAGTCTGTTTACTTTAATAAATTAAAATAAATTTAAAATTTCACGTAAGAGTTTTTTTCTTCTTTTCTTCCAGAAAGATGAACCTCGCGGAATTTTATAAACCAAGATAAAAATAAACGAGGCTTTTTAAAAAAAAAAAAATTTTAAAATTAAAGTAAAGAGAAAATACTATCGAATTTTTAAGAAGAGCTTCAAATCAAATATCAATTATTAACGTGAAAAAGTAAGTAAAAATCCGAACGATTTTTTTCAGTCGTCAGTTTGTGAGAAATGGGGAGAATTTTTCCCATAAAGTTTTTTAGTCCAGTTCTTTTTTGGGGGGAATGCCTCTTTTTTTTTTTTTTTCTCAGTTTATTTTTTAAAACCATTACGATCGGATTTTCCGTTTTTACAAATAACATTTTCTTTTATAATGAGCGAGACATTCAATAAGTACTGATCTTGCTTGGGAGACAAAACTATTACTAAGTAATTGATAAATAAAAACAAAACAAGAGGAATAGAAATTAATAACTAGTGTATAGTATTTAATTTATACAATCAGGATGAAAAGAGCTAAGTCAGCAATACATTGATTAATTAACTGTTAGTGTTAACACTAGTAAACTAAACACGAATAACAATAAAGAATGACTTCCGATTATCTCAGAAACAATCGGCCGCAAACGAATGCGCACTTTTTAATTTAAAGTAAGAGATGAACGTTTAATGAAAAAGTATTATGAAATACAATGAGAAATAATGAAATAAAGTAAAACTAAAAAAAACAGCATATTTCTCGGAATTTTCTTTTTAGTTGTCAGTGTTCCTTTTTTTTTTTTTTTTTTTTACGTGGACGAATAAACTAAACAAGATGTTTTTCTCTAACTGGAAAAATAAAATTTAAAAAAATGCGAGAAAAAAGTATTTAAATTTAAGGATCAGTAGGGCATTTGTAATTCAAAGTTAAAAATTTAATAAAATTCAGTTATCTGTGCAAGGTTACCGTAAAGATAAAAATATACTTAATAAATTGTAATTTTCCGTTAAAAAAACAATTTTTTTGAAACTTCATCCCTTAAAAAAAAAGAAAAAGAAAAAGCAAATATCAACATTTTATTTAGCGAGAGCTAAAAAATGTGTTTATTTGTTCTAATAAATAAGAATAGGACTTTGTTTTACTTAATTTGACATTATTAATTCGTACAAAGAAGCCTCCTTAAAAAAAAAAAAAGAACTCATCAATGGGAAACACGTCGTATCTTTATCGCGAGGGGAAATGGAAAAAATTGTTTGGTCTGCAACTTTTATTAAAGTTTAAAAGCGTAATAAGTAACACAAGAACAAAAAAAGTGATTTTAAAAAAGGTTTTAAGTTATCACTAAGAGGCGGTCTAACTATAGAAATAAGACAAAAATCACTATTTCAAAAAATGTCAAAAAGATGAAAATATTAATGTTTTGCTTTCTTTCTAAAAAAACAAATAAATGTGAAAGAGCCAAACAACGAAAGAAAAATATGACGATTTCATTTCTATTCTTGATTTTTTTTTAATTTATCTTCAGTTTTTTATTTATTCATTTGGAAAAAGAGTAGACTCTTATTTTCTAAAGCAAAAATATCTATTTTTTAATATTTAAAGAAGAAGAAATGAAAATCATAAGGGAAATTACGGTATGTATTTTCTTCGCTGGAAATTATCAGACTGCGTGGCCAATGAATTGAAAGAAAAAAGTTAAAAGACATTACTTATAAAATTATTTTTAAAAAATACATGCGAGTTTATTACGGGAATTCATTCAATATTTATTTTCCATCATTTCACAATATTTGTGAGGTTTTCTTTATTTTAAAAACAAACTAATTTCTTCGTATCGTCGTGTGCCGATTGATAATGAATTAAAAAACAGTAACAGTCAACACTGACTAAAAACGTATTTATTTACTTTGAGTTTTAATGGTTAAGTTATTTTGATTCACTACTAAAGTGACATAGATATTAAACTCCTTCCTACCTCAATTGCGCTGGGAGTCTCCTTTTCTCTTGAGGGCAGGAACGGCTCTAATTGAATTATTGGACAAAAAAAAAGCCTGTGAGTATTGTAAGAGAAGCAGCCAGGCTCTAAAGGGCAAATGATCCATCACAGAACGTGAGGTAGTGTGTGGCAAAGACGTAATACAAGATCTCAGCCAATGAAAACCCTACAATCTACCAAGCCTCCTTTGTTCTTTTTCGTATGTGTGTGTGTGTATGTGTGTATATATATATATATATATATATATATATATATATATATATATATATAAACACATTTGCGGAATTATTCTTCCTTATTTAAAGTAGAAACAGCAACATAAAACAAGAAATGCAAATTTTATGCACCACAATAAATAGATAAAAAATTAAAAATAGACGTCCTCGCATGGCTCAGTGGTAAAACACTAGGGGGCAAAATTGATTTTTAAAACTTAGCAGACGGATAAAGTGGCGTGAGGCACCTAGTGTGAAACTCAAAATCACTACGCTCGAGTCTCGAATACAAGGGGTGATTGGAATAGTAATGGAGCGGGTATAAGAAGTGAAATGTTAAGCTAAAAATACAATAAATCAGGAGTGAGAATAGTAAAGGGTATAGAAGAAATAAGTCTATTCACACAGGGAAAAATGTGAATGAGTAACTTACAAAGTGTTTATGTTTCGATTGCAATGCAAGGTCATCTCATTATAAGAACGAAAACCATGTAGAGTACGCGTTAAAATTGCAACACAAAGATCGAGAGAATTATTGTCCAAATTGAAACTGAGAATATTAAAAAAAAAATGGGGGGTGGGGTTGGTCCAATGTCCGCCTGGCTGAAAAATATTTTAAAAAATAATTGCTCGAAGAAGACAAGAGTGTCTATTCGGGATTCTAACGGTCAGCTCAAGAATCGCTTGAGTCAATGTGGAGTATTGGTTGAAAGCCGCTTCACGGTTTTCTTTAACGAACCAATACTCCACGGCGTAAAGTTCCATCTCTGATTTCAACTAACTTGTTAGAAAGATTGATTTCAAATTCATGTCGGTGACTATAAAAAGGGGAAATTATTTTAATTGGAATCGGCTTCATCTCGACTGACGGTCAGTCTATGTTTGTTGTTCAAATTATTTGAACAACAAACACACAGTGAGTTACACTTAAGATCGGATATCTTCATCCAAATTTGAACTTCCATCACATGTCCCTGAAAACACCGTTTTACAGGGACGTTGCATTTAAGGAGATACTGAAGCCAATTAAACAAAAAAAAGTTTTTGCTAGAATGGTCGTAGAAAAACTAAACACGACGTTATCATTGCCAAAACTTTGATTTTTAGCGCAATATTGTTGCTTTTATTATAAAAGCAACAATAAAATAAAGTTAGATCTGTAATACGAGTTCAAACGGTCGGAGAGAATGTATTTTTATTTTTTTAGCATTAATTTTAACATTATTTGAACGTTAAAAAATTAAAAATAATTCTTAAATTAAATAGCTTATTATTCTACGAAATTCAAACATAAGGAATTTGTTGAAAATTTTTGATTTTTTACATCACACAATTGAACATTTTCTAAAATCTTTATTCTGTTGATTGTCGTTGTTAAATATACTTTCTATTGAAAATGAAAAGTGAGAAAACAAAGAGTGGACAAATAGTAGCTAACTAACAAGTTTTTAAAAGTAAATTACCATCCGCTACTGAACCCGCCATTACGTAACATTTTCCCAATACGGGAGACAGTGTAACAGTGAGTAGAGTAAAAAGTAAAAACAAATAAATAAAATTAAAAACAAAAAACAAAAACAAAGCAGTTTCATTCCGATCTAACTTTAACCTTTAAGAATATAGACTTCAACTGAATGTATCATTTTTTTACCCTAGTCATAAAAAAATTAATTACAAAATGTAAGCAAGTTTAACAATGCGGTGCTATAAGAAGGGCTGAAGTACCCCCATTTTTTTGCTGCAGCAGAAAAAACAAAACAGATTAAATTTCTCCTCTTTGCCCTCAATCTATGTCAGTGCTATTGAGGCTGAATTGCATCACGCCTAAAAAATCATTTACATTACTTTTCAAAATAAATCAGAAAACTGCCTTTTTGTTCTAACTTTTTTCGAAACATTTTTTTTTTTAGCTTCTAGTTTTTTAAAATTCTTATAAAAATTTTATAGGCAAAAAGAGAGTCTCATTCCCATGTAGAAACGAACAGAAAACAAGTGTATTTAAAATAAAAAAATGTTAACAACTTATTTTAAATAGATCTGAAAAATATTTTTATTTCAAGAGCAGATAAAAAAAAACATAGAATCAAGAATTTTAAAAACTTAAAAATAAAATCTGATATAGCCTCCCTCCCTCCCCTCCTCCGCCACCGACTTTTTATTTTGTGGTGTCGTGCATGGACAGTAGTGATTCTCAATATGAACAGTAACACCCTTTTGCGGTTGCTATGAACTCTTTTAAGGTGTTCAACGGAGATCTGGATGGGTGTAGGGGAGATCTTCAAAGGATAGTCGTAATAATTTCAACAAAGCAGTAGTTATGATTTATTTAATTTGAACGACCACAACACTTTTTTTTATCTTTATCCATTTGTTTATCTTTGTGCCTATATATTTACATCTTCAGACGAATCTTAAATAGATTTTAGATGCAACATATTTATGGAGCAAAAACTTGCCAGGAAAAGTCCATTACAGTAAGTCTGACCCGGTGACCGTTGCTTGGCAGTTCCTACCACAGATTACTTCCAGCGTTTGGCGCTGCTGTAATGCAACAAAAAAATGTAAGCACGTGACATTAACTCTTTTACCGGTACAGTTTTAACAAAGGTGCCAACCTGTGCGAATATTGCATAGGGAGCACCGGAAAAGCAAAACTTAAAAACCACTATTTTTTTTTAGCGTAAAGCTGAATTACGAAAATGGGGATAAGGAAAATTATTGTCACTCACTCTTGCCTTCCTTAAGTAATGCAAAAGTTTTGCGTGCCTTGGCACTTCAATAATTAACATCCAATAACGGTAAGTAATTTCGGTTATCAACGCAAGTGGGAAATACAATTATCTTAGCTAAGACATTATCTTTTGAGTAATTTTCAAAAAATGGATAAAAGGGAGGAAGAAATCTTGTCCTTGTAGTGAGTGCGAAATAATAATAACACCCTTCACCCACTCTCTTCAAATTCGGGTGAGCTGAGGGAGAAGAGGGAAAGAAATTCTCCATAACATTGGTTTTGGACCAATGAAAGCAGAAATTAGCCGGTCAGCCAAGAAGAAGGAAATAAATTCGTGAGTTTGCGCAAAATTCCTTTTGATATAAAATGAGGAGAAAAATTAATCTGAGAAGGGTGTTTGAAGTCATGTGAATGGTTTCGTTTCAGTTCCTCGTGACAAGCGTTGAAGTTCTTGCCAGTATAAAATTACTCGCCAATCTAATCAGCACACGGCACTTCAAAGAATTTCCTCTCAACAATCCAAGGAAGGTAATTATTTCAAACTCTCTTTTTTTTTACTTTTGAACATATGCAAACCATATATCCCTTCCGTGAACAAGGAACTCTCTTACCTTTGTCTTAAACGTTTTTGAATATTATTTTGTGTCAGATCTTTAACCTATTGTATTAACAATTCCTCTTCATGATAAGACGTTAAAACTATGGACTTTAAGAATTCTAATTTATTTTCCTAAAACGAGCTTTTAACACTACTTCAAGCATGTAAATTCGTAAATAAATTCCTTATCTTGTTTTGTTAAAATTACTAGTGCGTTTTTTCATCATTATCATCCTTCAATAATTTTCTTGACGTGGGTAAATCAACTGTTCATTTTAACCCCTAATCCCAATGCCACTACATCTTCATCTAAGACTCGAACTACGACCACCAAATAGATTTTCCCTGGAGACAGTGGGAGAAGAGACCACGTCGCCTCTCTTATTCAGAATATTAAAAAAGCGCATACAAAAATAAAAAAATAAAAAACTCGAAACTACTAAGTGAATTTTGAAAGGAACAAATATTTATTACTACAAGACATTAAAACAAATTTTTACTGAATAGGCTTACATAAAAAATTCCAATTGTGCGCCGTTTTAGTAAAGGTGGGTAACAGATCAAAATATATAAAGGTTCTTAAAAGGATTTGCAATTCAACCATCAAAAAATGGAAAAAAAATTTTGAGTAGGTAATATAAAAACTTTAAATAAGGTTAAAAATACTCTTTAAATAAGGTGCACGCATCTAATCGGAAAATGATAAAACAAGTGGTCATTGGCAAATTTACTTGCATCATTAGGACTTTTAACATTTTTTTTTCTTTTTTTAGAATACAGTTCTATTCACAGGTTTTACTTGATTTACTTCTTTTTTTTCCATTTGCTTCTTCTGTGGGGAACAACCCAGAACATCCACAGGTGACGGCCAAAAATAGTTTTTCTTTTTGGCTTTTTTGTGGAGACTGTCAGAGTTCAAGCTACATGACTCATCTCACAATGTCTACAGACTTGAAGACCAGCAAAGTGTTTACTTTCATCGAGGTAACACTCAGCAAGCTGCTCAGGCACAGAGGGACTGTGACACTACCCTCACTGCATAATTTTAAACTGAATGAGCATGATGATGATGCAAGGAACCACTTGTACCCTGACATTCCGCTGAATTATGTGTTTAATAAATGCACTAGAAGATGGACACCAAGGCAAAGGAATACTAATATCATCAGTAGAATGTATACAGTGAACCCTAGAGACACAGGAAAAATTCACGAATGTTGCTGCTGCATGTTTCAGGCACCATGGGCTTCCAGGATTTGCGCAATGTAGAAGGAGAAATCTTGCCAACATTTAAGGCAGCATGACTGAGTGATGGTCTTCTCTCAAACGATAACACACTGGAATATGCATTGTTAGAAGCTACTGCCTGTTGGATGCCCTTACAGTTGAGTGTTATGTTTGCTGTCCTGTGCATGTATATGAACCCTGCAAATGCTCTTTACCTGTTGACCACTCACAAGGAATCCATGATTGAAGATTTCTTGCATCAAGGTTTTAACACAGGCCACGCAGAAAACATGGCACTGCACTCGATTGATGCAATTCTGATAGAGAATGGCATTAATTGTTTAGCATTTGAGTTGCCTGAAGCTATTGGTGTACCGCAGATTGACCATAATGAAGACCTCGATCACCCAGGCATTGCAACACTTACTGATGAACAGAGACTGGTTGTTCATGCTGTACTTGAATCTGTAGATAAAAAGAGGAGAAGTAAGGTGCCCAACGAATCCTGTTCCTAAGAAGATGCACCGGGAGGTTGTGGTAAAACTTTTATGTTTAATACCATAATTTCTTATCTGCGAAGGAACAACTGGAATGTGTGCAGTGGTGCTTGGACAGGCATCTCCTCTTCACTACTGTCAGGTGGAAAGACTATTCATAATTTGTTCAAATTCTCTGACCCACTCACGGAGGCCAGCATTTGTAATGTACCAGCCACTCCAGACCATGCAAATTATTTACGAAACTTGGATTTGCTTATCTTGGATGAGGCTTTTTTCGTGCCTTCATTTACACTTCATGCTATTGATAAAGCCTTGCGAGATATCACTGGCATTTCTCCTTTTTTGTGGTAAATTTGTGATCTGGGGGTGGGGAGACTTTAGGCAACTCCTACCCATATTGCCAAGAGGAATTCGTGAGGCAATCAATGAAATCTTTATTAAAAATTCTCCACTATGGCTGATTTTCATCCAATATAGATTAAGCCAAAAATATCAGAACGACAGCAGGTCAAAAGGAATTTGCAGCATGATTCTTGCATCTTGGCAATGGAACATCAGCAACTTCACAAGACCCTAATCTTGCTGTTGATGACATAGAAGTGCCTCAAATTTCATGCGTTGATGGCTCTCTGGTGGATGTTATCTTCAACAATACATCTGATGAAGAGGGAATGAACAGAGTAATTCTTTCGCCAAAGAACTCAAACTGCCTCCTGATCAATGAAGAAGTTTTGAGACAACTTCCAGGTGACTGCTGCACCTATTATTGTACAGATAAAGTTTTGACAGAGGCTGACAGCTACCCACTTGAATTCCTAAACTTTCTGACACCATCAGGAATGCCTCCTCATAAATTGAGTTTAGAACCCGAATCAATAGTAAAGCTTCTTCGTAACATTTCAATCCAGAATGGAGTCTGCAATAGTACAAGACTGGTAGTGGTGGCCATAATTCAAGGCTTCCTTGATTAGCGGCTCACTAACTGGCAGATTTGTCCTCATCCCAAGATGGCTCCAGGCAACTAACTTGCCATTCACCTTAGAGAGAACACAGTTTCTTGTCCGTTTGTCATATACCATGGCTATTAACAAGTCACAGGGGCAGACATTTGAGAAGGTAGGATTGTTCTTACCTCAGTCACGGGAAATTGTATATGGAATACTCTAGCGCTCGCAAACTCTCAGATGTAAGGGTTAAGCTGGTGGAGACAGATAGACAAGGAAGAGGGCGAATTGTTACTAAGAACATTGTCTGCCGAGAGGTACTGACTTGAAGGATGGATTGTTTTCAGAAATTCTGGAGATCTTTGATTACATTAGGTATGTGACCTTGGTTCACACACACATATATATATATATATATATATATATATATATATATATATATATATATACAAATCCTATTAATTGTGACGACAATAAGAAACGAATATCCAGGAATATCATTTGGTGTACTCCCCCTTTCAACCTAATGGTTAAAACCAAGCTAAGACATAAATTTCTAAAAATTATCAAAAAAACATTTCCCCGACGCCGAAACTAATCCACTCAGTAAAATATTCAATTATAATACCCTTAAATTAAGCTACAGTTATGCTGATAACCTGGAAAAAATAATTAAGAAACATAATAATAGAGAATTCAACAAGTATAGGGACTTAAAAATCTTCACTACTCGCCAGGTTGCAACGAGTAAAACTAAGTATAATGACACTAATAATAACTTGTGCAATTGTAGGAATCCCAATGATTTCCCATTACAGAATAATTGTTTTAGTTCTCTAGTTTATCTTAGTACAATTTGTACACTAGAAAACCCTAATATTAAAAAAAATTACATTGGAAGTACTATGAATACATTCAAAGTGCGTTGGCGTGGACATGTGCAATTTTTCAACAATAGTAATCATAAATACAAGACTTCATTGTCCAAGTATTTTGGGGGTTTAACGGAGAAAAACAAGACACCTACTGTTAAATGGAAATTAGTTAAGAGAGCTCGAACATGTAAATGTTTATATTCCCCTTGTTAATTATGTCTTAATGAAATATTTGAAATCATTAAATTTAACAAGATCCATCTCTTAAATCAAAGGAATGATTAACTGTAAACATAGCTCAAAATTTAACTTACTATAGGCGTAGTAATATTTTTGGCGATAAAGAGTTTTAAAAGGTTAAAATCGACCAGACACAACTCGATAGAGGAAACGCTATCACATAAGCTGCAATGACCAATCAAAATGCAAGTATATGAGAATTCAAAAATATCTTTCAAAAGATGAAACTATTTATATGTAACATGTATTATATAGTTTTGTACATATATAAATCTATTGTTTTCTGTATTCATACTGGAAGAAACTGATATGGCTCTATGTTGGGAGTAGGGAGTACCACGGATTGATTGACACTGGCAATCTTTTCACACGTGGTGGACACTCCCAAGTATCTCTATGTGTTGTTTATTTCCCCAGCCTATTTGGTCAGATTTGAGGAAGTGGACGTGAAACTAATACTGCTACTAAAAATTAATATAGATCCAAAATACAATATGAAAAAAGGTAAATGGAAAAAAATGGTTTGTTGTTGTAAGTCACTCGTGAAGCATAGGAAGGACATCTACTAGACCAAGATGGCCACTACGGTTTCATTTTTCATAGGGCCATGTTGCTCGCCGCCCAACATCCAAGATTAACTACAATAGACTGCTTTACATGGCCAAAAGGCATTGATTGCTATAACATTGAGTCATAAATACTTTCCTTTTTTCTTTATTAACATTATTCCTAAAAAAATCAAGTACAATTACATTTTATTTAGTTATTTGCGATGATTTGTTGCCACTTATCAAGCAGCTCTTCAATACCTTTTGAGTAAAGTTCTCCTTGTTTTGATGTGAAAAATGTTTTGACTAAGTGTTGAATCTCATTTTCAAAGGGTTTTTCAACGACCCCCCCCCAATGTAATAATCAAGCTTAGGTGAATATCTTCGGTGAAGCAAAACAGTTCCAAAATGTTTTTCTGTGTTATTATTGCTGTATACGGCCTTACATTGTCATCGTGAACAATATGTGTCCTGTGCTATTGTCTAGCACAGGATACTTTTCGACCAAATCCTTCTGGACACATTGGAGCTGCTAGACGTCTAAATGGCCGATACTGTTAGCTCCGCGGCGTGTGTAATGGGCCTACAAGTGACACGCCTATTGCGAGTGCGGATAAGGGAAAGGAAGAAGGGGAATGGCGTATCGTTTGTTGGGGCAGAAGGAAGAGCCAAACGGCGAGGCCTGAGTCCCTGAAGCCCCCAGGACCAAGAACAACTACAGACCCATTCCCTCTACCGACTCTAAGGGCGACGCCAGGAGTCTTATGCTACGACCGCTTCAGAAAATTCAGAAGCTTAATTAACCCAGCTGGGAAAAGATAAAGAAGCTCAAAAAACTGAAAGAAGATCGTCAGGCTAAGCGGGCTAAGAAACCAAAGCCGCTGGGGTGTCGGGATCCTTATCCTCTGCCCCGTCTTCCCCATCATCAAAGAAAACATTCATTTATCCACACCTGCCCAAATCAGTGACACACACACACAAACACACACACACCATCCAAACAGAAAGAATCTTGTAAAGACATTCCGTTACCTTCGCCATCACCATTCAAAACACCTCGTCCATATTCCTAGATCAACACCCACAACCATACCTACTCCCACACCTTTTCAATCACCCAAAAAATTGGAAGGTATTAAGAGAAACAGAAGTTTCGAAGCCCCGGAAGAAAAAAGATCAAACCGCCATACTTACCTGGGGAAGATGTCTATCGCGTATCCTGGAAGCGGAAAGGATGTTTGCACAAGCCCGATGCCCTAAAGACCTTAAGTATCTGTGGAATTTTTATCAGGTTAAAAGAAGCGACATCGAAATCCAAGAGGATTCCCAAAGGGTTAGGATTATGCTGCTGACGGTTGTCCGATCTGGACCGGGTACACAGCAGACATGGGTCATGATCGAGGAGGCGAACATGTCTCTTAAATTAGTGCCCCCAGCGGCATACATGCAAGACGAAGAAATGACAATGTTGAAACAGTTTTGTTCAGGGAGGCTCCCCGTTTTTGTTCACCCATTCCCGGGGATACTGCCGGACTATCTTTTGCTGGCACCATCAAGAGTGAGATGGCCACAGGATCAATGGGATAGGCCGTCGGTGTTCTCAGCCCGGCCTTGTTCAGTGCAAAATAGTGGCTCTAATAGGTTTGATAATGTCTCTCTGGTTGGTTAGCGTGAATGATAATGATAATGTATCTCTGGTTGGCTCACTCGCAACCTTCAGCGTCTCGAGGTGAATGGGTTTTTCCCTCTATTCAGCATGTCTTGATGGTCGCCCGAGAGGTGTTTCACGGCTGGTGAGCAAGTCTTTGAATGCAGCAGGATTTCTGTGCTGGATGTTACCATAGGATAAGGCTATTCGTCTCATTGGGTTTTATACGCCCAATGATCATTCTGAGCGGCCTGATTTGTTTCGGCGGATCGAGCCATTTTTGACGACATCTCGTCGGGTAGTTTTAGCGGGCGATTGGAATGCCGTCCTTGACCGCAATATAGATCGTATATGGTCAAATTCGGGTACTAACAACCGGGACGTGAAACCATTTCGGGACTTTATCGATAAGTTTGATCTTGTCGATAAGTATTGTAATGAACACCCTCGGAAAGTAGTGTGGACTTGGACGAATAGAAGCGGCTCGGCTCGGCTACAGAGGTGCATTTTAGCTACCTCGACCGAGTCTTAGTTAAGAGAGTCGATGTAGGACTCGCCCGGGTTCGTGTAAATGTAAGCCTAAGGTTAAGATGGCTGACTACTGGAAATTGAATTCATCATTAATTGGTGAGCAAGATTCCCGTGACCAGCTGCTACTAATACTACTAATGCAGAAATTGACAGGGGCTGAGGTTAGGAATATGTGGTGGGATAAATTAAAATCGAAAATTAGGTCGTCTGATGCTGACTATAGTCGTCGACTCAATCGAAATAGATTAGCGGCTTAAACGGCATGTGAGCAAAAAGTTGATCGGACGATTAAATCCCATGATACTGGGGACATAGCTTTAGCATGGGTAGAGTTGGTATCTTTGCTTATCAAGAAGGATCAAGGGCAAGGTTAAAAAAAATGTCTTTCGAGGCAATGAATATCGCCTCTGAATTGCGTGCAGACGAAGTTTGGAATGTATCACTGCGACATACCGCGTGCATCACAATGCCGAATAAAAGGACTGTGACTACAAACACGGCATTTGTGAGGCTTTTCATGATTAGTTTCAGTGCTCAGTTCGACACCTATTTAGCTAACTTTCCTTGCATCGATGCGGAAATCTGGGGAGGGCTGAAGTAGTTTGGCCGTGACAAATCTTCGGGATTAGATGGTCTAACCTACAAAGTGTACTTGAGGCATTCGCTCGTTTTTTGTGCCTTTGCTGGCACTGATTTACAACAAGTGGATGAAGCACATGGATTCGACTTCTGTATGCAATTCCTGGTACGCTAGTGGAAGTTAAATAGAGTTCGATTGGAGCTTTTGTATTGTCTCGCTCCATTTGTCAAGGTTGTCCGCTTTCGCCTTTGCTTTATGTTCTTGCGTTGGAAACTTTCCTTCGTAAGTTAAAGACGAATCTGGTCCTACGCGGAATTTCCCTACCTGGTGCTACCACCTCGACCAGGTATTCTGCCTATGTTGACGACGTTTCGGTTCTTGTGACGAGCATAGACGATATTGACGAAGTCAGCAAAGAAATCAGAGGGTACGAGACGGTGACAGGCCAAGATCAGTCGCGATATGTCTGTTGGCTTGCGGTTGGGTACGTGGAGGGGAGTTTCTCTTCCTGGACCTTTCCTCTGGACGGACGAGCCGGCTTAGAGACTCGGCTTCTGGTTCGGTCTCGATCTCTTGCTGGAAATGAATTGGTCAGAGGTGAAAGAGAAGACCGAGGCTGCAGGTCGTCCTTGGCCCCGGAAGAAGGGTGGAAGTATGTGCCTCTCACACCTACCCGATCCTCCTTTACCGATTCTCTGTACTTCCACTTCCGTCTATCAAATTAATTTCATTAGTAAGGCTCTTGTTCTCCTTCCTAAGTCCGCTAAGGTACCTCGGGAGATTTGTTACTTCTACCCGTCTAAAGGCCGTCTGGGTATGCCTAGCCTTGAGACTCGTCAACATACGCTTTGCATGGCGTTCCTAGATTGAATGTGTCACCATGTCGAGGAGGGCGTATTCTGGAAGGAAGACACTCGTAAGAACTGAGAAGAGAGTTTATCCCGAGGAGAGTGCTCCTTCTATCGTGAATGCCGTATTGCCCTGAAACTCCTCTTACGGGCGTCGGATCACATCTCCAACATCCAGGCGTTGTCTCGAAGGGCGTTATATCATATGTTAGGGAGTCCGTACATGATGATCTGAGAGATGAACTCGGTCTTAGGAAGCAGGAGGCTCGCTAAATATGGCCTTGGACACCCAGGTTGAAATGCATCAATAATGATGAAGCATCACTCACATGGCTGGTGATTAGTAGGGCCCTCTGGGTCGGCAGGCTTGGAAAAATTTCCATACTGCGTTTCGCTGTGATGAGGAGGTGGAGACCTTGGGTCACACCTTCTTTCATTGCAGGGTCGCAGTCCTGTTATACAAGTTTATTGAAGGCATTATGGTTCGAATTTTGCTCGGAAAGTTTTCCGTTCTCGAAGCTAGGTCTGTTTGTAGCAATGTCGCACCGCCGTTGACGAAGGCTGAACACTATGTGTTCTTTTGCCTGCTAGGTGTTATGAGAGTCGTGATTTGGACGACACGTCAGAAGGGATTCTATGGGGGCAAGAAGTTCTCTTCTTGCCAACTGATCTTGTAATTTAAGCATCAGCTTAAAGTCAAGATTAGGACGAAAAGGCGGCGGCTCCCTCCATCAGAATTTTTCAAAAGGTCGGTGAGTCTTGCGCGTTTGTGTCGAGTAAGAGGGGCCGACTTGGAGCGGCACTTTCATGCCGGTTAGGCATTAGGATATTGCCCTGTGTCGAACATTGTCAACACCGCCCGAAATTAGGCTAGTTTAGGGTTGTTTTGTTTTTAGTTTCTTCTTTCAAAGTTAACTTAGCTAGGGGATTTATGCTCCTTGGCAATTTTATTTCTACTCCAACTTTCCTTAGTGCAATCCCCCCTCCCCCGTTAGGTGGTCAGAGATGTCAGTTCTCTGGTGGATGCAGGACGCCTTTCGTTTTTTTTGGATGTGAGTTTTGTATTTGCTGTGTTTAAATGAGTGCGTGTTTCAGTGAGTGTTTGGACGAGTGAGTGTTTTCGTCCAGTTAACTGATGTTTCTGCCACAATTAATGATTGTAGGTTTTTTTTTTATTACCAACACTACTTTATTTAGTTTCTTGTAAATAGTTTTGTTCATATGTGTAAATACACATTGGGGTTTCAATTTTAAATTGTTATTATATTCCCCTCTCCCACAGACAAGAATTGTACATATGGGGTCGAGTTAGGATTTTCATAGAGTCAATGAGGTAATATGGTGGATGTAGTAAGAATGGTAAGTAAGAATGTGTTGTTTTGGTGTAAGGAATATTATAGTATGTTTGGGTCAGTGATTGTGGCTAGCTAAGTTTAATTATGAGATAGAAGACCAACCTTTTCCCCATTCCCCATTCCCCATTTTGGCCTTGTGCCACATTTTGTATTTTATACAATTAAACATCGCTCTTCGCTATTGTACCAAGATTTTTAAAATTTAGGCGCAGTATTAGGCTGGTGTCGAGATCTCATCAATTTACAGTTGTGCTGGCTAGATGCAGCCGTAAGTTGTATGCTAACAGTTTCTTTTTTGCACTTCTCGTTTGTAGAACTCTCTTCCAGCTCCATGTTGACTTTAATCTACAAAATTTAAATGCAATGTCAATCGCTATCTACTGTCCTTTTAATTACTCTTTCCTCTTCCCGTTCATTATTAATGTTTCTGTTCCTAATTCTTCCACACCCTGTAACCTCTTGTGTTTTAGTAACTTTATTGCCTTGCATGGGGTGATACCAATTAAAAAAAAAAAGAAAAGAATAAAGTATATTCATTCTTTTCACAAAGGTATTAGTGAAAAATGAATATAAACTGTCCCAGTTGGGGTTTGAAATCGGGCTAGTGTCTTCATTCCTAACGCTGTTATCATCCACACTATTATATTGTCGGAATTTGTGGAGATGAAATGTTGTAACTATTAATTATAACTTAATACATTCAAACTAATTTCATCATTCAGATATGCCAGAAAGTATAAAGGTGAGACCAGTCACTCTCTAAAATAACATCTCGATGAAGTTCGGAAAGTTCTAATCCGTAGAAAGACTTTAAAAATCAGATATAGCTGATCACGTATGAAGAAAGAGAGAGTGGGGAGAGCACATCAACCTCTAAAAATAATAGATATAGTACAATACTGAAAATAAAATCAAACGTTTAAAAGAAGCAAAATATATAATTGAGACATAACCTAGAAGTTGGAGCTCATCAGATTTCCTAACACACGAATCAAATAGTATAGAGAGACACAAATTATTGTATATACTCGCGTATCATGCGACTTTTGAAGACCTAATCTTGAAGCTAATTTTAAGTGGTTTGCATCATACACGAGATATAAAATCAGCGTATGTACTGCTGGACCTGGCTATGCCGTTGACCAGACTATATATCCATGTACTGTAGTCAAACTGTAGTCATTTAAATACAGCTGTACTAGCTGTATTTAAAATAAACATCGCGTGTCACACGAGTATATACGGTAGATCAGTGAGAGGACTTATAAGTGATGTGGAGAAGACAATTCTAATAATTCACAAAAGGGCGCGAAACGTGACATGTATCTAGTGAGGAAGCATGTATCTCATTAGATCAAATAGCTAGTTCAAACATTTTAAATGGTATCAGGAGAACCCCCCACGGGACTACTGCCCCAGACAATTTTCGCTTGGATAATTGTCCCAATAGAGCAACTGCCTCCCACTCCAGACAATTGCCCCCATTAAGAGGAAATTAAGAGAAAGCATAACTTTGGTGGCGTTGGGGGATAAATACTAATAAAATTAATTAGAGTTTTATTTTCAAAACCGTGAAGAAAGCAACGGGAAACTCCTTCACTATCTTTTCAAAGAAGTTATAGCAATATCTGTCTATATTTCTGGGCTGAAGTATTATTATTTACATTATTCGGACTGTTATCCTCATCTTCATTGCCATATTCACAACGTTTCGGCCGTTGTACGCCCCGGCCTTTTTCAGGAGATTGGAATTTCCAACCGAACTTTTTATTTCGTCCACCGGGGCAGATTGTTCTAGTTCCACGTACCATGCCTCTTCCGGATGTCTCAGTTATTTTCCTTTAACTCAACTCTCCAAGTTTTTTGGTTCACCATTGCTGTAGTCTGATACTGAACTCACAATTCTTTGGGTCTAGTCACTGGATCTAATCAACGCCTTTATCCACTGGATTCATTCATACACAGATGTCCTCGAGGATATCTGTATATAAATTTTTGAGACTTATAAAACTAATGTCTCAGCAACCATTTTTACCAGTGCTCATATTGCAATTTTTCTGTTAATATTATTACATATTTTCTACCAGGGCTTATATTGCAATTTTTTGTTGTTGTTATTCACTGCTTTTTTTAGCATTCCTTATTACTGGTTCCCATATTGTATTCATTTCTATGCTTGGTTGGCTCAGTAAATTTTTGTGGCCTAGCATATTTTCTGATTCTTTAAGTTTTCGTATTTTCCCGTGATGTTCTTTGTCTATTATTTCAACCTCATCCCACAGGGGACGGTGATCTCTTCCTTCCATATGTTGTCAGCTACGCCTCATTTTTCTATTTCCCCTCGTGTTACCGCTTTAAGATGTTCTTGCAGTCTTACCTTAAGAGGGCGACCCGTTTCTCCTTTATATTTTTTACCACAACTGCACAGGATGGCGTACACGTAGTCCTTACACACAGACCTCAGGACACATGTGCGTTCTGTTTATTCATGGTTCAGGACACCTGTACGTCCTGTTTATTTTAGCCACCGGATGAATTTCTGGTTTATGCTATCACCAGTTCCGATTTGCACTCACACACTGATGCAGCGGATGTAAGGCCAAATGTCTTTCCTCAACCGATATCCAACATGTATAGGTATAAATCACAATGACTGAAAAAGAAAGATAATGAACTAGTGGATTAAAGCATCGGTTCGTGAATTTTGTGACATAGCGATTGCAAGTTCAATCACCGAGTCGGGTAAAGTGTACTTGAACTCAGTAGAAACTTGTTAACAATAACTGAGCAGTACTAAAAAAATAAGAACTAGACAAGATATACCTAGATATGAGCAGTGGAACCAGAATAGTCTATTCCCTTAGATTAAATAAAGGGTTCAGTTAAGAATTCCCGGTAAATCGATATACACCTGAGGAATCCCGGAGGGCACAGTGACCGAAACATTGTGATAACAACAACAAATATAGGGAAAATAGTCCGAATATAGATAATGTAAATAATGATAACTCTTCACCCAGAAATTTAGACAGAAAAAAAGAAAGAATTCCCGTCAGATTGCAATCTGCTGCAGCCAATATTTGTGTTATGTTTTGAATTTTATATTTTTGTTTGTTTCTTGGTTTTGTTTCTGATGATTTCACTTATCCTTCCTTCTGCCATGTATATTATTCTCTCTATTGCTATTAATTATGAAACTATTTACTTCTCACCCCTACCAGCCAGAACGGTTTAACCTGGATTTTTATTTGCTTAAATTATGTGTTCGTGTGTGTTTGTGCATATAATAAAATATTTATTTGCAAATTTAAATATGTGCATGATTGCACGCATGTATGGTTGCTTGTATCTATTATCTATATTTATTTATTTAATATATATATATTATTTGAAATTTGGCATTCGTTTGTGGATGACTTGTTATTTTTGGTGGCAGGTGTATGAGTAATATACTTTCGTCGAGACTAAAGAAAAAAGAAAGGAAAGGTAGACCACCAATTGAAAGAATCTTCATTCCCTATCCCCGCCGCGTAAAAGATATTTAACCCTGGTACCATTACCGCCTATAGGAAGTGAGGTGATTCTGGTCCCTTCACCCCACCTCACCCCTACCTCCTCCACGCCCATCTCAAACGAGACTTTGGTTATGGAAACTCGAGATCCATTTCAGAGTCGCCTTAATTTACACTAAACCACTATTGAATATAAGTCGGTAAGTTAGAGTGCCTTGTACCATTTTGTTGTACCATTTGTACCAAACGTTTAAATACCTGTGTTATTTTTTGAATTTTACATATTTTTATTTCATTGTTGCTTTTGTTTCTGATGTTTTCACCTATCCTTCCTTCTGCCGTGTATACTGTTCTCTCCATTGCTATTAATTATCAAACTTTTTACTTCGGCACCTCCCACAAATTTTTTAACTAAAATATGCTTACCTACTGTTTCTTATCAATGCTGAGAAATTGACGCGACAATATTGGACTAAGTTTTACCATTCCGATTTTTAAGTTGGAAGTAGACATCAGAATTTGTACTAAGTCATAAATTAAGATGAATTCCTACGTATTTTTTCTTTTTAACAGATTAATACGTAGATAGGATCAGCTATCGTCCGACTCGCATTTCTTCCATGTCTATTGAACAAGAGTAGGGGTTCATCCCTTGTTCCCTGATCAGGATATGGTTTACCGGTCCTATTTTTCTTTTAACAAGACCACAATGGTTTAACTGTCTTAATTTACAGCTACAAATTTGTGATTAACCCCTATGAATGTGCAAAACTCGTAAAATTTCAAATACTACGACATATCTACGCAATTCATTATGTTCTCCATGTCTGCAAATAAATTTTTTTGCAACTCGTGGAACCCGTAAAAAAATCGCTATGCGTCTATCAATTACTGCTACGTTGGTCCATTCAGTAAGCAAACGATGTACACTCCTCTTCCTTACTTTTCCTTTTTACTTAACGCTGCAGTACACGTCGACATTTTGAGTCAATATATAGACTTCTCAGTCACTGGAAAATATCGACTCTCACAATTACGCTCAATTTGATCTCAACCGGCAGACATTTAAAAATTAAAAAAAAATTCCGAAACACAACTCCGTTCAACATCAATCAACACTGTTCCTTTTGGGCTTATCAATTGAAGTGTGACTCATACCTCAAAAGGCGACTCACTGTCCTTTATTATCACTTTTCAACGATGCAACACACGAAGTATTTGTATGTTCGATATACAATTAACAAGAACAGAAAATTTTCTTTAAAGTTCTCAAACTTGAATTCGACACTCGGTAATAATAACTCTAATTCAGCTCAAGATTAACATAAAGATGACTCTATTAAATTTTGTGCACCAATTCCATGCATAGCAAACAAACTCTTTCTCAAAACGCTTCCAACAGGAAGGATTCAATAATTGGACGACAAAATCAATTCAACGTGGAGCATTGGAAAAAGACAAAATTTTAATAGCCAACACGGAACAATTTTCGCTACCGCTGCAGTCTTCAGAGCATGATGCTACGTTCAACTAGAAAATAAGACAGCACCCTGATGACAGCCCAAATACAATTCATCGAATCACGCATCTGAATCACGCTTCCTACACATTTTATTTTCAGCTTACGAAGACAGGAACAAAACTTCAAAGAACTTCCATATTTGGCAGAAAGAAACATTTTCTACCAGCCGATGGGAGAGTATTGTCGGAATTATCTCCTCCTTAATTTCCTAATTTTGAAACGACTACTTGGGAACGCTATCAATTGACTATATATACTTGGCGAGATCTGGTTTTTTCCTCTTATCTTCAAACAGCTCATCTTCCCAGGACTGTAGTATATTAGACGCAATAGCTGACGGTATAGGAAAGGCATTTTCTTTCCATCCATCTGCGAACATCTTTGTCTTCCGTGACTTTAATGCTCACCACAACACGTGGCTGAAACATACTAAAGTTACTGATGTTGCTGGTATTCAGACATTAATTTTTTTCATTGCCCAATCACTTACCCAAATCGTGGTATTCTCTATTCGTTTCCTTAGCAAAACTGTGTATCAGGCTTCTCTAATTGATTTACTTCTTACCAGGTCTCCACCCTCTTGCCGAGCTACTCTTGGTAACTCAGGCTACTCAGTGGTAGCTATTGATATTTCGTTCCAGTCATCCGTTAAGCGGGAACCCCCTATCCATAAGGCCTCTCTTTGTTACCAGTATGTTGATTGGGGCTCACTCCGTGATTTTCTTTTTGACTCCCCATAGACTGATATATTCAACCCCCCAATTGAAAACTGAACCACTGAGGTTTCTTCTTGGGCTAAGGCTTCTCGGAAATACCAGGTGAAATCTCATGTGCTATGGCACACAGGGACCACTATTTTCGGTGACAGCTCTCGTTATAACAGATAGATTCGTTACTGCTCGTAATGAATGTAAGCTAAGTAACTAAATCCCTCTTTGCCGAGAGAATGAGGCACTGTAGAGCCTCTAACAACTTTGGCTCCCGTGATTACTGGCGGCTCTGTAACAGGGTATAAATAAATACAAAGTCTCTATCCGCCTCTTCAATCAGTTTGAGGTGTTATCATCTTCTGCTGATAAATTTGTCCGTAAATTCTCCTCAAACTCTACTCTTGACTCATCTGGAGTATCCTTGCCTAACTTCCCACTTCGAACTGTATCTCTGTTGAGTGGTATGCATATAATTCCTTCCATGGTTTCTGCTACCATCTCTAACCTCGATCTCCACAAAGCATGTGGTCTCGATCGTATTCCCTTAATTGTCATTAAGAAGTGCATTCCCTAATTAATGCTGAATTGTTTCATTATCTCTCATCGCAGGGCCTCTTCTCAGACAAGCAATATGCTAAAGCCTGGGCTGTGGCATTGGCAGGGTATGGCATACAGGTCTTCCATACAAAATGAAAAGTTACGGTGTCGCCGGACATATTTTTTAACTGATCCAGTCTTTCCTATCAAATAGTGAAATGAAAGTTATACTGAATGGTCACTCGTCTAGATCCTTTCGTATTAACGTGGGTGTCAGCTCAGGGCTTCATCCTTGGTCATACGCTGTTTTTAATTTTCATTAACGCCCTTCTCGATGACATCATCACTCAACTTGGCATCTACGCTGACGACACGACCACCTACCACTGTCTCGATAGTAAGGCTGATCAGTCCGACAATGTTAAAATGACAGCTGATGTCCAAAACGACCTCCAGTCCGTCATTAACTGGGGCAAAATGGCTTGTCAATTTTAACGCCTCCAAAACTAAACTTCTCGCCATCTGAGAGAACGCTCTCTCTTCCATCACCATAGCTGGTGCTAACCTCTAGGAAAGAGACTCGTTTCGACTTCTCGAGCTAACGTTCTCAACTGACATGAAGCGGAAAGACTATATTGAATCCACTGCTTAGGTCAGCTGATAAGAATGTCGGTTCACGTTATCGTACGAGACAATGTTTCTCTCTGGAGTCTATCTTACATATCTATAAGTCTACCATTTGTCATTGTTCAGAATATTGCTGCCACATATGGTCAGGTGCCCCTGCTATTTGAGCTCCTTGATAAGATACAAAGAAGAATCAGCAATATTATTGGTCCTGATCTGGCGGCTTGCTTTAGTCACTTACCCGCCGCCGAAAGGTGCTTTTCTGTGTCTTTTTAATAAATACTTTCATGGTAATTGTTCGGATGAGCTCTTCGCTATGGTGCCTAGACTATGAATTTAAGCGCATGAGTCTTGGCTAGATGATCAGAGTATTCCTGGTATGGAGATTTTGATGATGTCTACACACATGCAAGAGGTAGCACAGCCACAATGGGTAACTTTGCCAAAGCCACTTACAATGCCATTGCTCAGACTTATGCTTACCTGACGCCAGATCTATGGAAAGACAATGCTTTCACTACACTCCCCACCCCCCGAACGTAGGGTGTCTGCTATCCACTTATACACGCATGCGGAATCCGTGAATAAATGCAATACCTTTGCATTCCATTGAAGGGCCGCGGTGACTCCCCTGATAACGGCGTCTAATTCTGACAGGTTGATATGTTGTGCTCCCCCCAGACCTGCAAGCCGAGCACACGAGCACCCTGTACTAGAATAGTGTCGAGATCTCACCAATTTAAAGATGAGCTGTCTAGATGTAGCCGTAAATTCTATACCAAAAGTTTCTTCTCTCGCACTTCTTGCTTGTGGAACTTCCTTTCTGCTCTATGCTTTCCAGCCAACATTAATCTGCAAAATTTAAATGCAATGTCAATCGCTATCTACTGCCCTTTTGATTACTCTTTTCTCTTTCTGCTCATTATTAATGTTTCTGTTTCTAATTCTTCCACACCCTGTAGCCACTTGTGTGCTTTACTGCATTGCTTGGGGTGATGCCAATTTTTTAAAAAAAGGTAGAAATGGCGCCACCTATATAATAATCCTGAATACTGCTCTGACATTCTGGGTATGACGAAAAGCTACATCCGGCAGCGAAGCCTCTAATCGGGAGGTTTTGAGGAGCGTGGAACCAACTCTTAATTGCTGTTGTTTCCAGGTAGCACATGTTATGGTCACAGCTATGGGCAAATAGTTAACCTCCAAACTGGGATAGAAACACTATGAAAGTAGAAAAATACATTTTTATACTAAAAATACCTGTAATACATTTTCATAGTAAAAATATGACCGGTAATACATTTTTCTAAAAAGAATTACCAGCAATACATTTTTAGAAAGAAAATTACTAATGCTCCCATGAAAATGAAATTTCAGCATTACGACCCATAAGGAGTTGATATGCTACTAAACAAGTAAGCAAAAACTGCTCTAGCCTTGTGTCGGACTTAGCTAAGTTTTGTGAATATCTTTTTTTACATTTTTTTTTCTTGTTTATATCTATCAGCTAAATATGCATTTCAAACGTTAAGCAGAGTATTAACAGACAGAAAAACTTCGTTAGAAACAAATAAAACAGTACTGTTAGGTGATGTCTGTCCTATATGGCAGTGAATGAAGAAAGATGAAACAACAGAAATGAAGCAACAGAAATGTGGTTCCACAGAAGGATGCTGAGGATAACATGGACCGATATTGATATATTACTCCTCTTTGTTTTTCTCTTCTTTTCTTTTTTTGTTTTTTCTTCCTTTTCTTCGGAGAAGGGATGATTTTTTATGCTTTTCTTTTCTTAACTCTTTTTCCTTTTATTGATTTTTTATCTTTTTTTCTGTTCTAATCTGTATATATTATGATATTTTTTTCTTTTCCTTTTATGGAATTTTTTATATATTTCTTTTCGTTCTATGGAAATTCTTCTTAATCCCCCTAAATTTTTAAAAATCTAAAAAGAACCGATGTTTCATAGATAGCATTTTTAAATAAAATCGTTTATAAACATCTTTGTTCACAACCTGATGAGATGCTTATGTTTAGGCATAAAAAATATGCATCTTTGTAGTGATTACTTGTTTAATCGTTAACTTATATATATATATATATATATATATATATATATATATATATATATATATATATATATATATATAAACATCATCATCCATTGGCAGACACACGCGTCTGTAATTGGTGAACACTTGTTAGTTAACTAAATGTTTGTAGAGTTCTTCTCTGTTCTGCGCAAAGCCCGGACAAAACACCACCTAAATATCTTAGAAGCTGTTGTGATTAACACACAGCATCCGACTCTGTGTAGATAGGAGCTCAAACATAAATTAAAACTGACTAGATCTGGATGATATTTTTTTCTTTCCTCTTGCCTTCTCTACAATTTTTATATCTTATTTAAAAAAAAATATTTATTCAGCAGTATTTTAATACCGTCGATTGATGAAGTGTCGTTCGAACGGCGCCTTAGATTATAATTTAATTTATTCGATTTTAAAAATATGTTTTATTATGGTGTAGTACTATACACTTATTTGCAGAGAGAGAGAGAGACAGAGAGACAGAGAGAGAGAGAGATATTTTCAAACAGTTCTTTTCTTGTGGTTTGGCCTCTTTTTCGTTTCGGTCATCTCAATTTATTTTCCTCATAATCTACAATTTTTTTTGTTTTTATTTGGATAAACAACAATACGACTATTGTGCGTTCTGCCTATGTAAAAGTATATCAGCCGCGAAAAGGGCCAACAAGAGATAGATAAAAATATCTAGAGCAATTGCTCCAAAACTATTTTCTAGCTCTCACCGTCTTGTCCCCCAGTAAAAATTTATTTATCGACTCTGGTTTTGGTTGTGCTTCTATCTGTTTATCGATAGATTCGTTTTGAATAGGCTGCTTGTCATGGCTTTATATCCTGATTGTGGAAGCTTTCTGATTGAATGGTTGAAATATGGCTTTGTTTCCCTAGCAATATCTATTATTCGTTTAAAATAGGAATGATGAAATTTTGGCTTTTTTGTTTATTTCTTTATCACCACAAAGTCACTTCTTTCTTGGTATTAGGTATATAAATCCAACAAACAATCTAACACTGTAAGCACTCATGCACATCAACTTTTCATTGATGTCCTTAGATAAAATGTCTCCAGACAAACATTCATTGCTACCTCTACAAACGTCAAATGTTTGAAATATGGCTTTGTTTCCCTAGCAATATCTATTATTCGTTTAATAGGAATGATGAAATTTTGGCTTTTTTGTTTATTTCTTTATCACCACAAAGTCACTTCTTTCTTGGTATTAGGTATATAAATCCAACAAATAATCTAACACTGTAAGCACTCATGCACATCAACTTTTCATTGATGTCCTTAGATAAAATGTCTCCAGACAAACATTCATTGCTACCTCTACAAACGTCAAATGTCTGATCTGGTTATTGTATAACACATCCTGTTCAGTCAATATCCACAGGATACAAACGAATGTTCTAGCTTTTAATTTTGAATAACAAAATGAAATAAAGTAATGCCTTTGAGCATAAATTCTTATGTTGATTTTATTCGTTGTAAAAAGCATGCGTGACATTTTTTTTTATAAAGATTTTAAAAGTTGTTACTTGGTTGTAATTTTTAGCTTATCACCTCCTATCGCCTATTTTTCCTCTCATCGTGCCCTTTGATCTTTCCGCCGTTTACAGAAGGTTGGCACGTCCGCTTTAGAAATCCCAGACATAGAACGAAACTGATTTAAGCTTATCAGCTACCAATTATTAAAACACAAACCTTTTTTTTTTTTTTAAATATTATTATGTTGTTTATATTTTTTTTATTTCCAAAGATTTTAGCTGTGTTGCGTAAAAGGTAGTGGAAATATAACTACAACAGAATTTTTACTTTTTTAGCAGCGTTTTGCGTGTCTTATAACGCATGCATTGTTAAACATATTCGAAATCAGTATTTTGGCTTCGCTGTGATTCAATCCTGTGTCAACTTAAGGTCAGCAAGCGACCTTCTGACATTCGAATTTCGTTTAAGTTTGCTAAATGGGAGTTCTGCTGCAGTTGCAAACATAAGAAAAATCTGGTGTGATAGAAATAGATTCTGAATAATGTTTTTCTAACATGTAGTCTTGTATGCTGTTGAGTTTAAATCTTACATCCCCAGATTTGCCACAGTATATAATAGGTTGAACCATAAATAATTTACGTATTTGTTTACCCACTTTATTCTTCAAAAAATCAAATACAATTTCATTTTATTCAATTTGTTAATGCTCACCAGGCAGCTCTTCGACACTTCTTGAGTAAAATTACTTAGGTTTTGATGCGGAAAGATTACAATCTGGTTTACATTAGTGACAATTTACCATTAAAGCGTTTTTCAGCGATCGAAAAAAAAAGTTCATAATGAGTTGATGCAAGGTCAAGTGAATATAATAGATTGGAGAAGAGAAGACCAATTAATTTCACAATTTTTTTCCTGTGTTACTCTTGATGTATACGATCTTGCATTGTCATCGAGGAGAACAACCTTTGTTTCTTTAGTCCACTGTGTACGCTGCCATTGGAATGCAAAACTAAGCTTCATTAATGTCCTGCAAATTTATACTTAACTGCCACGTATGATTAATAGTTAACATGACACATTCGTCATTAGAATTGGTTCCTAAAAACGGAAATTACTTATGAGGCAACGTAATAGTTTTTATGTCAATAAATTCATTTAATTTTATTCTTCTTTTTCTTGTAATTTACATCAGCATTGTACATTTCTGCAAATGACACTTTGAAGTCAAAAGATTTTCCAATAAACACAAATCTAAAATCTTGTGCGCCTATCAAAGCCAGAATCGACAATGACATAAAAATATAATTGTCCAAAATAACACTTGTTTATAAAAGAAATGAGGCAAGCATAAATTATAGGTCTTCTAACCTAATTTTGGGCTGTTGATTTCAGATAAAATATGCATATTCACTTACCGTCTGTAATTTTTGAGTTATGTAGGCGTAAAATCCAAAGAGTTAAATGTGTTCACATCGGGTGGTCTCCAGTGTGGATAGGAGGTAGGATTTTTCTTTTATCAGAAACTTTGGGGAAAAAAAGAACTGACTCAAGGGACATTTTTTTTTTTTAATTGGCCAAAATTATTTTATTTTCCTGCGTTTCTTTATTGTTCATTTTTTATAACGGAAGTTATGCGTGGAGCTTCTCTGATTTTCGCTATATTTCAGTTACAAATAAGTAGACTCTAACCCTGCAAGCTTCCAGCGTTTTTCGGCAGACTTCAGTCTTTTCCTCGACTTCTACCTCTTTTTATTCAAGGAGAAGTATAGAAAGAGAAGTTTAGAGAGAGAAAGAAAGAACGAGATAAGGCTTTTAAAGGAAAGCGCAAATTCCTTGTTTTAATTTGAATTCTTTTTATTTTTGTTTTATATTTTATTTTAATTTTATCGGAACTCACTACAAATGTTTCAGTGCTATAATGTCCTATACCTATATACAGTCATTTTATATGTTACATATATGTTTGATTTTTTATAATTCACGTAACTATATATGTAACTCCACGTCGATCCTGGTCAACGGTAACCTATAATGTAGACCAATGACTCGCGTTGGGTTTCAAGTTCCTTCAGACTGCCGAGATTACCTTCTAGCTGACTCCTCACTCGTTAACGTGTGGCTCGTTTGTCGCTGGTATCGTGATGATGGTACGGTTCCACCCGACTTAGCTGGCTTTTTTTTTTTCTGTTCGCGACCATTACTTCCTCTGTCACGTTGTGTTTTTGATCTCGGGGGTGAGAAGATCGCGAATGAACCAAACTGAAGTGAAGACCGGTCGACAGCTGCGAGCTACACAAAAAAAAAAGAATCCTTTGGAATAGAGAATTAACACGGTTTAAAAATGTAACAACAATTTGGTTTATATATGATTTGTTGTATACAGCGGTTCCCACTTCCCACTTACTGTTATAATCAAATGGCATTGGGATCCCCTTTGGAGTCTGCAGCTTGTAATAACTTAAATTTCTAGGTTCTGGTCTTTAGGGGCGGCACAAGGTTTTAGGTTGGAGGTCTCGGTGAATCATGCATATTCCAATAGCAGTAATATGGAGACACTACAAGTTGTCCAAACCTCCAGCTTATATGGAGTCCTGCGTCCAGCAGTGGTGAGGTTGACCAGGCCCTGGATTTGGTTGTCTTCCACCCTTATCATCAAACTTTTTCTAAATTTCCATATTCTCAAAATATGTTTACTCAAGAGGTTTTCCAAATTTGACTTGTCTAGTCCCCTTTTGAGAGTGGTCAGAGGAATCAAGCCATCCTTTAACTCCCACTCACTTCACCATCGCTCCATATAAGCGGTTCTAATCTCTCTCTTCCTTCTCCCACTTTTTCAGCATCTAACCTCAGCCCACTACAAGGGCCAACACACCGCTTCGAATCCAAATTTTCAGATGCGTGGGCGAAAAGGAAATAAAAACATTCCCAACCTCTTTAGTGATAAAACAATTTATTTTTCCTCTGTTTATGCATTTTTTTTACAACCAACAAAAACCTTTTTTGTTCACGGTCACTCCAAAAAAGTAATTAATTTTTCTTTATTACTTGTATCCAAATGAATCCAAATTAATGTAGGATATAAAATTTTTCTTGACGAATATCACAGGAATTATAACGAATTAGTCTGACCTGTATCTCTGTGTGGACAATTCTTCTGGGTAGCTGATTCAAACCAGAATTTTTTTCTTGTCTCTTTGTCCAGAAGAATCGAAATTGTTATTTCGGTGATCACCATTATTGTATCCTTGATCTGTGCAAAAGAATATTAATCTTACTTAATGTATCATCTTATCAGGTTTGCAATGTCAGAACATATTTTCTCACATTTGAAAAAGATAGAAATTTCTCGTCAATCTTAAATGCACAATTTATACATTGAAAATACCGTATGATTAATATCGTTTGATCATCTGCAGAATCAAGTGTTTTATCAAGTATTTTTTTTTACGTTTGAGTTTTCATAAAGTTTGTTTCAAAATGAGATCAGAACAAAAAGAAATTAATATGTTAGCTTCTTCTGCTACAAATTGTTTATGCAAAATAGGTCCCATGAATCTGTTTTAATGAATTCATGTCCTCTACTGTCGTGTGTATTAAATTTCGAATATCAAATTCGTACTGTCCTTGATGCGTTCGGTTTCATTTTATTTGTTTTAAGTAACCTTCCCCAAACACTTACGAAACTACATTTTGCACAAAGGTTTGATATCAGCTATACTTGGCATAAGATTTTATGCCAAGTATAGGTGATATCAAAGGTGGACTTCTGTCGTTACCTCCACATATATATATATATATATATATATATATATATATATTGAGAAGACCTGGATAGAATGAAAACATGTAAAGTCATATATCAAGAGAATTGGCTAAGAGTAGCCAAGATGTACCAAATGTGCGTTCTCTAACAAAAAAACAAAAAACAAAACAAAAAACAAAACAAACAAACAAAAAAAAATACACGGACGCAAATCGGTTTCTTCGTATACATGATTCACGCATCGGCTACAGTTTGACCCCCTCCCATAGTAGAATTGTTCGAAACAATACATATTGCTTATCAGTAAGCATATCAGCAGAGTTCTCCTGAATATATGTGTTCAGGACAGATCTATTAATGGGGAGATGGATCATACCATATTCTCCCACAGAAAGGAGAAATCTTTGAATCGAACAGGCATCCTTTGCTGTCTGCGAGGACGCGGCGGATTGCCAGGCGCATGATGAGGTTCTTCCTCTTTCTCGCTAGAACTGAATTTAATCCTGCTGCGTTTTAGTAATCGTCTACGTGTGTCTTGCTCATCCTCTGGCGTATCGGTAGGAGAGTGGGCTCTTTTCTGTAAAACCCGTTCGTCGCCACTTGGAGCAGTGTCCTGGTGATAGCCTTCGCTTGGAATTGTGGGTCTCGATTCATGCTCTTTCCGTTCATCGGAGTAACGGATACGAAGCACACTGGGGGTTGGCGTTTAGAATCTCCACTTGATTCACTAGTGGTTCGTTCTTATTCAGTCGCGTGTGTCTTTTTAGTCATATCACTCCCGATTTCGAGAGCCAAGATGGTAGGAACGCTCTAATCGAACTTCTAAGAACCGGGAGGAATCGTTCATGGGGTGTTGCATTATTAGCGGAGCGTAGCAGCATTCTAATTTCTTTAAATTTACTTTGCAAGCAGCCAAGCTACATACACGATAGAGGGCGTCAGCAGCTGCGTTTCTTTACTGGCATTTTCATGGAACAAGTAACACGAGATTTCTATTCTCCATCTGGCTATCTTCACATTTTTAATTTTGCTTGTGGCTTTAGGGTTGAACATGAATGTGACTGATTTTTGGTCTGTAATTAGTTTAAAATGTCGCCCGATCAAATAATGCCTCCATTTTCTCAGCAATACGACAATAGCATAGGCTTCTTTCCCTATTGCACAATGCCTACATTCGAATTTAGCCACTGTTCTGAAAAAAAAAAAAAAGGCTATGGGCCGCCACGACTGTCTTAAAGAGACGGCTATTTCGCATTCTGGTGCTTCTGTCTCTACTACCAGAGGTAGTATATAATGAAAAAGAGATGAGCTAGCCATCGCCACTTTGTTTACGTACGGGTAAATGTTCCACGAATTTAGTTTCTCAATGCTTGCGTTAAGGAATTTTTCTGTGCTCTCAGTGTCAATCATTGCTTTTAGTGGCTGTTCGATAGCAGTGATTTCTATTTTTGTAGTTGATAAGCAGCCAAGTATATCCAACGATGCCGAACAATATCCCGTTCTGCTCCCCTTTTTCTAACTTTTACAAACTTTCCGCATGTATAATATTTGTCCTTTCTAGTGGGGCATAATGACCTTGCGTGTCTCTTACCCCCACAGAAAAACGTAATTACGGCTGATATTTTCAGAGAGATGATCTTATCACACGATTTGGAGGGGAAGGGGAATAGATGGAGAGGTCTCTGACATTACTGTATCGTATTTTTAGCATTTTGTTCTGCTGAATCTATTACTCTGGCTTGTATTGAAATTATTAGAGCCTTTCGAAATACCCATCCTTTGAAAGGGCTCCTTGGCATTATTACAACGATCCCTGAGACTTACTGAAAAAGAACCAATAATAAAGCCCTTTACTGAAACTGATTCGCCCCGATCTGCGCTTCACGTTTGAATCTTTCTTTCTCTTTCCCATGCTGGCTTTCAAAGAGTATCACGATCAAAAACCACTGCTCTCGGAAAACACTTACCAACAGATCTGTGGAACCCGGGATTCTAGCACCTACTCTAAGTGAAGAAATGACTTCTCAATCCTCAGGAAGTCCTTACGCCCAGACATTGCAGTGCCACCACCAGGACAACAAGAAATCATAAGACCTCAAAGAACTGTTAACAGGACGTTTCTTTTCTGTGACAAGATAAAACCTCAAAATACCATTTTTTTTTTTGCAGCACCATTATAGTAAACCTTCTGCCTTTCTCCTTTTCTTCATTTCTCTTTTCTTCTGTTATACTCATAAAAGGTTTGAATCTCAAAAGTTTGATTTCGTTCTTTTTTTCTCAGGCCATGTCACGTCACTGAATGATCCTTTTTCTACAACGGTAATTATATTTTCGAACATATTTAAATGGTTGAAATACCAACACCTGCTGTAATGTTAAGGTGCTGTTTTCGAGTATTCTTTGTTGGATATCCGTGAACCGCAGCCCATTTGTGAAGGCATCTCGTATTAATTCTGCTCGGTATAGTTCCGCTGTTAACGAAGAAAATAAACACTCCTTAATTAGTTTTATCAAGGCTTGGTAAAATCCGCCAATGGAGTCTAAGGTCAGTTGATGCCTTGTAACTAGTAAGTGTTTAGATGTTGTATATCCCCTCTCTTCTGGTGAGGTCTTGGCCACTGCGCCAAATAAGTAAAATGTTGTATAGCCCCCTCGTTCTGTGTATCTCTTAGTTGACGGTCTTGAGATGATCATAATAAAGTTGTCATCCTCTTTTTCTTCTCTCGACCGAGTGATCGTTAGTTGGTTTTTAGTTCGGACGTAAAATGAGAACTTCAACAAAAGGGATTTTAAATTTATCTATTTTAATAAATACGTCGACATGTACATTTTTAACTAGATAGTGGGGTCGCTCTATCACCCCCATTGGCGAGCAAGTTCCTTACACGAAAATAACACGTCTATATTCTTCGATGTGTAAAACTTAACCCACCGAAATCACTTTCTATCTCTCTAACTTTCCCACGCTAGTTTTAACCAATCAAAAAAGAATTCCTTTGTTTTGTCTACCATCTGACCGTAAATGTCAGCCTCCCTGGCTCATAGCCAAAATATACACTAACATTAAAAAATAATAGTCTGAAACTATTATTTAACATTCCTTACCTAATCAAAAAATTCATTTATGAATTTTATTTCAACTACATTATATTTAACACTCCTTACCCAAACATTAAGAAAGATTCATTTATAAATTGTACTTCAACTATTCACTCTAAAATACTATTATTTCGTGTATGCAAGGCGTACACCTTATAATATTTTTTTCATTGGGCCTCCGTCATATGATCATTCCAGCATGCACATATACAATTACTGAAAAAGGAATGAAAATAAACAACAAAACTCTGACCATTTTTTTCCCGTTTCATAAACATTTTTTAACAAAAAGCAGTATACCGGACAATCTTTTGTCCATTCTTGGTCACTAGCTTCCGTGACCCAAAGTCAACCCCTCAGATGATAGTCTGGATACAAATCACCCAAACAGTGAACTTTGATCTCTCCAATATCACCTCCACCCAGGTCAGCAGCTACTACCACTGCAGTCCAATATTCCTGGGGAGACACAAAATTTCTTGTCTCTTCACTTGAGACTACAGCACACATGGTTCATTATCACCCTATTTATTTAAACATCTATGCATATTATCAAATTCACTTGAAAAGATCTTCACAATTTTTTTACCGCCATTAATTTCCTATAGTTACTGTTATTGCTCATCTGCCTCTTTGTGCCAAAACTCAATTCGCATTATCTCAAATTCTTCTGCCGCTGGCTGCCTCCATGGGGAAAACACCCACACACGTCCAGCATTTCCTAACTAATCCATTACTGGCTCTACCGTGGTTACAAGGATTTCTTCCTTAGTCGCTACCGCAACTTGGCACCTCACAAACCACCTGACCAATTCTACTAGGTCATTGGGGGCCCCAAAACTTGACACCGGGGTTATCTTAGGGTATATTTATTCTATATAAATATTCCATTGCGCAAGCAAAAAAGACTTCCTTTGTTTTGTCTATCATCTGACCTTAAATGTCAGCCTCACTGGCTCAAAGCCAAAATAATGGTCTGAAACTATTATTTAACATAAAGACAATTTTATTTTATTTTTAATATAGATCCTGTCTAGTACTGTTAAAACATCTTCGTAGGAAGATGCGTCCATGAAATACCCGTAAACTTGTGCTGATACATATTTGGTGAGATAGTGGTCGCAGTACGTATTCAAGAAGTTCATGGAAATTACTCTCCATTGACGATATTTCAGTTCGGCGTCATACGCGTTGGGGTCAATAATAAGTTACTCTGTACAGAGTAAATTAGCCATTATCAAAATGGTTAACAACGAGAGTTTATTAAATTGTAGTAGAATTGTTCGTGACAATAAGCGTTGCTTATCAGTAAGCTTTAATAAATTCGGTATTTGCCCAGCCCCCTTCCCACTGAGATGAGATGTGATACAAAGTCGAGCTTTCTGTGGGTAACCTGAGTGTTTCTACTCGAGCCAATTGTCAAAATTTACCCAGCCTCCGCATTCACGGTATCGGGTACAATTCTTGTCTGTTTTTCTCAGTCAAGTCTCTGTCGCTAGACCGAGCCCCGACTGAGTCGCTCTCTGCCCGAAGACAGGGGTGTTGACATTAGCGAGCCAATTCCACCGCCAGAGCCAGACATCAAACGGCCTGACTCCGACAACATTTGGCAAACTCGGTATTTACCCGAGTTCCCCACAGAGTAGAATGTGGCACAAGACCGATTTAACGTGGCACATTCCAAGCGTGTATGCTCGGTCAAAATTTCCCCATAGACCCCGTATACACGGGGTCGGGTTTGTCTATCTCTTCGGCGCCTGGTCGACAAACAGTGTTCGCAAACACCAAAGGTTTGTCAAATTCTGCATATCAGCAGAGTTCTCCTGAATATATGTTTTCTGGACAGATCCATTAATGCATGGATGGATCATACTACACAGAAAGGGGAACGAAAAGCATTACAGTTTATTAACTAATCAGATCGTTTCTTCTAAAAATCATGAAAACTAACTTGCCAATCCTACACATATGCATAAAAGTTTACCTGATTCGAAGCTCGACACTGCTAGCCAGTCAACATCAAGAAAAATAATCAATCTACAAAGAGAAGCTTTCACATCTGAATTAGAAGTGGCGACATGTTGTCGACAATGAACTCCCAAAGACTTTTTATCAAAAAGACACTAAAATTACTTGCATGACTCAAACAATTTTCATTCGCGTATAATCTTCAGTTATTTCAAATCCCGTATTTCTGTGAGACATTAAGCAAAGAATTTTGTATTATTGTTAACATTTCTTGTTGAAATTACACACCATTGATACTATAATAGCAGCAGCAACAACCAGCGGTCTAGTAGCAATAGCAGCTGATAGGTCAGCAGAAACCTTTTCTTTCTTTTCCTACGTATAGAAAACTTAATACAACCCGCTATGTAATTAATACTGTTCTTATTTCAAATATAGAGACATCGACTCTTTAGTCAATGGAAAGTGTACCTTTCCATAGCCAAAACTTTATTTTATTCTTAATAAATGTTTTGCAAAATTATAGCCCGTCTTGCCTTTTGCTTTCGTTCTGTATCGTTTTGTTAAAAGTTTTAACTTAAAACATATCGAGTTGAATTGCTACATTAAATGAAATCACTTTATTTTCATTTTCTTGAGCAGATGGTTCAGTTTTTTGTCAATAAATCTTTTATCATTAAGTTTTTTGAAAGTAATAATCTCGTCATGGCACCTGTTCTCTGTATTCTTCTTCATTCATTGTTTTTCCTTCACTTTGCTTTTGTGCTCCAGATTTCTGCTTAGGTACTGTACTGGAAAAGATAAAGTGTAAAGATACGACACCGAAAAATACATGAAAACATAACTGGCCTTTTTTTTAATAACTGCCAAATAAACTAAGATTTAGAAGCTCATTAGCTAATACCTATAATTTTCTTGGCTAAACAATCCACTCACCTGTCGAGAAGTATGACCACAGAGGTCTGTAACATGAAACGATTACCTTTTTGAAATCATAATATTAGATGTTTTATCAACTTTCTCCGTAGACAGCTTAACTGGGCATCGTCATACTGTTATCTTTCCTAGAAGTCACTGCTGATTTTCAAATTCGCTTACACAAATAATAATTACAACGACAACAGCAACAGCAATAATAACAATAATAATAATAATAATGGCTGAGGATGTTGGTCTGCTAGGCTGGCATGCTAATCCATGTTGCAGACGTCTATTCAAACACATTTGTGTTTCATCAACAACTAGAAAACCAACCTGTAGTTTATGCTGCAACCATGTTGACAAGGTCAGTGTTGTGGATTCCGTGAATGGAATCCTGCACAAATAAACAACGCCAGTAATTGAGATAGAAAAATAAGTGTATTAAACCTAAGAATACAGACTTGAAGTGCTTGAAGTGAAGATTAGTAGTCCAGGAATGCGGGTTAGTAGAAAGTATATGTACAAATCTCTGTAAGTAAAGCCGTAATCATCTCTCTCTCTGGACTCTGAGAACACCCTGTGTCTGTCTCCGTATCTCTCAACCTGTCTCAACGTATCTCAACGTATCTCCACGTATCTCAACGTATCTTCACGAATCTCAACAGCAGGTATTCTCTGTCAGTATAAGTATACTTTGGACGAGTTCATCTTATGTAAAAAGGGGAGAGCCCCACAACAGTCAGTACGCTCAAGTCCTCGGCGGTGCTGATAATTTGGTGACTTTGTGCAAGCAGCTAGCACAACTATCTCTGACTTCCACACAGTTCCATCTACCTAATTTATTCACAAGACGAAGGTCAACCCGTAGTATTGTTGTCATGGACCGCCCCTCCGCACCGCACGCTGAGATGATCTTCCCAAGCCGATATTATCAATTACTTTTCACATCCCTGAAAAATCGAAAAATTCGTGTCTCGTCATCGGAACGCTAATGTTCGAATCACTCAGCCATGCACCCATCTTCCACACATAAACGCACATAAATACATATAAATTATAACTATCGCACACATCTTCACATTCACGTATTCATCATTTGAAAACGGACAGCTTAGTTCGAATTCCAGTTGGGTTCGTTACATAATACAACTGGGAAAGGTATGAATACATCTCCTCCATCCAGATATTAGTTCAATATTAGGATTTAGATCTGGAAAAATTGTTAGTCCAATAAAATTGTTAATGCAATATTTACGCGCAAAAAAAGAATTATTCTTACAATCCAAAATATTTTTCATCTTTAAATAACCCACAAAGAGGTGATAAGCCATAAAAATCGAATCAATCAAACATTAATTTGAAAAATTGTCGATATCAATTTTTAAAAATTAAAACTAAAAATATTGTTAAGTTCAGTTCTCTTATATTACGTATTTTTGTCTATACTTTCTATGCGATATTTCCGATAATATTTATGTAGGACTGATTACTGATTATTAGGACTGGCTTCTGGGGTGCCTTTCTGTCCGTCCTACTGTCAAACCGACCTTGTTTGTAAGTTTTTTACAATATCCTGGTCACAGTACCAAATAAATGACTATTAGGACATCGTTAGGCTATGGGATTTATATGCAATGGAAGGAACGAAATACAACAGACATCGGTTACAATTCTACATCAAGAAAATGCCGAAGATATAGGCCCCTTAATTTTAAATTTAAATTTAAATTTTTAGTGCTTGAAGCATCTTGTTGCAAAACATTAGCCGACCTCATTCAGCTTTATACTATTTTTAGTTTTGTTTTTCTCTCTATTGTTTTTTTTTTTTAATATCTTACATTGTAATAGTAGTAGTTTTATAGGAAAAGGTGACATCTTGTGTGACCTGGAAGTAAAATTAATGTGGAAGATTCTGAAATTAGTGCACTTTCAATACACTCTTACCTTAATAAATAGCTTTCTCTTTTAATTAAAGCTGCATTCTTTAAGTTAAAATTATGGTCACACTTATTACGATGAACGACTAATGCATTGTTTTGTAAAATATAGCTTTTGAGATCATATAATCTTTTATTTGAATTCCTAGATATTTTACTTGTGTATTTCTTGTGACAGTTCTTACAGTCTATTGTACAAATTCCTATTTTCTTCAGGTTTTAGGTTAGGTTATTCTTCCATATATACTTCTCGTGATGTACATTCTTCAGGCATTTTTTTTTTTGAACGGGTCTTTGGAAATTAGGCTATCTTGCAAACGGTGTAGTTCTAAGGAGTTCAGAGCGGTTATTGTCCTTTTTCTGAAATTTAAAATAAGATAAAATCTCGTACTCACATTTTGGTAAATTTTGTTCTGCAAACGTGGCTACGTTCTTTGTTAGTGTATTTATCGAGGTTCTCTATCTAGTAGGCTAAACAGGAAAAACAAAGCGGAAGGAAGCACTTTGCTCTTTTTATACTTTGGTCACGGAATCACAACACACACTCTGAGGAACAAACTATTTTTACCATTTTACCAGCTAAAAAGAACAAATTATTTTTTAACTTTAGAGAACAGAAGACTACAGCATGTGCATACACTTTAAGAATCTCTCTCTCTCTCTCTCTCTCTCTCTTTATGTGCTGTGTCTCTTCAGGACGTAGGCGATCATGGCTCTTCACAATTTCCTGTCCATCATAGCTCTTAATAAGTTTTGTCTTTTTGTTTTTTTTCTTATAAACCTTGTTCCACCATTTATTTACTCAAGCTCGCTAAATAGGTTATGCCCTGTCTCTCTTGCCTTCATTCTGTCCCGTGAGTATCAGATTTTCCAAAACCCCTTTCAAGCACCCTAGAAATTTAAACTGACTCTTCCTGATTTTAAGTATAAGTTCACATTTTTTTCTATTTTCTCTAAAACTTCGTCGTTGCTAACATGTTCGGTCTATGGCATCCTCAGCATCCTTCTGCAGAACCACATTTTTGTTGCTTCAAGTATCCTCTTCATCTCGGAGGAGATTGTCCAGCATTCGCCGCCATATAATAGTTCAGTACTCTTTTCTTTGTCTCTAACGAAATTTCTTAATACGCTGCTTAGCTTTTGGAATAAGTAACTTTGGCTATCCCAATGCGCCTTCGAATTTCAGGGTCGCATTGAGATAGCAAAAGGTGCATATTTCAAAAGCTAAGCAAACTATTCTTAAAGTATAGACGCTCGGTCTTAGCGCTGAAGATGATGAATATAAATTGTCAGTTTGCAAAGCTTCAATAAGCATTTGGCTCATTTAGCATCTTTGCATCGAACTAATGTATATTTTTATCAAATATATAACATTATACTCAACGAAAACCACCGAATAGATACGACAGTCGCATGAGACTAGATGTCACTATACGCATCGTTTTACCAAATAGTATTACATCTCTGAATCACTTGTTAGACGTAAAAACATAACTGTGTCGTCATGGCTAAATGAACATCTATTTTCATTGTATCTTTATGAATATCCCAATCTGAACAGCCAGTGTCTCATGACACCAAATACATAGGTTCATTAATTTATTTATATCAACAGCTATTGTTCAATTTATTTTTTTTATTTTTTCTTCTCATAATAATAACGAAGCATTTATAATTATTTGGCGAAAATTTATTGAAATTAAAAAGAATATTTTAATGAAGAAATCACTTATTGGTAAGTCGGTAGTAAAGTTATATGTACAAAGTTTTCTCTGTCGCTTTAGAGGAGGCCATTAGGAATAAGAAAATGGCATAGACGTAGTTCAGATAAGGTCACATAATATAAAAATATTTTAACAATTCACTGTTGATATGTAGTAAACTAAAAAATAATTTAAAATCCTGCTCAGGACTATAATAATATTTTTTTACTGTTAAGTTCGTGGTGTTTGTCAATAGATGTCGTTTAGCCACGCAATTTCATCTAACTGAAATTTGTTATATATATGCACATTCTGGCTGCTTTAAACACATCTTTCGTTATGATTCACATGTAGAGTGAATTTTAAATGCTTTTACGTTAAAATTGAAAATGGAAGAAAATGATATGCATTTTCGTTATTTGATGTTCTTTCATTTCCAGAAAAGAAAATCGCTTTACAAACGGCAAAAAGATATGTGCCATTTATGAGAATGGTGTCATAGCTGAGAGGACTGTTCATAATTGATCCGCTAGTTTCAAAAGTGGAAATTCTGATCTGAAATATCAATAACGTCCTTGCAAGCCTACAGTAATTGATGATGATGACCAGATTGAAATACTGATTAAAAAAAACCCAGATTATACCACATGGGACATCACAAAGATAGTTCACATGTCATATGAGCGTTGTAAGGCATTTGAAAACAGTTGCATACGTGAATGTTTGGGGCCTCACGATTTAACGGGAAAAATAATGGGTCGCATTTCTGTCTGCGATTATCTGCGTTTGAACGCAATAAAAAAACGATACATTTTTAAAAGGACGATCATAGATGATGAAATATGAATTGTTTACAACAATGTACAGTGAAAAAGTTCCTAGGGAAAACGAAATATATCCGGAATTGGCCAATGAGAAGGACAACGCCAAAACTCACGTCTCATTGCAGACCGGGCAAAATTGGTACAGCATTTTCTGGGATGTCCTTCAATACCCCCCATACTCATCTGACCTTGCACCTTGGGATTACCACTTATTTCGAACCCTATAGAATTATCTTAATTAGAAGAACTTCAGCTCTATGGAAGCGTATAAAAAAATAGACCAGTTCATCGTTCAGAAAAACGTCAAATTCTGGGAAGATGGAACATGAAGCTGCCTCAAACATGGCAAAATGTAGTGGAACAAAATTTTACATATGCAGTTAAATAAATCTATGTACAAATATCTAAATATTGTATGTGACGTTCACTAAAAAAAAAAAAAAATAAATAAATAAAAAACGTCACAAACATTTTTGTTCTAATTAGGAGTAGATATGTCCATCTATCGTCCGGTTCATACTTCTACCAGGTCTTTTGAACAGGAGCAGAAGTTTATTCCTTGTTTGTTTTTTTTTGTTTTTGTTTTGTTTTTTTCAGGACATGGTTCCCGGCTCCTTCTAAAAGCTTCTTATATTCTTTTTCTCTTTTACTCCCAGTATGGGCCCCAAAAGAGCCTTATATCATTTCCAAGTATACTTATATAAAATTATCCACAGCAATGTTTTGATTGAACGTAAATATTTGTTATTGTTAGGTTCTGGTGATATTCAAAGCGTTCAAAGAGGTTAGGCGATCAAGTCGCTTGATTTGAAATAAAATCCGGCAACTTATCAAATTCGGTAGACTCAAGAAGAAATTACTAGAGACAGAAAGTGGCACGGACGTAATATACAAGTCACGTGATATGAAAGATATTTTAACCAATCACAGTTGACTCGAAGTAATTATTAAAAAAGATTTACGATTGTTACATAACAATTTTTTTCATTAGTCAGTCGGCACTGAAATACCAATTAGACTCTCCGCCAACTCCCCATGATTCAATGTTGTTAGATTAGAAAAAATTCAAAAAGTTAATGGTTTAATGTTACATACATCTGTGGTCATCTCCTCGGCAGACTGAGTTGACCGTTTAGTCAATAAAATCACAAATATTATCTAATGAGTTTCTGAAAAAAAAGTTCATTTAAAAAAGGGTCAGTCGTGACTTCATGTATTCAAATCGGTATCCTATCGTTGCACTTTATCTTTTTCAATACCAAAGCAGAAATCTGGAGCACAAAAGCAAAGTGAAAGAAAAACAAGAAATAAGCAAAAACACAGAGGAAAGGTGTCATGACGAGATTATTACTTTCAAAAAACTAAATGACGAAGATTATTGGCAAAAAACCTAACCATCTACTGAAGAAAATGAAAATAAAATGATTTCATCTGAACATCAGATTAAAAATGTTGAGCGTGAATCATGTACAGTAAAAAAAGTTATTTTTTTTTTACAATTATATTTACTTTGTACAAGGCCCAAGAGTTACTCGAGGTAGAGAGTTACATAATAAGAAGCACAGTTTATGGGGATGTGTGGAGAAAATAACCCTAGATTTGAACAGGTTAAGATTGTAGCGATCAGGAAGCATCGTTGTGGGAGTCGGTTCCACAAACCAGCATCCTATATTAGATGTTTATCTCTGACATCAGAAATTTATCATTTCACACAGTGTTATGCTGTGAGAGCTGTGTGTTCAAATCACGTCTAACAATTGTAGCGAAAAGTTTACCAATTTTAATGGCTGCGATTGAATACTTATTAGAATTTAATTTGAGAATGACTACTACAATGTTTTACAATTTCACGTTCTAGCCTCTTTTCTGATCTTTGCTCCGACTTTCATCCCTGCTTCCAAAACTGGCCCCTAAAGCTTTGATCCTTATCAAAGATAAGAATATATTTTCTGACGAACGAGAGAACTGGAAAAAATAAAAAGGAATTTAACCCCTGCCTTGACCATGGCGCCATAAAGCTGCAAAACCTTTTATTCTTATCAGAGATAATATATTTTCTGACGAATGAGAAGGCCGGGAAAGTGTATAAGCAATTTTGGAGGGAAAAGTTCCCAATATTTCTGAGCCTCCTAATCCCAATAAATACGGAGAATATGCGCCTCTTTGACAGTGAGTCATCTTTGATAACATCAGATCTGCGACGGTAATACCAGTCATCTTCGGAACCTGTTTCAAGAAAGAACTCAACATGCTGGGCTCTAAAGACAGAACGTTAGCCCTCTACTAAAACTACTTGAGATCTGCTTCTTAGGACATTAAAATTCCTGTCGTCAGCCACTACTACGAACTCACTCAACTACAAACTATGGGTCTTCCGATTGTTTTCCCCTCAACAAGAGCTCTGAAGAAATTTTATGTGAGTGTTAACTCTTTAAGAACAATTTACTTGCTTAAAAACTCTTAGGAGCCCAGAGAAATATTTTGAGCAAGCCTTTATGAATACATTTTATTCCTTTAATTAAAAGGAATTTTCTTATCCCTTTCTTTCTCTCATATTTTATACATAACCCCTTTAACTTTTCTTTGTGTATGTAAATAAACATTTTCTTCTTCTATTGTTACACCCCCAAACCTTGTCCGCTCTAAACTTTTAAGCTGCTGTTGTTTTTATCGATTCTGTTACCTTTAATATTAACCCTTTCATGTGGGAAAACTGTGATAAATTAACCCACATATTTTCAAAATAAATGAATTCAGCATTTAAAAAACACACACACACGCGCGCACATATGCGTGTTAAGATAAAGAACAAATGGGAAACGTTTATCAATCTAACATTAAATTTTTATTAAATCTTCATCAAAGAAAGAATAAAAAGACAGAAATTCTGGTATTTTCAATTTTGTGTAGTTAGATTTTCATTTGTAGAGGGCCGTGGCTGTTATGCTGGCGGTTACGGTTTGTTGAGAGAAGACAGACGTGGACGAAACGCCTGTAAGGTTCAGATTCTCCTGCTAGCCGGCCCAACTACATAAAAAGTTTGGACTTGGTTAAGTCCAAAGAAGAAGGAAAAGAAAGCAAACAAAACAAGACCGATAATATATGTATACACAACAAATATATATTCATAACAAGTTACAATACAAGAAAACAGTACAAAAGGACAAAGTGTGGGAATATTCCGTGTGTGCGAGCGTGTGTGTATTGTGCTTAGCGTGATTTCACGCTATTTCTTGTTAGGGACTACATTTTGAGGTTGATAGTTGAAATCCTCTAGGAAGAAGAGAAATTTACCTCGGTGCGTTAGTGCACAAGCCTGAAAAGTAAAAAGAGAGATCGAAGCGAAGGGTCATTGGCTATTTATAGCCAGGAAAGAGAGACCTCTGGTGAAAGGGTTACAAACTGAAGGAGGAGGTAACTCCGACACATTGGTCAGTCAAGTATCATGTGCATTATAACCATAAATAATTGTATATGCAGTTATACAGTTTGTATACATGCATATACAATATACATATACAACATATATTTGTAAAAGTTGTAATCTGTCTATGCGGGCATCAGATGATAAGGTGTATTCGCAATTGTGTATGTTTAGGAGTGGCCGAGTGATTAGAACATTCGAATTCTGTCAATGAGACCCGGGTTCGAATCTTACCATGGTCGATTTGTCAGGAAGAAAACTTCCTGATGTCATCGGACTGGATGGGTCGATCCCAGCGCGTGTCGCCTTTGGAAAGTGCCTAAAAACCATACCACGGGTTGACCCAAGCCTCGTTAGTGAAATTGGGTAGACGGAATCCCCGGGTGCCGTCGATAGCTGCTGTAGCACGAAGTCACAAATCATCGTGGCCGAGGGCTTGAGCGTGCTGGTCTTGTTCAAATTGTTGATCACGCTAGATAACACGCTCTTTCCCAGAAACTGTAACTAAGGTCTGCTCAGCGTAGTTTTGAATAAACATAAATTGCAAACGTCTGCAATCGGATTGACTAGCCGCCCAAGTAGACAGGTATCCTCGAATACGAGTGGCCAGCTATACTACACCATGTTTAGGAGGAGAAGTTCAGAACTTATCCCACTAAACACATACACATACACAATTATATAAAAATAAAAAATATATAAACAATAAAAAATTCTGCTCTGAATCATAAAATAAAAAATGCCATAAAACTAAAACATTTAATTGGAAAAGATTTTAATTGCTTTTATGAATAAGATATTTAATGGACACTATTGTCTTAAGAAAACATTTTTGATGAATAATGAATTTTTACAAGAATTGATTTCATTTTTTATTTTTAATTATAATAATTTATAAAGTTTAAATCTTTTAAAATTCTGTCTGACTTTGTAAAGGTTAGGTGATAAGTAAAAATTCCATTTACTAACCACAAATGGAAAAGTTTAATAAAATTCATCGAACACCAATATTTTAATAAGAATTTCGACATTTTTACTTGTATATAAAAGTGTTGGTTATTATAAATACGGTTGTTCATACACGACACTATCAGAAAATAAAAGCGATAACTATAAGTATAGTAAATTAAAAGTACTTAAAATTCAATAAAACTTTAGAATAGCTTCCTAAATTTTAAAAATTACTGTGTAGTTAAAAGTTATATAAAAAGGTGCTCACGCTATATTCTTCAAGTAAATTTTAGATATATGTCCACCGAAGAAAAGCATGAAATGAACTTCCGTCTGTCATTCAAGCACTGTCTAAAATAAACAGCAGCCGTCATGTTAAAAATGCATTTATACACTATTTTAAACTAAAAGTAAAAATATTTGTTTCAAATCAGATTAATTAAACTTTAAATCAGTATATTTTACTTTTGGAAGATTTTTTAATAAAGAGAATTACATTGTGATGAAAGAGGTCTAAAAATGGCGCTAAAGTCAGCGTTGCCTAGCAATTTCAAAACGAAAACTCCTTCCAGCCAATGTAAATTAGTTTTGAAATGCATCAAAGTATTTTGTTTATTGGAAATATTAAATTTAATCTACTTGTTTGAAATTAAAACTAAAATAAAAGCTTTAAGAAAGAATTTTCATTTTTAAAAATTCATTTTAAACCTTAGGTATCGCGAATCGGTGAAGGTACATAATTAAATAATAAAATAATTAACAAACAAAAGATGTATCCCTCTACAAGATACATAGACGATAAAGAAGGAACGTTCATAATAAAATAAAAGAAAAAATACATGAAAGATGTATTGGATATATTGGAGAACTCTTCCACAATGAAAGAGGGAAATCAGCAATACACAAAAACATGGAAGGACCAGAAATATTAAAGTCTGTGATAAATCGGCACTGAAGTAGATGAACAGGAACAAAACAGCAGGGCCAGATGAGATTGTAAGAGAGATGCTATCCGCCTTAAGCGATTTCCGAGAGATTATGGAAAACATAAATGAAATATACTACAATAGGGAAATACAGGAAGATCCTAGTTCATCACACTGCCTAAAAATCCAGGTGCAAATGAATGTGAACTCCATCGGACAATAGGCTTAATAATTTATATAATTAAGCTTATCAGATGATTCGAATTAATAGAACGCGTAGCAGAATTCGACCGGAAATAGGACAAGAACAGTTTCGTTAAAGACACTGTATCAAGAAATGCGCTCTTTCTGATCAGAATGCTATCAGATAAAAAGGAGACTTGAGGTAACAGAAAAGTGGTTCTACCCAAGGATGTTGAGAATACCTCGAAGAAATATGTGAGTGACGAGAAATTTTTAAGAAAAATGGAAATGAAAATGACACTTGAGATATGTTAGGGATAGATAATCAGGAATGCAAGAGAGACAAAGATAAATAGCGAGTAACCTACCTAATGAATTCGCGTAATTGGGTGGCAGAACACGAACCGAAGGTGATAGGAGTCAAAGATTAGTTAGAGACATGAAGGATAGGATGCTGTGGAATAATAATCGCCTACATCCTGAATGGACAAGGGATATAAAAGAAGATATGATGAGCGAATTATCTTTCTTGACCTTTCGGGAAGACGCTTTTATTAGTTAAATTGTAATGCTTTTCATTCTTTTCCTTTGAATTAAACCAGAACCGATGCTTATGAGCGTAGAAACCGATTTTCGTAACTTTGGCTGTTGAATAACTCACATTTGATATAACGCGGCTGCGACGAAAGATGATACAAAAGGCGTTAAAAATATCCTGAAGTTCTTTAATTCCTACTGCGCATTGTTGTCTGAAGAATCCATTAAGTGTAGCTTGATATATTGTTGTAAGTAACGTCATGGGAAAAATTCAGTGCAAAATTAGAGTGAATATAACTGCCTTCGTTTTATTCTTGCATATATACATTTCCATAGCACATATACTTGTACCTATACTCTAAAAGGCTGCTTACAGTAGATAAATACCAGATACTAACTGACTGAAATATTGACCAAATAAAATGTTACTTTGCTGGCCCATATAAGCAAAGGAGAATTATAATTATGATTGAAGTATTTTGGTTTTTCAAGATTTGGCTCAAATAAATCGATGCCCTAATTAACAGGTAAACTGAAATCTCCACACAAATAGATACAGTGAAAATACAAAGCTCATGATGAATAGTCCACTTGAAAAGTAGCGTACGACGAGAGAATAGCCAGATATACAGTAACAAATGGAATAATATTATATCATCATATTAAATTATGAGGTCGAAAAGTGGTGTCCACCATTGATTGATACGAGTAGACCAAGATAGGTAGGTAGATTAACAGAGACAGACATATCAACACTAAGAAGGTTATATATAAAAAAATGTGATTGTGAGATAGTCATGATATAATATGTGATTAAATGTGTTTTTTTCATTTCACCTAAGCAAGACAATAAAGCCACTAAAACGCAAGGGATTACTGAATGAGAAAATATAAGAAAAAAAAACATTAAGGAGAAAGGACAATAAAAGAACATGAATTAAAAAGACAGAAGATTAAGATTATCATTGCATTAACATTTATGAAGGTCAAAGTTGACATGAAAGCAAGAAGCCGGAAGAGAGTTTTACAAGCGAGATGTGCGAAAAAAATACTTTTAGCATAGAACTTACAGTTACATCTAGCCATTTCAACTGTAAAATTATGAAACCCGCTCGCCAATCTACTACTGCACTTAAATTCATAAAGTTTAGGTAAAAATTCATAAAGTTGAGGAAAAATCATTACGACAATTGTTATGAAAATATTTGTAGTAAAGGCACGTGGAAGCTACGTTATGGCGGTGAGAAAGTGTCAAAAGCCGAGATGCCAGGCCAGGACCAATATTATTGCAGATTCTATTTGTATTTTATCAAGAATCTCTAAATATATAGCAGAAGTACCAAACCAGACGTGACAGCAACATCCAATACATGGACGAATGGTAAACTTATAAATGTATACGATAGATTCAGGCGACATTGTCTAATACGACACAAAGAAAGAACCTTCCTAGCAGAGACCTAGCAATTGAGTAAATATAATCTATGTGACTTGAAGTGGTCTTTGGCGACCACGGTCGTTTTTCCATAGTTGGTCGAGTTATTTGTGTCGTTACGCTAGTCTTCATGGCTGTCTTCATGTCAATGCACAAAGGGCGCACTGTCTCTTACTGAAAATCAGACATAGCTGTTTTCACCAGAAGAAAGATTTTTTTTTTTTTTTTTGTAATATTAAATAGCACAGCGTATATGTTTGAACTGGCTACTTTTATTTTCTCCAGCAAGGAAATTTTGCTGACTACTTGTCAGTAACGCAGAGAGAGTAGAGAGATTCCCCTATACTAGCTGCTGCAGACCCACGTTCTTACGATATGAAAATTATCACTGAAATATTTTGGAGGGAGAAAGTTCTTTTTTACCAACCTTCTCATGATTGTTAACTCGTCAATTCCCGGCCACGTACTTCTTTTTCCTTTTTTGTGGAACTTGTAACCGTTAACTGTCCGTATCAAATATATCGTGTTTCAGATATATTTCCAACAATGTATGACTAGTATGAGCTAGATCTTTTTATTCCTATCTATTATTTAACTGCTAAAGAAATATAGCAACAAAAACAACAAAGAGGTCCAACTTATACAAGGAGTAGTAAACATATTTTATCATGGGCGATTATTATTTATACTACATAATGGATTCAGTGGTTATAACCTTCTTTTGATACAACTTTAATCTAGAGAAGTGTTTTGGTATTTCAGGTCAGTCCAAAGAACGTCATCAGTTGTCGTATTGAATGCTACTAACAAAGGAACGCATTGTTGCCGCTTGTGTAGCGCAAAAGGACAAAGCAGACTTCCTAACATCGAATTTATTGATTTTCATTCGTTATGCCTCATTTTAATTCATGTAATAAAATCGGTCGGATCTATTATTTGTTCCTGTCTTTGCTTTGACAACGTAGAACAACAATAAACTGAAAACAACCAAAACCATTTGCATAGATCAACAAGAGTGAAATTCACGATTTTCAATGTTTTATTATACGGACATAGTTAAATATCAGTTTATTCCAAAATCAATAATATAACCAAAACCATCATCATTTCTGTATCAGTGTAATATTATGATTATTTATTAAGTATAAAATGTCTGGCTACAAGCTAGTTTAAATGTTACTTTTTCTTCTTTCGGTCTGAGTCCAACCAATAGAAGGGAGGTATCACATCCCTTAGAGTAAATACGAAATAGGTATCGTTGGAAAAGCATAGCAGGATAATAACGACCTTAAACTTGATGAAAACAAAATTTTATCGTCTAAATGTTTATGTTTTTATTAAGAGGAAAGAACAAAGTAATTTTTAATTATTTTTCAAAATTTTTCTGTCTAGAGCATTCTAACTTCTAATTGAAAAACGTCCTTTCTCTTCATCAGCGAATGTCTTACTAAATAACATGGCGGATTTTTTGTGCATTTTTTTTTTAATGCAGTCATTAATTTTGAAAATCTTGCAAAAATAAAAATAATTGTCGGATTTTAATGAAACTTTCAGAAACTATTCATAAATGATGGAAATTATTATAAATATGTTTATTTTTTTTAAAATCATGGTAAATGTTTTTTATATTTATTACCCACCCCCAACTAATTTTATGAAAACTATTGAAGTTCAAATGTGTACACTTTTAGTGATTATTTGAGGAAAGCAAATCATTTTTTTTAGTTGACACCCTTCTACCTTAAAATCAGCTCTGAATTGTAACACAAAACTCAATAAAACAAAGATATTAATTTCAAAAGCTTTTAGTTGCTTTTACTTGTTTTTATGAATATGGATAATATTGTCTGAAAGCAAAAAACGTTTTCGATGAAAAATAAATTTTTACAACAGTTATTTGTTATTTCTTAAATTATTTTATTTTATTTTTTTACATTAAAGTAAAAAATTAAAATTAATGAAAATGATGTACAGTTTAGTCAATGGTGTTATTAAGTAGATAAATATCATTACAGATTATAAAATAAAATTGATTACAATCAGCAGTCTGCAAATAGATAAAAATCTAATATAACATGTTTTTTTAATGTTCAAAAATAGGTTAATTCGGAAGACTGGAAGCATCATGAATCAATAGTCCGTCACGTGGTTTGCGTTTGTAGTAACATAAGCATTTTGACGATAAAATTCTGCTTTCGTCAAGTTTAAGGCCGTTTTTATCATACTATGCCTACTTAAAAATAACGAGGTAAATAAGTTGTTCACATAAAACTAAATTGTCACTTGTGACCTTCCGCACTATAACTTTTCTTCCCGTAATATGTCAATGCGTGATGAAATCACGCACATGTCACTTGTCAATCAACACCGCTGTTAAGACCAGCTTTCTCTCATTTTAAAGTACTTTTTTCAGCGCAGAAAGTAAGTAATGTTTGTTTCAAAATATATTAAATAAACTTAATAATTTCTAATTTTCTTAATATAATTTAAAAAAAAATCATAATTGATTTTTTAAAAGAATTTTAAACGGAGACTTTCACTTTTGTAAACAAAAGTTAAAAATGGCTGACGATCGATTTTCTGTCAATTTTGCTGATAAAAAAAATACAAGATTTTTAACGAAAATTTTGGACGTGCTAGAAATTATTAAAAAATGTAAAAAAATAATCAAAAAATATTTTGATCTTTTTAGTCATCCTGTATAAAAATGCGCGCCTGAGGTCTCCTCTTGGTTAAAAAGCTGGCATCGATGCTTTCATTCCAGCAAGGAAATGCCAAGTTAAACTGCGTTTATCTTCCTGGTTCTCACCTGCACGCTCGTCCTCTGTAGCCGACAGGAATCACTTCTCCCGGCTGTACCGGAGCGAAACGTCTGATTACAACAAACGTCTCTTTGTCTCTGCTCGTAACAACGTGTCCTCAATGAAGTGAAGTTACTGTTTGCTGATAGAATGGAATAACGTATAGCATTTCGACCCTAGAGATTATTGGTGACTCTGCAAGTGTGTGCTAATAATTTTTTATCGTCTAAATGTTTATGTTATGATAATAACATGAACATTTAGACGATAAAAAATTATTTTCATCAAGTTTGAGGCCGTTATTATCCTGCTATGCTCATTTTCCAGCTATCTCATGTTGGTGCCTACGAAACTAGTTTTCCAACATTCATCCGACTAAATAAAAATAAAATGTCTATAATTTCAGACGAATAGGTGTGTGGAGCCTAGCGTAAGTCTAACATTTTAAAATCTGTATGCAAAACTAGATGTGACGTTAGGACTACCTCCTGCCTAACGATAGTAGATCTTTTGACCTACTCCCCAAATTCTACTACTATCTTAAGGTCAGGGAAGTAGAACACCCACGAAACCCCCGACCGGGGTGGGAGGCGTTTTTTTTGGAGCCCAGCTGTGGTCTCTGCCATTTCCTTCAGTACAGTTTTATGTCCATCCGCCATATGTTTTTATTATTTTTAAACTGACGTTACATTGTCAGTCATCAACTAATAATTTGCATGGCCGGTGCTTACTAAGCACGGAACCCCCTACAAGGTTGAAACCCCAAAATGGATAGTTTCAGCAGCGTTTTTTATTTTATTTTTATTTATTTATTTTTTGCTTTTTGTACTTCTTTCTGCCAGTCATCAACTATAATAATCGACAGGGCCGGTGCTTACTTCCCAGAACCTCTCAACCGCATGGAGGCCCCATACTTACTGAGGAGGGGGTGTGGGCGGAAGTGCTAATTCCAGTAGCGCTTAATTTTTTTAATTGTAACTTTCTTTCTAGAGGAGTCAGTAGGTTCTCCAGAGTTCTTAAAAACAGGGACTACAGAGAATGACTTTCAACAAGCTGGAAAGCAAGAAGCAGCGAGGCAATAGTTGTAGAGTTTGGAGAGAACTGGAGCCAGCCAGGACGATGGCTGGGATCCCGTCAGCCCCACTTGCCTTATGGGAATCTAATTTAGAAATGATGTCCGAGACTAGTGACGAGGTTATGCGCATATCACTCAGTAGAGCCTCAGTTCTAAGGGAGAAATCAGATGTGGGTTCTCCAAATGAGTCGACTTCGAATCGATTGAACAGAGGACGGATTGAGAACTTGCTGTTATTCAGCACACTCTTGCAGAGTCACCAATAATCTCTAGGATCGAACTTGTGAAATGCTATACGTTATTCCATTCTATCAGCAAACAGTAACTTCACTTCATTGAGGACACGTTGTTACGAGCAGAGACAAAGAGACGTTTGTTGTAATCAGACGTTTCGCTCTGGTGCAGCCGGGAGAAGTGATTCCTGTGGGCTACAGAGGACGAGCATGCAGGTGAGAACCAGGAAGATAAACGCAGTTTAACTTGGCATTTCCTTGCTGGAATGAAAGCATCGATGTCGGCTTTCTAACCAAGAGGAGACCTCAGGCGCGCATTTTTATACAGGATGACTAAAAATGTCATCCCAAGGGACGTCACGAAAGAAATCACGGAACAAGTACCAATTTGCTCTTTGATAACAGAAAAATATTCTGTTGGTAGGCGGTTGGTGGGAGAGCAGAAGGAGATGATCAGAGTTGCCAAGAGGGCAACGCTGCGTAGTACGACAAGAGTCAGGGATAAAGATAAAAAGAAATCGAAAAGAGAAGCGCGTCCTTCAGGGTTACTGGTGAAGCGCATGGGGAAGTCCACCACTTGTGTGAGAGATAGAGTGATTGAGAAGTTGAGGGTTTGGATGCCACTGAAGTTAGTGACAGAGTGTTTAAACCACCTATTATGGTGGCTTTAAATCACCGAACACGAATATGTTTGCAAAAGGGTGAATTGTTATACATAGCTTTCAACTGTGTAGTCGTAGCTTGACGACTTCGGCATATGTCAATACATTGTTTGAGATTTAGTGTTGAAAGCTGTAGTATTCTTGTACGTGCCTAGTTGTTTCTTACACGCGGCATTATGCGGTCGGGTAGCAAAGAATCGTGTAAACATTCATAAAAAAGTCAAGACTTCGCAAGTTAGATATGAATCAATGTTCTCACCTGGTCTCTTTTATTGACGACATATTGTTCATACGTCTCGGTCTGTCCGATAAAATGGTGATCAAACTTGGCTATTAGCGTGTCCAAGTCATCTTTGTTTTCCGTTGAAGCGAATTGAAAACCGCTGTAAACTATCAATGCGTCTGGTCTGATAGCGTGAAGAAATAGTGCCATTTGCCATTCCTTATTTTGTTCGCTCACTTTGGTCATGATGCTGTAATTATTTCACATCTGTTTCCAGAGCTTCTAAATCATCAGTCTTAGTGTCCAGCTTTGCCTGGTGGTGATATGTTTGACTGGAATCCTTCTGCCATTTTCACGCATGTGGTCACATTTTTCGTCGTGTTATCGTCACTCCAAATACCGGACGCCACTGAAACAGTTTACGTGGGATTGCTTTTTTTGTTGGTATCAGTCATAATTTGCAGGGTTGGAAAGCTTGAATTACTTCCTCGCTGCCACCATGAGCTGTCACCATATTACATTAAACCGTGGAAAACAGGACAGACTCAGGTTTGAGAGAGCCGACCAAACGTGACCGTAGTTTATTAGGTACTAGAAAAAAAAAGAGAATTAGAAAGTGGTTAGAGAGAAAAGGGACATATCAGGAAGCCACAATCACGTTCCTTAACGTCGTTTAGGAAGCATATATTAAACGGTAATGCACAGGGAGTATACATTAAATAATAATATAACATAGATGATAGCACGTGGAGTGAGCTACTTACTGGAGCGGTAGAGAGAGCCGACCATTTTACCTGCATGTCTCGTATATATGAGTTACCCTTGAGGTCAGGTATGAGTTCAAGGCCGAATAGTCTCTCAAGGTACGGTGTCTCTCTTTTTCCTTATTTTGTTCATTGACGAATATTTGTTTTTCTATTCTACTCATATCAAATTTTATCTATTCAACCATTTTTATCTATATATTTTTGCCCGTATAAGTTAAAATATAACATTAAATCATTAATTAATTATTATAATTTATAACCAAGGTTCGTTGTCAAGTTTTTTGATTTCTCATATACTTGCATTTTGATTGGTCATTCCAGCTTATGTAACAGCGTTTCCCCTAGCGAGGGGTATTTGACTGATTTGAACCTTTTAAAACCCTTTATTCTACATTCAACACCATCATTTGATAAAACACCAGAAGTGTTGAAACAAAATGACTATTTTTGTAGTGATTTTATAACATATTTATGTCATAATTTTCGAATAAATAATTATATTTGCTCTACTCTGTATTGAGCACTCTTTTAAGAATAGTATTTTTTAGTTATTGGAATTTATTCCGTATACACGAATCCTATACGTGTATATATATATATGTATGTAAAATAAAACATAAATAAACTATACCATCCCCCAATGTAATATTTTATCATCTTTTATTATTATGCTGCTTGTCGAATATATAGCCAAGAGCCACTCGATGTAGAGTGTTACAAAGTAAGAGGTACTGTTGATCTCGATAGCCACTCAAGGCACGAGGCCCTCCTGTGTTGAACTCTCATTCATCGCGATAGGGGAAAATTCAGGGTCCGTTCGATAATGATGGAACGTCACTAGGTTAATTTTTTTATTATTATAAAATGTGTAACATATAACTGACGCCTCCAGTGCCTCTATAATTACCTGGGCTTCTATTTTTCTCTCTCTTTTCAACAGTAGCTTAGTGCAAGGATCTATCGATTAATGCGCATTCGATTAGTGCGCTAATATTTATCTATATCAAAATTCGATTAGTGCATACGTAATACTCGACTAGTGCGCTAAACATTCTTCAGTTTATCCATAGTAATTGAAAATTGATTTTTTATAGTTACTCATTAATTAAAACTTTTCTAAAATTTAAAAATGGAAAATGGGTAACTAGTTTGTTAATTTTGTTTATATTCGATTAATGCGTATCTTTTAATGTACACATTAGTCGCACTAAACGAACGAAGGATTCTTGTATTTCCTTAAACCTCGCGATGTCACTGGTTGCCTACATTAAGTTAGGATTGTTACAATGGCAGTTTCTGTTCCAACCTCGAATGGTACACATTTATTGATAGCCTTCACCCCGGAACTTTTATTGAGAGGACACGATATCTATGTTAGACGATCCCCACAAACATTAAAAATGAAGAAGTGACACAGGCCAAGACAAGGATAACTAGAAAGAGGAGTTTAGATTTAAAAAAATACACCAAAATTTATTATTGTCAAAAATACAATGAAAGGAACAAAAAATACTTATATTTTAAATACCCTGGGTGGTCGGGATTGGGGTTAACGTTTGTTCTTAGATGCACCAATAGGTGATGATGACCGGAGTAGCTTGGATAGTGCCGAAGATTAATGGACAGTTGATGTATTGAGTTGGTATTAGCTGGCGGATGCATCCCAGGGTAGACGGTAGTTGGTAACCCGAAGATGAAACCGAAGTGGCTTAAGTAGTGCCGAAGATCAATAGACAATGAGTGTGTTGATATTAGCTGACAGTCTTATCCGCGGGTAGGCATCTGAAACTACCGTGATCCACGAGATGAAGGGGAGTGAAGCTTGAATCGCTCAGTGGATTGATAGAAGACGTTGTGTTCCCAAAATAAGATAGTTGAACATTGCATATAATGTAGCGAGAATAAACTGAGTTTGCATTGAAATTGGACAGTTTGTTACTGCATATCATGTAGTTGGAAAATGACTTGACATTTTGTCCTGAAAAGGACAACCTCCTGCAGTATATCATAAGTTTGTCCTGAAAAGGACAGGTATATATTACATACCATGCAGCCGAGAAAAGGCTTAGGTTTGTCTTGAAAAGGACAGGCAGATATCGCATAGTATGCAGCCAAGAAAAAAATGGATACTACACAATCTTCTTCCCAAGATCAAGTAGCGTCTTCGATATTTACCAAAGATTCTCCACTGTGTCAGGTTGTGTCAGAAGGTCAGTTATTTAACGTAGGGTCCCCGAGTGCGAACACTCAAGTCATTGGTCAAACTTTACCCAGCCTCCACTTACGAGCAGAAAGCTGAATTTTTTAATCATTTCCCCCTAAGCAAGGCGATAATGCCAGTAAGACGCAAGAGGTTACTGTGAGTGAAAGAGAGTGAGAAGATTTTAGAGAGGAGAAAGGACGCTATTACTGTAGCGCAATAGGTACCCTATACGACCGGTTAAACACACAGGATTTTATGATTTGCAGAAATCAGCAGCATCAACGACTTGTTAACCAATTGACTGATGCTTTAAATTGAATTTACGAAACAGTTTTCATTCTTTTGATTATAACATAATTACGCGTCTTTTAAACGTCTTTCCATTTAACAGATAGTTTTTTCAATCACTCTCAACAAGCGTCTTCGAAAGTATGTACAAAAAGCTATTAATTCAGGAAACAGATAATAAATGTCAATTGAAATAAATCGAGATTGAAATAAATGTATTAATTAATTAATTGCAACATAATAATTAAATAATAATTGAAATAAAACAACACACTACATAATGAATTATTAAGAGCCGGACACCAGTGTTTAGGTAGGTTTTATTGTAGTGTTATTACACACACACACACACACACACACACACACACACAAACATTATTTTTATAGTCATTTGTATATAATTTCCAAGACGCTTGTTGACGCTACTCAAATTTTTCTTCATTTTAAGGTCAATTTTTAATAGCACAACAGCGTTTTTAAGTAAGAAGAATGAAATAAAATTGTGTCGTCAATAAACTGTTGCAGATACGAATTAACCCACAACAAAGAAAAAGGCGACATAGGAGTTTAAATAAAAAAATATAAAATACTTTTATTTTTTTTTTATTTTTCTTAGTGTGTATGAAGGTGAAAGTTCTTACTGTCCTAGTTGCTCGTTAATATGAAAAGAAATGTCATTTTTTCGCGTGTATGTGTGAGAAAAAAAGAGGCAAGAGAGAAAGTAAGGAGGAAAGTGTAAGTGTCATGTAGCTTGGTGAGGAGTAAAGAAATTTCTTTTAAGCCATACGCGTCTTGAGCAGTTGCCATATGTTGTCGTTCCTTCTCTTTACTGCCTTGTCTGGTCTAGTACCCTCAAAGGTATCACGAAGCATGTTTTTTTTGGTTTTTTTTTATTGTCGGATGAATAATAAGAAAATTAGTTGAAAAATGTTAAATACTTATTTTCAAAACATTAATTTATTAACCAGAAAAATGCACGAATCATCCGACTCAGAAATCAATTTTTGTCATTCGGCGTTTGACTGCCTCGCTGTTTGTTTCTGTCTTCACTCCACAAAACGCCGGAACGCTAGATTTTAAAAATTGTTACATACTTGTAGCTGTGCTGCGATTAGATGTGCAATCTCCTTCTCATAAAGTTATATTTTGAGAAGAGAAATGCTGCAGACTTTAGTGGAAGGCCGCGAACAACCATTGTATACACACTGAACCACAACAATAAAACTATATCAACTATCAATAAAATTCCATCATTATGCGTAAAAGCTTTGAGGAGTTTGTAAGACGTGCAGTACTTTTGTGAGTTAGCAAAGAACAGGAAGGTTTAGTGAGAACTTGTAAAACTTATTTTACAAAGTTACTGAAGATGAGAAATCACACTTTTTTTCAGTGTGTCTTCAAGTCGAAACATCTCAGATGATGATGATGACGATAATGATGCTACGGAACCGTTAAAAATTGGAAACTTCTTATTTAAATTTTTTTAAATTCCTCTAACTGCATATAAAGAATTTACCAGTGGAACATTCAATGAACTTATGGGAAGAAAAGCAGAAATTATTGGCTCGGAGCGTTGATAGTTACAACATTGATGTATGTTGTCTCCAAGAAACCAAAATCAAAGAAGGACTTGATATTAATATCCGAGTTAATATCTTTGGAAACAGTAAATATTATGGAAATGCTTTTGTCCTTAATACCAAATGGGAGAATAACATCCACAGACATTGCACGAACAACCATAATATACATATTGAATAACTATAAAAGAACTATCAATTAAATTCAATCATTCCAGTGAAGAATTTGAAGAACTTGAAAGACCTGCAGCGCTTTCGTGAGTTAGCACAAAACTTTGGACAGGGTCTAGAGTGGACTGATAAAGGATATTTACAAAGTTACTGAAGTTGAGAGATCACACTGACTTTTAGTGTGCTTTCAAGTCGAAATAGCTCTCATAATGATGATGATGATGATGATGATGATGTTACACAACAATTTTCGGTTTATATAAAAGAGAAAGAGAGTAGAGTAAAAAATATAAATGAAAATAAATTGAAAAATCGATTTGGAAATAATTAGCTTCATTACAGAAACAGGCGCTGACAAAACAGTTACTAATTAACGTAGCGTTTTTTTTTAAACTTTTAAACAGAAACCTTCTATAATAACATCTATTTCGTTTCTATAATGAAATCATCAAAATAAAAAATTTTTGGTGAGTTCACTTATGAAAGTGAGAAAAACTAAGTTGGCCTTTTTGTGTTAGTCACTGAACGGCAGTAGAGAGTGAGCATTCTAGATTGCGCAGAAAACGATGTTTCATACGCAAAAGAACATGCAGTAAACTTTTGCCTTAGGTTGTTCTGCTGATGCGTTGGCATTGTCTTAATGTACTTTTTTGTTTTTATATATGTAATTTTCTTTGGGGGTTAAAAAGACATCATCAGTCACAACAGAACTAATAAAAATTACAAATAAATCATATACAAGATACAACACAATAAGCATAGACAAAAATGATAAAATGCTTTAGTATACATTTCAAAGAAATTATTGTATATTTTAAAGAGCATATACGTATACAGAGGTAAAAGCATGTGCTTATCTGTTAGTTAGTAGCAATATGTTCTATCAGAGAACTGTACCGGATATCTGACACCTTTGGCTCCCGAAAACGAAGAGAAAGTTTTGATTTTTGTTTCAATTGGCGGAAAACACTTGTTCTGATACATCATGGGAGTATTCTATATTTATTTAACTATTTTTATAATTTATTTTTTCTTTCTTTATTGTTAATCACCATTCTTGTCTGTATTTTAAAGTATTTTAATTGTTTAATTTTAATTTTTTTTAATTATGAATTATTCTGGTTCCAGACTAATATATAGTCTAGCAATAAGGGTTGGGGGTATTTAGTAATTTATTTGTTGCTATCACTACAGTTTAATGTCCGATTCCAAATTTCAGACCGAATTTTCTGTTAATTTTTTAAGAAAATAGCGCTTGGCAAATTCACACACATCTTTAAACCCAGTCGACTATGTATTTACATCACTTAGATGAATCAGGGGAGTGCTAACTTTCACGTTCAAGAATGTCTTGCTCTGCGGCAACAGGCTGTCAATAGCTACCAATAGGCCAATGTTACACGCTCCCAATACTTCATCTATTTCGCTTGTATAATTTGTTACGGAGGTCGTGATATATATGTTGTCCACAATCTAATTTAGGTAGCTGTGATTACAAGTTATTCCGGGTGCTGTCCGGTATAAGACAATCTCGACACTACGTACATTGAAAAAAAAATACGTAACACACTAATGATTACGTAATGCATTAAAATTAAATAAGTCAATTTTAAATGAAATTCAAGATAAAGTTTTTTTTAATAACAAATGACAATTTATTTGGACATTTTCTACATCGTGTGGTGTGTTTAATAAAACCTTTGAGAACAAGGGAAAAGTTCACTTACACATATTGAGGTATGTTTAATAAGACCCTTGGAAAGAAGCCAAAAATTGGTTTTAACTTTGTTGCAGAATCTACGTCGACAAAGCGGGAAATGTCGATTCAGTTGATGAGTAATCACAACGCGAAATCCCTTCTCCAACTGACTTTCCTTTTTTTTATGGTTTGTATTTATAGTTTCCAGGTAGCAGGTGCTGGCTCACAATGAAGTCCTTCAAAATACGAGAGAAGTGCTGTGAATAACCGAATAATCATATGGATTTTATTTTTGAATATTTTAAAACACCTGCGGAAGTGCCACTCGGAGCCTATGCGTAAATGTTTGATTTTGGTCATTCGACTCCTAACTTTCAGACGGCCACTTACGGTCGACCAAACAAATTATCAGGTATTTTGCTGAAATACTGAATATATTTGTATTCACTAGAGTATCTCAAACGCCATTCACGCGAAGATCCTCCTCGTAATGATCTATTGTTTCAAGGCAGTGCTTCTCAACCTTTTCTTTTACCCTTGGGTCACTTTTACTCTTAAATTTTGATTTTGGTGCCCTCCAACCATTTGATGAAAAAAATCTTATTTTAGTTTTTACTAATAGATAAGATAGGATTTGTATTATAGAAATACTAAATGTATATGCTTTATTTTGAAGTAAAACTAATTTGATTAAAATAAACTTGTATTTAACAACTAAATTATATGGAACATTTATGTACACTAGTAAAATAATTCATAATAAACCATTTTAAAATAAGTGAGTAATGAACCCCCAATTTGCTATTTTTTGTATTGAACTCAGAGGGTGCACATGGACCCCGGTTGAGAACTACTGCTCTAAGTGATACAGATACGCAATTGAAACCGTGTTGTTGGAGGCATTTGACCACATCAAGATGAATACAGCTACCGCTGTCAACATGTCCATACACGTTGCTTCATTTTTAGAAACTTTTACAACAGCCTTTATCAATGAACTCGGAGTAGCAACAAAAAATTACCTGAAGGAACTTGCCAGTGCTTACGTTGAGTTGTTAGCATAATGAACTGTTTTCTTACATTTCTTCCACACAGATTCACCTTTATTTAAATAATTTCGCCCCAAGTAAATTAATAAAGGAACTAAAGCACAAGGGGTTAGCGAATATGAGATAATATGAGAAAAAATTATTAAGGGAAGATAACAATAAAAATAACAGGAATTAAGAAAACAGAAGATAATGATTGACATCGCATTTTTGAAAATCAAACTTGACTGGGATGCAAAAAGCCGGAAGAGAGTTCCAGAAACGTTGAAGTCCGAAAAAAAGAAAAACTGTTAAAACAGAATTTACGGTTATATCTAGCCATTTCAAGTGTAAAATAATGAGACCTTGCTGCTAATCTAGTACTGCGCTTATATTCATAAAGTCCAGAAATAATAGATGAAAGTTCATCAGAACAATTATCATAAAAGCATTTATAGAAAAGATACAGTGAAGCTACATTACGGGTAAGTGACTAAATCCGAGATGCTAGGTTAGTAGCAATAACATTGCAGATTACAGATTATAAACAAACCGGAAATAAAACAGAAATATAGACCAATGAATACGTAACTCGATGTAACATCGGTCTATACAGGATATCTCTGCTTCTGTTTCACTCCAATTTGAACTAAAGACAGAGGGACAGAGAGAGAAAGAGAGAGAGAGAGAGAGAGAGAGAGAGTTCATCTACTTAATGATGGGCAAAATATTTTATTTGCTCTTTCTGTCCAAGAATGCACGTTTTGTCGACATCAAAGAATTTTGATATATACTTTCAAAATACAATGAGTAAGAGTTCTTTTTTATTGTGTGCATAAAGAGTTGTTGATTTTTTTGGTATATGGGAAAATCCACATAGTTGAGGTTTCCCTTTTGTTTACAATCATACATTCTGTCTTTCTGCAGTTGATAGTTCGTCCTTTCTTCTTGTTTTCCTTAACTACTTTAATTAAAAAGTTTTCAGTATGACTTAAAAGTGGTAGTTTGTTTTCATCAATTTTCTTAGTATTATGCATCTTTTCTCTCTGCAATACTAGTTTCTTCAAATAGTACTTGCTTCAGCAGTGCATATAATAACATAGAAACAATACAAAGAAATTAGGATGGCCCGTGTGCAAAGATAACACGCAAATACATGCAACATTCCATGTTTTTAAATATGACTAATGTTTATCTCTAGACTTGTGTAAAAGGTTGAGGAAACGAAGATTTGACCTTGTAAAAATATTTCTACAAAAAAAAAAAAAGGAAATGAATAAAAAAGAAAGCAGATAAAATATAAATCCTGTAAATCCCAAATCTTTTTATTTCAGCAATTGTTGTGGTGGTTTATATTGTTTTTTTTGTTTTCTTTAAATTGTTTCTTTTTTTTTAGTCCAGTTTCTTCTTATGAAGATAATTTTCGTACAGCAGGAAATAGACTAATAGAATATATTGAGGACGATTTCTTACTCACTCTTCATATTACTTAGACTCGGACAGTCACATCCGTCTATTACTCGTATTATCATGCGGACTCAAACTGCCTACTTGATATGTTGTCCTTTATTTATACCTTGTGGGCAGTCATAGTAGTAACGCAAAATGTGTGCGAACAAAAAAAAATGATCGGCTCTATTTGAATGAGTGTAACATTTCTAATAACTTAATAACTATTCATGATTAACAACTGAAACTGTGCAGACTAATAATTTAATATATATTTATGTAAATTTTGTGTCTCCATAAATTATAAGTGAATTATGTTTTAAGTTGGTATTCACCCAATATGGATATACTATCTTAATAATTTTTAATTAATTTATATTTTGTTTGAAACTGATTAATAGAATATTTTCTAATAATGCATCCGCTATAATTTGGATCTAATTTGTTTATTTTACAAAATATTAATTTATATAGTTTTTTAAAGTTTTTCTTCACAAATACGACAGACTCACGTATGATAAAAACAGATTTTGATAGACATTAAACATTCCCCCCTACCAAGCAAAACAATTCATTAACCAAATCAAACCATTCTTCAGGATGATAGCACCTGTTAGGGTCTCAGCTATGGGAAAATAGTAAATCCTCAAACTGGGGTCAAAATATGAAAATATAAAAATGCATTACAAAAAATACCAGCAATACATTTTCATAGTAAAATAAAAATTAACAGCAACACATTTCTTGAAAAAAAATACCAAAACTCACAAGAAAATAAAATTTCGGCATTAAATGGCAAAGTCATTTTTTCTATTTTGTTCTTATTTTGTCGTTCTGTTCACTTTCTATTTTGATTCTTTTATGATCTTTATTCAATTTTTCGCAATTGTCCAAAGTTGTTTTCTTATCATTCACTAACTTCACAATAACACGTTTTTCTTTTGCGGTTATATTTTTATTACGATTCAAAGCAATTTTCTATACGTGAAATTGGGTTTTCCCATTGGCTCATTTATGGTTTTGAATTCAAACTTATCCTCCTAGCTTTGTTATAGTGTAAAACGAAGACGGAAATAAACAGCAAGATGGTCAAACGCCAAATGACAAAAATGGTTTCTGAGTCGAAGGATCCGCGCATAATAAATAATTCTAAAATTAATAAAATAATCTTTGGAAAAATAAATATTTAACATTTTTCAACTAATTGGTCGCATTCCCGCCAGCAACAAAAAACATGCTTCGTGATCCCTTTGAAGAGTATATAAGCAAAGCTTCCAGACCAGACAAGACAGTAAGGATAAGTAACGGCAACATACGATGCGTACGACTTCTAAGAGATTCACTTACTCATTCACCCATCTTCCTCATCAAACTATGTAACACTTACATTTTTCCTCACCAAGCTATGTGACATTTACACTCTTCCTCACCAAGCCACGTGACACTTACACTTTCCAAGATTTTATTCTAATGCAAACAAAAATTCATTCAATTTTCATAAATCATTAGAAAAAGAAGAATAGGAGAATATTCTGTAATAAAATATTTTAGTTCATTGTAAAAAAAACCCAGACATATTTGGGTTTCAACATTTTAGGTAGAAAGAGCCGTTAAAAATTGAATTTAAAAATCAAGAGAAATAAAAATCGAATGCTAGATACGTACACGTTAAAAAATCTATTTGCATTTTTAATCGTTTCATCCCAAGCAAGGTGAGATACCTCTATCTAAATTTCTAACACCCCTGCCAACAGGGTCACATCCTTGGTCATTGTCACCAATTAATGTAATGCCTTTGGCCGTCGCCTACACCCAGTGGTTTAACCACGTTTAGTAGTCCAGTTCTCAGGGCGTCATTTTAACTACGGACTAATTCCGCGCTGGTCAATGCTGACTCTGATCTAAGCTGATTGTTGGACGCTGACCGATTCGATCCACGCCGCTTCTGCCCACGTTGTGTTCTTGATCTCAGAGCAGTGGAAAATCAAAGGTCGTAGTCTCACAGCGCCGGTCCAAGCTGTGGCGTGTGCTATTTTAAGAAAAAATATTTTCACGACGGAAAAAATAAAACGAAAGATTCGTGAGGTTAATCTTCAATTAGTTTATATAGCTCATTGTTAAAAAAATAACCCTTCCCGGATCAATCTCTCTAGTCACACTTGCCTTGTTTGAACTTTTGGAAGGATGGGTTCAAAGCCTTGGAATCAGGAATTCTAGTGGAAGCTGACGTGGATTTCAGAGGCATTCAATGTACGCTTTCGGACCACGTCTAAGAGCGCCCCAAAACTGGCGTGGGGCCGAAGGGTTCTTGGGATTCGATGATTCTTTAATTTTCACAACAATTCTAATAAGGGTTTTCTTTGTTCCCTGTTTCCGCTTTCTTAATCAACTTCCCAAATTTAGAAAATTATACACCTTCCTTGTGAGTAGTCACGGGGATTTCTTTTCCCTTAACATCAACTTGCTTCACTTCCCATCTCGCACTGCTACTCCGTACAGGCGGGGCTGAACTCTGCCCCTTCTTCCTACTTGGTATTCTAACACTGCCAACTTCTCAGCGCGCATAACTGTCTTTGTGACAAATCTAATTTTTTAAATGTGTAGGAGAAAGGTCGTAGTTTATTCTCCTAATTATTTTCAATACTCTGACTTTTTTCACACAAATCGGAACACGTTCTGGGCACAACATGATTGATCTTCATAACGTTAACCATAAGGAGAAGGGTTTGTTCCACGTTTTCGTTTTCGTCAACGAAAATGTAATTCTCATTTGCTTCTTTTTCCGTTAATAATATGCGTTTTCTCCAGATTAGCTTAAAGCTGGCCTCCAAACCTTTAACTTCTCAGTCACTCAATCTCTCACGAAAATGGTGGACTTTACCACGCGTTTTCCCAGTAACCATGAAGGACACGCTTCTCTTCTAGATCTATTTTTTACCTCTATCTCGGACTCATGTCGTACTATGCAGTTCTGCTCTCTTGGCAACTCTGATCATGCGGTATTGTCTGTAAACATCTCTTTCCGCACCCGTACCAGCCTAAAACCTCCTATCAACTTCATTAACGAGCGGATTGTGACTCCTTCTGTGACTTACTTCGTGACGTGCCTTGCAATGCAGTTTTTAATCATCCTGTTCATAAATGCGCGTCTGAGGTCTCCTCTTGGGTAGAAAGCCGGCATCGATTCTTTCATTGGAACAAGAAAATACCAAGTTAAATCGCATTCATCTCCTTGGTTCTCACGTGCATGTTCGGCCGCTATAGCTCACAGGAATCATTTCTTCCGACTGTACCAGAGTGACATTGATTGCAACAGATCTCTCTTTGTCTCTTCTCGTAACGAGTGCAAGCGTATCCTTAATGAAGCGAAGTTACTGCTTGCTGATAGAATGAAACAACGTATATCATCTCACAATTTTGATTCTCTGGCTCTGCAAGAGTGTGATGAACAACAACAAGTTCTCAATCCCTCCTCTGTTTAGTCGATTCGAAGTCGATTCATTTGGAGTACCCACATCTGATTTCTCCCTTAGAACTAAGGATCTACAGAGTGATATGCACATAACCCCGTCACTAGTCTCGGACATCATTTCTAAATTAGACTCCCATAAGGCAAGTGGGGATGATGAGATCCCAGCCATCGTCCTGGCTGGCTCCAGTTCTCTCCAAACTCTACAACTATTGCCTTGCTGCTTCTTGTTTTCCAGCTTGTTGGAAATCCTCCTCTGTAGTTCCTGCTTTTAAAAACCCTGGAGAACTTTTTGACCCTCTATCGCCCTATTAGTCTCCTATCGCCTTTCGGCAAAGTATTCGAGGCTTTAATCGATGCTGAAGTGGTTAAGCATCTTACCTCTCACAACCTACTCTCTAACAAATAATATGGCTTCCGTTTTGCCAGGTCTACCATTGATGTGCTAACGACCATCACTGAATATATATATCAAGCTCTAGGTAACAACGGCGAAGCTCGATCTGTGGCTCTAGATATCTCAAAGGCGTTTGACAGGGTTTGGCATGCTAATCTTCTACGTAAGCTCCAGGGATACGGTATTACTGGACGATTGTTTGATTTAATTCAATCGTTCCTATCAAATCGGGAAATGAAGCTTGTTTTGAATAGGCTCGCTTTCAGATCCTTTCACACGAACTCAGGTGTTCACAATCCTCTATTCTGGGTCCTACGCTGCTTTTCGTCAATGATTTTCCTGATGTCATCAGTTTCCAAGTAGGTATTTATACTGATGATACTACTTTCTTAGTAGTGTCTCAATAGCAAATCGATCAAAGTTGACAAATTTGGGTCAGGAAATGATTTGTAAATTTTAATACCTCCAAAACGAAACTGCTCTCATTTAACCATCATAGAGAAACTTTCCTGACCGCCATCAGCATACTGCGCCATCTTGGTCTCACGCTTTCAGCTGACTTGAAAGAAACTTTTATTCAAAAAGACGAGACCGCAATTCAAAATAAAAAGACCCTTACCCATTGGACAGATTCGTTTATTCAATAAAGATACCTTCATTAAAAATAAAAGATATTCTTATTCAAAGTAATGAGTATGTTATTCGCTACTATAAAGTTGAAAATTCAAAATAACAAGGTTATTAATGAATCGTAAAACACTCTTGGTTGCATATTGAAAACTATTTTTGCCCATTTCTGATGCAGGTAAATAAAGAAAAACTAGTTTTCTTTTTTTGAGATGTGAGACCAAAAAGGTATAATGAGTTAATCTCCTGAAGGTTGGCATCAGACATTCTGATACAAGGCAAAAATAGTCTTCTAAGTTTATTTTTGTTTTAGAAGTGTTAAAATTTACAAGCCATTTCTTGTCCCAGATAGCAACTGATTGAGGATCATTTCGAGATTAGCTTTCATATCGTGTTGGAAACTAATAACATCCAAATGATCATTGATGAAAATAAAAAGTAGGTCTAAAGATAGAGCCCAGGAGGACTAATATGAAATGATCTAGAGGAGTTGCTGTTCAATACGATTTTCATTACACAACTAAATAAGAAAGATTGGATTAATTCTAGAATTTGGCTGGAGACGCTATAGTCTATGAACTTATGAAGAAGGCCAGCATGTCAAACTATATCAAAAACGCCTTCGACATATTTAAAGCCACAGCATGAGCATCGCCGTTCTTATCTAAAGCTTGACAGATACTTTCGGTGATAACCGTTCACAGTTAACCTAGAGAAGCGAAAGCCGAATTGTTTGTCTGAAAGAAGAACATGCGAAGGGATATGTTTAACCGATTAGAGCCTCTAGTACTTTGCCAAAACGTGATAGAAGAGTAATAGGACGATAATTCGAGGAATCTGAAGGTTCACCTAAGTTATTAAAAACGGTAACTGCATGAGATGATTTTCAACAGGCTGGAAAGCAAGAAGCAGCAAAGTAGAGTTGTAGAGCTTAGAGAGAGCAGTAGCCAGTTCATGAGCACATTTCTTTAGGGAATTTCAGGGATACTATCAAGTTCGCATGATTTTGTAGGGAAACCACGGACGAAGTTATATATATATATATATATATATATATATATCGCATAGTAAAGATTCGGTTCTAGGTGGAAAATCAGGAAAAGATACTCCAGATGAGTTGAGAGTGTAATTGAAAGAGAAATTACATGCAAAGCATTCTAATGAAACCTGTGTATTTACTGCATTAATGACTAAATTTATTTATTAAATATTTACTTGCAAAAAATAGCAATAAATATTCTGTGTAATAATGTTTAGAGTAAATTCCTATTAAAAGTCTGTAGTGATTAGATGCAACGATTTTTAGAGGACTAGGTTGAAGGTGGCCTGCAGTTTTTTTTGTTTTGTATTGTTTTTTTGTGTTTTTTTTTTTTTTTTTTTTTTGCTGGTGGCGTTACTACTTGTTATTGTTGAGGTGGAAAACTTTCATCAAACTAAAACGAATTCAACATTTTCAAAAGAAACATGGAATAATTTGGCATATATATTTATATAAAGAACAAAAAGCTCACAAACAGGAGGAAATTATACTTGCGTGTATTCAAACAAGGCTCAAAAGAAATAAAAACTTTTATGAGACTAGCGTAGTGTATATATACGTGTGTGATATCCACGTATTTTGTTTTAAATTAAGTAGTCTGGTTTGCCGTGATATGTCTTGGTATTAATAGCAGGACGGTATGTGCGACACTGAGATCCGTAGATGTATTAGGATGACCAACGACGCATTCCAAAAGCTGGGCAGAATATTGCGAGACAGGAGGATTTCTTTGTTAACAAAGAAAAAAGTATTGAATTGTTACGTGACATCTGTCCTCCTTTACTATGTTGCGGACTGGTGATTGTGTTTTTATTAATCAGAAGGAATTTCGAGGATGTGTTCTAAAACATTCGTCCACAACAATTACTTAGAACAAATCATGCAAATAAAGTTGGAAAAACAAGACAAAAGTTGAATGCATAACAATAACATTAATTTATATACAAATTAAATATATACAAATGAGTTGGTGATTTGTTGTATATTGGTGTAATAAGACATGTAGTTTGTTGTAGAGTATGTTTGAGTGCTTAAATCAATGTTTTGACAATTTATGGTAAGAATTAAACAGTTTGCTGTTCAACGTACAAAAGTGTTTGATTTTACAGTTCAACTGTTAATGTGTGTATACGAGTGTTATTGTAAATATTCTTAAGTTGTACGAAGTTGCGTACCTTGAACTGTTAATTGTTGAAAGTTTTGTTTGTTACTGTTACTAATTATGTAGTGAATATATATTCCACTTTCTCAAGTAAAGTAAATGAATTTTTGAGAAGTTTGTTTGATAGAGAGATTGAATAAACCATTAGGTTGTTGAGTCAGAGGTTAATTCGCGCGGGAAAGTCAAAGTTTAAATTGGCGTGGAATTGGTTGGCATCTCTCCGAGTGTGGAGTCCTGACTGGTGAATTGGACTGAATTTCGTCCTTTTATTTAGTTTGGGAAACCAAAGTAGGCTCCCAGTGTCCTGGCGGGAAAACAGATTTTTGACCATGGATAAACATTCTAGGATCGTCTCGACCAATCACAAGCCGAGTTTCACAATGTGTGGTGTTGATTGGTCAAAGCTAATTCTTATAGAAGAGTCTACTTTTAACGAAGGTGAGTAGACAAACATTGACGATTCTATAAATACCCCTTCCAGATTAATGGTCAGCGTAGTTTGGACATTAATATGTATAAAATGTAGTATACTTTGCTGGCCAGTGAACGCGCCTGCCGGACCTGGTCCGTGTAGGTGGCTTAATTTGCGGTTCAGGCGTAGAAGATGGGTGTTTGCGTAAAGTCTCTGAAACTGGAGTTTGCTGAGTGGTCACAGCTTTGTCGTCATTGTTGATGTAAGCTGGTTTTAAGCGGCCAATGCTGACTGTAGTTTGCTTGCCGGCGAGATCTATAACGAAATATTTTGGCGCTCGAGAAATAACCTGGTGCGGTCCAGTGTAGTTAGGCGTTAGTGGTTTACGGACCATATCTCGGCGTAGAAAGACGAAATTGGCTGTATGCAGATCAGTTGGAATGTAATAAGGCCTGTGAAAAGCTCTGGTCGGCGTATAAATTGTTTCAGACATTTTTTGTCGGAGGTCGCTAACAAACTGGCTAGTAGGTAGGTTGTCCGATACAGGGCCGAAAATCTGTCCTGGCAAGGTTAGGGGAGTCCCGAAAACCAAGTCAGCACTAGTACAGTTCAGGTCCTGCTTCACAGTGTTTCTCAAAGCCAGCATGATCAGGGGAAGTTTATCAACCCAAGTTCGGCCGTTGGTAGAAGCAGTTATAGCGTATTTAAGCTGTCGATGAAATCTTTCCACAAGGCCATTGGAACAAGGGTGATATGCTGTAGTGGAAATGTGTTTAATCCCTAATAAATTAGTGAACTCATTAAAAAGTGCTGATTGAAACTGTGGACCTCTATCGGTAGTTATCACTGAAGGGCATCCGAAAGTTGTAATCCAGTTGTTAAAAAGAGCACTTGCCACTGTTTCAGCTGTAGTTGATTGCAGAGGGATGGCGACTGGCCATCGCGTAAATCGATCGATTACAGTTAAAACGTATTCAAATCCGTTCACATTTTCAAGTGGACCCACTAAATCAGCATGCAGATGGGTGAAACGACCGTCTGGGTTGGCGAAGGTTGATGTAGGTGCCCTCGTGTGTCTGCCAACTTTGGTGGCTTGGCAACGTAAACACGTGCGGGACCACTGCTTAATGTCAGCTGCCATACCGGTCCGCAACGTCGCCTTGCCTCCTGGGTGTGCTTGTGAATGAAAATGTTCGAAAATTAGACGGCGCATACTTGGTGGAATGTACGGACGCGGGTTACCCGTGCTGGTGTCACAATAAAAACTGACCTGCTCGTAAACGGGAGCGGTCTTTTCTCAATTTTCAAAGAAGTGTCTGAGTGGATAGCTTGCAGGGTTTCATCTTTGGCTTGCTCGTCAGCTAGATTATCAAAGTTCAGTGCGGTACTCTGTACTGCGCTGAGAGTTGTTCGAGACAGAGTATCGGCCACGGTGTTACTAGCTCCACTAATGTAGCGTATATCCGATGAGAATTGTGATATGTAGTCCATGTAGCGTATATCACGCGGATTGTGTTTATCAGACTTAGCATGTAGGGCGTATGTTGGCGGCTTATGGTCTGTAAAATGGAAAAATCACGACCTTCTAGAATGTGCCGGTAGTGTCTGATGGCTAAATAAATTGCTAACAGTTCACGGCTAAAGGTACTATACTTCCGTTGGGTCGTATTTAGCTTAATTGAGAAAAAGGACAGTGGTCTTTCCACACCGTTGGCTATCTGATGAAGTACTGCACCAACTGTATCCGACGACGCATCGGTAGTTAGCGTCAGTTTTGCGTCGGGTGCAGATGTAATATACGCAAGTTTGGTACAGTCCTGCAACGCTTGCTTCGCTCTATGAAAGGAATCCATCTCGTCCACAGATAATACAATCTTCGGGTTTTTTTGTTTGTGTTTAGAAAGGAGATTTGTCAGTGGAAGAAGTAGAATAGCACAGTCGCGTATAAATCGGCGATAATAATTAATCATGCCTATGAATCGCCGTAGCTGTCGTAATGTTGACGGTGGTGGAAATCATTAATCGCCTTGACCTTTTCGTCTAGGGGAGTTAACCCATTCTTATCAATGACGTGGCCAAGGAAAGTTAATTTGGGGACAGCGAATAAGCATTTATCGACGTTCAGCTTTAGTCCGTAATGTTGTAACCGCTCAAATACTGACTGTAGATGGTTACGATGTTCCTCGGGCGTTTTACTTGCTATTAGTACGTCGTCAATGTACGCATATGCATAAGATAATCCGCGGAGAACCTCATCGATAAGGCGCTGAAAAGATTGCGCAGCATTACGGAGTCCGAACGGCATTCGGGTAAATTCGTACAAACCGAACGGTGTCGTAATCGCTGTTTTATGAACATCAGACGGTTCGATAGGGATCTGGTAAAAAGCTTTCCGTCGGTCTAGTTTGGTGAAAACAGTAGCGCCTTCAAGGGACAAAGCAAAGTCCTTAATATGAGGAATTGGATATTTGTCTGGCACAGTTTGAGCGTTTAGGAGTCTGTAATCTCCACACGGTCGCCAGCTATCAGGTTCGCTCTTAGGGACCATGTGTAACGGTGTGGCATAAGGACTGGAAGATGGTCTTATTATGCCCATCTTGAGCATATTATCGAATTCTTCCTTAGCCACCCGTAATTTAGTTGGGTGTAAACGACGGGGTGAAACGTGGACTGGGGGTCCAGTTGTCTTAATTGTATGTGTCGTGTTGTGCTTTATGGGTTCTGTATGAGTGAATGATGATAAAAGAGATTTGTACTGCTTAATCAAATCTTCGCAACCATTTGCACTAGGTATTAAAAAGTAGTTAGTCCAATCGTGGAAAGCTTGGATAAAAAATCCTCGTCGTCGTATATCTGTGCACATATCGGTAAGCGTACGAGTTGACAGTTCGACGGACAAGTTGAAGTGTGCGAAGAAATCCGCTCCTATAATAGGTATCTCGACATCGGCTATAGTGAAGGTCCATGTATACTCCCTCCGTAGGCCGATACTTAGAGACATGATACGCTCGCCATCCGTGTTTATGGATGTGCCGTTTGCGGCCTGTAACTTTAGCTGGGCTTGTCTGGGTATTATTGATAACTTGTTACAGTAGTTCAGCGGTATAACGCTGATTTGAGCGCCAGTGTCAACTAGGAATTTTAACTTGCTGTTGTTGTCGAATACGTAGAATAGGCGATTTCCATTATCTGCCCTAGCGGCCAACGCCTTTAATGGCTGCCAGGTTCGGCGTTTCCCGCGTTTTTATAAGCACATGGTGACTGACATTTCCTTGCGCGGGGACCAAACACTTCATGGTACCAGCAATAGCCTCTTTGATGGTGACGAGTTTGTCTCGACGTTGATCGCCGCCTACTGGTATTGTGTCTGTTAGTTGAATAACTGCGACTTCGTCCAGGAATACTTTGAATACTGTCGAGGCGTAATGATAGCTTCTTTAGCTCGGCCGTCAAAACATGAAGTTGCTGGTTAACATCCGGGGTCGGGTCATCTGATGGCACGACAGAGGAAATTTGGCGAATTGGTCTCGTGTCTACTATTTTATCAGCGATCGATGCTAATTTGTGAACATCGACCTCAGTTAGGACTGCTAATATTTGTACGATATCAGGCTACAATTTCTCCAGCCACATTTGCTTCAATACTGTTTCGGATATAGTATTGTTACCGAGTAGCGTTATCATTCTCCGAAGAAGTTGGGAGGGTTTGCTGTCCCAGAGTGTGACATTCGTCAGAAGATCCTTAATCTTTCGCTCCTCGGAGCAGCCTGTTCGTGGTAAGATTGCCTGCCGGAGCAACTCATACGGCTTTTCGGGCGGGAGATTAATAAGGACATCCGCTACCTCCGCAGCAATTTCAGCGGGAAGCTTCTCCACCACAAATGCGAATTTCGACTGCTGGGACGTCACATGCCTGGCTTGGAAAATCGCGTCGAGTTGTATGAACCGTGTTTGTGCATTCATGTTGTAGGTAGGGAGTTCCATCCTGACTGCAGCTTCGGTTGGCTGTATAGGATCTGCCATGTCGACTGAGGTTTTCAGTTATGGTTGTAGCCTTATTCAGAAGTCGGAGATAGCAATTTTGTTGGTACAGATGTCGGTGGTTACCAATTTGTTGGCAACGTCAAACGACGAAAGTCGGGGGTCATCTTGTTGCGGACTGGTGATTGTGTTTTTATTAATCAGAAGGAATTTCGAGGATGTGTTCTAAAACATTCGTCCACAACAATTACTTAGAACAAATCATACAAATAAAGTTGGAAAAACAAGACAAAAGTTGAATGCATAACAATAACATTAATTTATATACAAATTAAATATATACAAATGAGTTGGTGATTTGTTGTATATTGGTGTAATAAGACATGTAGTTTGTTGTAGAGTATGTTTGAGTGCTTAAATCAATGTTTTGACGATTTATGGTAAGAATTAAACAGTTTGCTGTTCAACGTACAAAAGTGTTTGATTTTACAGTTTAACTGTTAATGTGTGTATACGAGTGTTATTGTAAATATTCTTAAGTTGTACGAAGTTGCGTACCTTGAACTGTTAATTGTTGAAAGTTTTGTTTGTTACTGTTACTAATTATGTAGTGAATATATATTCCACTTTCTCAAGTAAAGTAAATGAATTTTTGAGAAGTTTGTTTGATAGAGAGATTGAATAAACCATTAGGTTGTTGAGTCAGAGGTTAATTCGCGCGGGAAAGTCAAAGTTTAAATTGGCGTGGAATTGGTTGGCATCTCTCCGAGTGTGGAGTCCTGACTGGTGAATTGGACTGAATTTCGTCCTTTTATTTAGTTTGGGAAACCAAAGTAGGCTCCCAGTGTCTTGGCGGGAAAACAGATTTTTGACCATGGATAAACATTCTAGGGTCGTCTCGACCAATCACAAGCCGAGTTTCACAATGTGTGGTGTTGATTGGTCAAAGCTAATTCTTATAGAAGAGTCTACTTTTAACGAAGGTGAGTAGACAAACATTGACGATTCTATAACTACAACGAATTTTGGACGGCCTCATCAAAGATGAATAAGAGACTCGAAGCGACAGAGATGTGGTTCTACAGAAAGATGCTGAGGATATCATGGACCGATCGTGTGAGCAACGATGAGTGTGAGCAACGATGAGTACTTAGAGAGGAGGAGTCATACTTAACACCAGGAAGATGTAGCTGAAGTTTCTGGGACACGTAATGAGAAAGGAGGGATTGGAAAATCTGATACTCACAGGTCGAATAGAAGGAAAGAGAGACAAAGGAAAGCAACGCATGACATATATGGCGGGCTTAAACAAGTGGATGACAGAACGTGGTCTGGGAGAGGTGGCAGAAGGACAAGGCTTATTGAGAGCAACAAGAGATAGGGTGAAGTGGAGAACCATGATTGCCTACGTCCTGAAAGGAAACAGCGCATAAAAAGAAAAGTCTGGTTTGCAGAAGTCTAAGAAGTTTCCCCAGAGGAGACAAGCACTGTTTTGTCGTTACTATATCCAGAGTAGAAAAGGAATGAAAGGGTTTATTCCTTTTCTTTTATAGTCCTGGAACAGCGCTACCAAGTAAACGTCTTGGCAGACGAAGTGGAGGTAATTCTGACAAGACTATACTGGAGTAAAAGTAATACTTTCAAAAAAGGTTTAAAAGTGAAAATGAAAATACTGTTTTGTGTCAATCTTTTAGTTTTATTTATTTAACTATATTGTAAACTAAAATAGTCATGCAATAATATTTATAATTTTTTTTAAATGTCTGTCTTATAAAATTGAAGTATGTTTCAGAAATGTTTTATTCTTTCTGTTCACGTTTGAAATGTTATTAATAATGGCGTTTTAATATCAATAAATAAATAATTTATAGTTTTTAAAATTTACGTATTTATATGTATTTTAGGTATGTGCATGTTCAGATATGATAAACAAAGAAAAAGCATAAAAAATACTTGGGTTTCTACTACGGATCGTTTATTCATTCTGTGACACGGAGAGGTGAGGTGGTTAAACATTAATTCTAAGCAAAAAAAAGAATTGATCCAAAAATGAAATATAAACTGAAAGATAGAAAGAGAAAAAGAGAGAACGGAAACATGGGACTGCCTGGATTTCTTCTCACCTAAAGTTTATTTTTCTTATCTATCAAGAGTCTGGCATGCAGACGAAAACAGATTGGGAGAAATAGCTTTATCTTTTTATTGAGGAATTAGGAAAACGCGTACATTTTCATTAGCGAAAACAAATTTAGAAATGAAAACAGAGAACGAAACCTTTTTCTTGGGTTTGAAGTTATGAAGGTCAATTATGTCATACCAAGTATGTGATCTGGTTTTTATTTCCGCTGAGACGACGTTCGGCCATGGGTAAAAACAGTTTTGTTTTTGTTTGAGAATTTAGACAAACAAAGGTATTTTCGTTGACGACATCAGATTGGGAAATAATTTTTATCTATCGCTCGGAAGGTTAAAATGAGAAGGTGACACACACACACACACACACACACACACACACACATGCACAAATATATATATATATGACAGGTGCGATATATAAATTGTCATATAAATGACGCAAAAATAAAGAATAACACTGACATCTCATTTTAACAGATATATTTACCAAAATTACACAAAAATATCTTGAAGTATTAAAAAGTAAATTTATTCAATAAAATCGCCATTGGCTTCAACCACGGCCTCTAGACGACTTCGCAATCTCCTGCAACTATTCTGGACGAACTCCTGGTTTAAGTTCGTGAATGCTACTATGATCCTTGTCTTCAGTTCATCTTTGGTGTTACATGGAGTTTTGTTGGCCTTTCGCTCAACTGCGCCGCACACATAGTAATCAAGGGGGTTGCAGTCTTGGAAGCTACGTGGCCAAATGTATAGGGTGATGTGATCACTGAAATTGTCTGACAGCCATAATTGGTTTCTCCTGCTTGTGTGACATGGTGCAGAATCTTGTTGTCAGACATAGGGTTTTCCAGCAGCTACCCTATTGACCCAGGGCAGCACTATCTTTTTAAGGTAATCCGTGTTGAATCTTAGGCCTTGTGAGAAGGTGAATAAAGGCATAACGTTGCCATCACCAGTGATAATCCCCAAACACCTTCGAAATTATCATTAGACTCATCCAGCCCATTGCGAATCCTCTGCACTATCAAACACCCAAACTCTCTGAAATGTTCGTATTGGAATTTCCGACACGAATGCCAGGCATTACAGCTTGCCATTTCCAAAATTCTGGAAGTGTGAATTGCGTCATGGTGCTCTTTTTTCACTGCCTGACCCTACCATACTGTGCAGTCAACAAAATAAAAAACAAACAATGCTCATACGCGAAATTAAATATATAAAATGCAACAATTTACGCATTACACTCTGTATATGATAAAAATATAGTTTTATGCTATGTTGTATTTATGTGTGAAAGTGCTCACTATCGGCGATAAAGTGAATGTAAATATAGATATTAAAGTGGACAAGAAGCCACAGACTGTTTCATTCGTCAACACAATTCAGACCTTCATATATATATATATATATATATATATATATATATGTATGATAAAAATATACATTTATGGTATGCTATATTCATGGGTTAAAGAGCTGAATATCAGGGAAATAGCGTATGTAAATATAAATTATTAAAATGAACATTGCTTAAATGCAATCTCTCAGGCAATCATGTCAATGTTCCGGGACGGAAATGAATCTGCGTTCACGTGCTATGGTAGTGGGGTAGTGATCACGTGACTAAAATGATCTTACGGATTAAATGTATTTCAACACAAGCACGCCAAGATTAGATATTTGTACAAACATTTATTCAACCAAATTTTGTTCACTACCTATCGTCATCTTTGAGGTAGCTTCATTATACCATCCTCTCGAAATTTGGTATCTTTCTCGGCGATTAACTGGTTGGTGTGGTTTTTACGGGTTTTCAGAGAATCGAGGTCCTCCCGATTAGGAGAATTTTGTAAGGATCGAAAGTAAGTGGTAATCTGAAGGTACAAGGTCAAATGAGTACAGCCGACATAGCACAACATACCAGCCAAACTGTATCAATTTCTGTCAGGTCTATAAACAGATGTGAGATCTGGTATTGTCCTGATGGAAAACGGACCCATTCTGATTGGCCAATTTCCGGCACTTTTCATCGATTGTTGTCTTTATTAGGCCCAATTATGAACTGTACTTTTCTGACTTCAATGTCTGATTTTATGAAAGGAGGCCTTCCAATACACGGCATCAATTTCTTCGGTTGCAGACCGGCTTTTTGCAGTAATTAAAAGGATGCTCTTAGACCTTTTCTGGTTCACATTGTTGTAAACAATCCATTTCTCATCATATGTAAACATTCTTTTCAAAAATGTATTTGTTTTTGTCGCGTTTGAGCAGATAATTGCAGGTAAAAATGCAGTCCATTAATTTTTTTCCGTTGAATCGTTAGGCACTTAAATATTGTCTCTAAATGCTTTCAAATACCTTACGATGCTCATTTGAAATATGTAGAGTATTTCTGGGACGTTCAATGTTGTGTGATCAAGATTCGTTTTAATGAATGTTTCGATTTGGTCATCAACAATGACAGCAGTTTTGTCTGAACGTTCTCGATCTTACTGATCAAAATGTCCACTTGTGAACTGAGAAAACTGCCGAGGAAAAATACTCTCAGCTATGGCACCATCACCATAAACGGCAAACGTCTTCTTTGCCGTTTCTACAACGTTCTTTCCCTTCCGGAAATAAAAAAAAGCATCAAATACATCTCATTTTCTTCTAATTTCATGTTTAACGAACAAATAGTTAAAAATAACAATCCTCGCATGTATCATATAGAAAAACACTTTGGAATGTCACCTTTCAGAATATGTATAAACGTCATAAATTTCACTCACTTGTGATTGATTGTTTTTTTACGTTTTATCAAACTTTTTAAGTTATTCACATCTAAAATAAATAATTTTGATTGTAAGACGTTTTATGAGATAACAATGATTTATTGATACACGTTCTGAAACTTAATCTATAGGTAGGGGGAGAATAGGTGGTTCCTAACTTTTCCCAGGATATTTTAACATCAGTGAATCTACAGAACCAAACTGGAATTGGAACTTGGCTATTCGACGTCCAACTCTGAATCATTATCCACATATTTTACAGACCTATTATTCCCAAATGGTCACCATTCTAGGTACTGACCAGGCTCGACGTTACTTAACTATAGCAATTGTACAAGAACCAGTGTTTCAACGTGATATGACTGTAAATCTTCCATCACGTGCGAAACAAAATTATGTGTTCAATCGCCATCTCTTAAAATGTTACCAACTTTTGTTCAAACTTCTTTTGATCTTTTTGTTGTTGTTGTTGTTTAGTGCAATTTAATTACAGGAAATGAGATTACTTTTACTGACATGCGCAATGAAACGGGAACACACATATAAGTATGAACATATATATAATTGCTATTTATATGCTTGCTTGATATATGGATGTTTCAATTATCTTGGTAGATGCTAAGTAAAACATGATAATGAAAGTAAAAATTACCATCAAATATTCACACACAACACATATTTTCTTACTTGAAACAATATTTTTAATGCTTTGTTTTATTTTTTTAATGGTATTTATTTTACTCTGTAAATTTATTTATTTTGTTTATTTATGTATGTATATTTATGTATTTATTTTACTCTGTGCACTTGAGAAAAATTAATAAAGAAAATGTACCCTCTGGCAGGATTCAAACCTGTGTTCCTGTCTTCAAGAGAAAACCTCCTCATTTAGCATGCCTTGGATGTGCTGTTGTGCTGTGAGGTCTGGCAATACACCTTTTCTCAATGGAGTCAGTTGTGATAGTACTATTCAATATTCAACTAAACAAGACACTGCAATAGTATTATCTTCTACTTTCTAGACATTTACCCAAGACTACAGATCATAGTTGATTTGGCTGTGACTTCCATTAAGTAATATTGCTTCAACCATATTAGGCAAAAAAAGAAGAAATACTGAAGTACATATACTATCGTCCTGATGAATTGGTACCAGCTGACCAGATAAGTTAATTTTTGTTCCTTGTAACCAGACTTTTATATAACACATCACTTGCCTTTTAACATGTGCATAAATTCTAGCTGAATCAATATTAGATAATTAAATTTCGTAATGCCAGACTGGTGAAAAACTGGTTACATAGAAATAAACATGTTTCTCTTTCAAAAATATCAGACAGACCTGGATGTGTCACAAATTCACACAACCAAGTTTTATCTTTGTCAATATGGTTTCTGCTATCAAGTCTATCCTAGATCCCCACAAAGCACATAGACCCGATGGTATCCCTTTAACAGTCTTTAAGAAGTGTGCTTCTGAACTGGTGCTTGTTCTCTAAACTGTATAAAAATGCCTCACTGCCTCCTGCTTTCCTACCTGCTGGAAGTCATCATCTGTTGTTCCAGATTTTAAGAACTCTGGTCAGCCGTCCGACACTTCCAACTATTGACCTATTAGTCTTCTACCACTTTTGGAATGCTGAATTGCTTCAGCATCTTTCATCACAGGGCCTTTTCTCAGACAAGAAATATGGCTTTCGTTTCTCCAGGTCAACTGATAATAATTGTGGAAGGAGACTAACATGGTCTATATAGAAACAGTGAATCCTGTATTATAACTTTGGACATCTCGAAAGCCTTTGACAGAGTTTGGCATACAGGTTTTCTCCACAAGCTGAAAAGTAACAGCGTCTGTGGACACATTCTTTTAACTAATCCAGTCATTCCTATCAAATTGTGAAATGAAACTTATCCTAAACGGACACTCGTCTACATCCTTTCGTACCAATGTGCGTGTCCCCACCCAGGGCTCCATCTTTGGTCCTACTCTGTTTTTAATTTTCATTGGTGACCTTCATAATGACATCAGCTCTCAAAATTGGCATCTACATTGATTACACAACCATTTACTTCTGCTTCAATCATAAGGCTGATCATTCTAACAAGGTCAAAATGGCAGCAAAATGACCTCCAGTCCATCGTTAACTGATGGCTTACTGATTTTAACGCCTTCGAAACTAAACTTCTCTCTATTAATCCTGTGAGATCCACCTCTCTGCTTTCTATCAACATGGCTAATGCTAACCTCCAGAAAAGTGACCTATTGGCCATCTCGGGCTAACGTTTTCAGCTGACATGAAATGGAAAGATTATATTGAATCCATTGCTAGGTTAACTGCCAAGAAAGTCAGTTCACTGTGTCAGAAAATTTTTCTATTCAGAATCTATTTTACATATTAATAAGTCTACCATTCATCCATGCTTAAAATATTGCTGCCATATATCGTTGGGTGCCCTGGCTATTTACCTATAGGTCCTTCATAAAATCCAAAGAAGAATCGGCAATATTACTGGTCCTGATCTGGCGGCTCAACTTCAGTCACTTTCCCACCACTGTAAGGTTGCCTCTCTGTGTATTTTCTATAAATACTTTTATGCTAATTTTTAGAATGAGCTCATCGCTATGGTACCTAAACATTTTTAATTTAAGCGCGATAGTAGACTGGCGTCAAGATCTCATCAGTTTACAGTTAAGCTGGCTAGATGTAGCTGTAAATTCTATGCTAACAATTTCTTTTCTCGCTTGTAGAGTTCCCTTCCGGTTTCATGTTTCCCAGACAACTTTAATCTGCAAAAATTTAAATGCAATGTCAATCGCTATCTAATGTCTTCCTGATGACTCATTTCTCTTTCTGCTCATTATTAATATTTCTGTTCCTAATTCTTCCGCACACTTGTAACCCTTTGTGTTCTAGCAGCTTTACTGCCTTGCATGGGATGATACTGATAATCTGCTCAAAACACATGTGAGTAACATGTCATCAAAACATTGATGGACTGTGAATAGCTCATCCAAAAATTTCAGTTCATGCCTTCTCTGACATCACAGCAAATGATGCTCTCAGCAAAGACAAAATGAAGACAAATGCAGATCAGAGGTGCTGTTTCTTAGCGTATTTATTCCATCTTTGGAGTATTTGTTCTTTCTCTATTATCAATGTTCCGTCCTTTGACTTTATACATTCTGTTGATGAGCACATATTTTGTCCTGTTAATTATAGTAACAATCAACAAAGTTGAAGAAACAGAAGAGGTGAATGAAGAAATAGGGACCAACCCCAACATTGCTATTCACTTCAGCCGACTCAAATAGCTTTACAGTCAGGGTGATTTCAGTGTGAACATATTTAAGTTTCATGTGATTTGATAGTCAACACACTCTACAGTTATGATCCTACCCATTCCTTTAATGACTCTATGGCTTTAGATCGAAGGGCAGTGGGGAGCATATTGCATATAGGTTGAACGGCAATTTCTGTCCATGGAGCAGAGGGTAACTGCATCGGGCATAGTGGTTCATGCTGAACTAGAGTAAAGGATAACACCTGACAAAGAATACAAGCTTGGACAATTTCTTCCCTCATCCTATCAATGTCTACTGCTGCGTTTATTGTCATCACTCAACATGACTACACCTATCAACGGCTGTTACCTCTTCCTGGCTTGACCAACCACCTTGCTATCCATTTTCGACTTGAAACATCTCATCCTCAACACCACCCAGCAGAGCTATCTATTACCTCGACTCGTTTACAAGGTATTCGCTTCACAATCAACACTAGTGACCTTCATCCCACAGAACAGGCCTACCAAACTCCGCCTACCTCGACTTGTTACCAACCACCCTGACCTCGATCAACCAAACGTGCACAGACCATGCCATATCCTGTGACCTCGGCCAGGTCAGCACACAAGAATTACGTCAGTACCTGGTGCTATCCTCACACCCAACTGTCATCTGGATAACTGCTGAAACTGGCATTCCATCCATCCTTTAAAATCACTGTACTCTCTACCAACAACAAATGTTGTTCAAATCTAATCTTTGTTATTCCGTTCTCTCACTACCAAACACTTAATATAACACATGTTAGACCAATATAATCTGGAGAAAGCAGGAAAGTGTTATGAGCATAAACCAATTGCAGTAGTGGAAAGTGTGAGTGTAAAGCTGCACTCGAATTTCACTGAGTAATATGATAATGTGTGGGAGAAAGACAAGGAGTATTAGATATTCAGTATAGATTACCAGGACAGCTGTTTTCTTTTCATCACAAGACAAGCAACAACGTGGATTGAAGGTGCACATTCTGAAAAAAATATCTAGAATTCACCGACCTTTCGACCCTTAAAATGCATGAGGACAGTTACGTATGCAAACTACTAGCTTCCAGTGTCAAGGAAAAGAACAGAATGGCAGGCATATCCACAATGCTGTATAACCAAATTTGTTTTTAGGTTAGGACAATGCGACTTAGACATGTTGAAACCTAATGTAATGGAAGGGAAAAATACAAATAACATCCCAGTCCTACCCCTCGGTAAATACGTCTTCTGGTGTCAGCTTCGACTCCTTGTCAGCTGCTGCCTTTTTGTTGTTGTTGTTGTCGTTTGTGCTATATGAAATAGGGGTAGGTAGGTTTTCCTACCATCCGGTCAATACTCCTCCCCCTTCTCTTGATTAAGAGTAGAGGCTCACACCTTGTTTCTTATTTAGGAAGGAGTTCCCGGAACTCTCCATCTCCTTCTCTCTGGCCTCTGTACTTGTGCTGCCGTGTTTCTCCCGTGATGTGTGCAGTCTGTGACATTACCTCTTCATTCTGATCAACAGTTGCATAATACAATTTACAACCACAATTTCACATGATAACTAACGACGATCAAAAAAAAAAAAAGCCTAAACCAGCCCCTAAAAATCACCTAAACCCTTTAACATTTCATTTTCCAACATCCGTGGCATTAGAACCAATTTCTGCAGTGTGGAATCTTTACTCATTGCGAACTGCCCGGATATACTGGCTCTGTGTGAGACCAACCTTGATTCGTCTACCCCTCCTCTGACCTCTCGATCCCCGGCTACCTTCCCCTCCTTAGATAAGACGCTCAAACCCACATGCATGTCCTTGGAGTTTACATCAAGGACCATCTCCCGCTGGCTAGAGAGTTGTCTCTTGACCATTCGTACATGTGTCTCCGGCTATCTCTTCTCAATGCTGTAAGCTACCTTTTCTTCCTTTATCGCTCACCATCCTCCCAAGACTGTGGTATAATTGAATGCATTTCTGACAGCATTGACAAGGCTCTCTCTCTTCATCCGTTTGCTCACATATTCGTGTTGGGTGATTTTAACGCCCATCAGACCAAGTGGCTTAAAAACGCTACTAATGACCTTGCAGGCATTGAAACCCTTAATTTTTCAATTTCGCAATCCCTTACGCAGATAATTGACTTCCCCATACGTTTTCCCTACAACCGGGACAGTAAGGCTTATCTTCTCGATCTATGTTTTACCTCCATCCCCGAGTCCTGTAGCGCCACGCAGCTCTGCCCTCTTGGCAATTCTGATCATGTTGTAATGTCTATCAACATCTCCTTCAACTCCACCCCTGCAATGAAACCCCTACCATTATAACCTCGTTCTGCTATCAACAAGCAGACTGGGACTCGCTCCGGGATTTCCTTGCGAGTTACCTTGGGATGTTGTCTTTACATTCCCCGTTCAAGAATGTGCTTCCAAGGTCTCCTCTTGGGTTAAAGTTGGAATCGAAGCTTTCATCTCTTCAAGGAAATATAAGGTCAAATCGCGCTACTCTCCTTGGTTATCGGCTGCTTGCTCAGCTACCATTGCCCATAGGAACCGCTTCTTCCACCTATATTGTAGCGACATGTCTGACTGCAATAGACGTTACTTTGTCTCTGCCCGTAACGAGTGTAAGCATGTCCTCAATGAAGCAAAGTCACTATTTGCTGCTCGAATGAAAGAACGTATTGCATCTCGCAAATTCGGCTCCAAGGATTATTGGCGTCTCTGCAAGAGCGTACTTAACAATAGCAAACCCTCTATACCTCCTTTGTTCAACCAGTTCGAGGTTCTGACTTCTTCTGCAGACAAGGCTGAATGCTTTGCTCGGAAATTCTCATTCAATTCAACGCTCGACTCTTCCGGTATAGCCACACCCGATTTCCCCCTTAAAACTGAGGCTCTATTGAGCGAGCTGCACATAACCCCGTCATCGGTATTGGGCATTATCTCTAATTTAGACCCCCACAAGCCTAGTGGTGGAGATAGGATACCAGCCATTGTCTTGAAGAAATGTGCGCCTGAACTGGCGCCTGCCTCCTCCAAATTATATAACTACTCAATGAATCTTGTTTTCCAGACTGTTGGAAGTCCTCATCCATTGTTCCTGTCTTTAAGAACTCTGGTGACCCTTCTGACCCTTTTAATTACCGTCCTATCAGTCTCCTACCTCTCTTCAGCAAAGTCTTCGAAGCTTTAATCAACGCCGAAGTAGTGAAGCACCTTATATCCCATGATCTGCTCTCCGACAAGCAATATGGTTTCCGTTTTGCCCGTTCTACAGCTGATGTGCTTACGGCCATCACTAAAATTGTTTACCAAGAAGCTCGTGCCGTGGCTCTAGATATCTCTAAAGCGTTTGACAGGGTTTGGCATGCCGACCTTCTTCGCAAACTTCAGGGTCATGGAATTTCAGGTCGATTGTTTGACTTAATACAATCATTCCTGTCAAACCGTGTATTGAAGGTCGTTCTCAACGGATTCTCCTCCAGCTCCTATACCACGAACACAGATGTTCCCCAAGGCTCCATCCTAAGCACTACTCTGTTTCTTATCTTCATCAACGATCTTCCTGACATCATAGATTACCAAGTAATCATCTACGCGGACGACACTACAATTTACTCCTGTCTCAAAAACAAATCTAGTGTCGTTGACAAAACTAACCTGGCCGTTCGTCTCGAAAAGGACCTCCAATCGGTTGTGAACTGGGGCAGGAATTGCCTGGTTAACTTTGAACAAAACTGTTCTCTATTACTCGCCAGAGAACCATCCCTGCCTCCCATTAGAATGTTTGACGCTCAACTTCTCGAGAGCTCCTCTTTGCGACTACTCGGCCTTACATTGACTGCTGACCTGAGATGGAACAAATACATTGAGTCAATAGTTTCGTCCACCGCAAGGAAAGTTGGCTCCTTGTGCCGCACCAGGAAATTTTTCTCGCCGAAGTCGATCTACAAATCAACCATTCGCCCTTGCGTGGAGGCATATATGGTCCGGTGCCCCTTCTGCTGGCATATATGGTCCGGTGCCCCTTCTGTTTGTATCAAGGTTCTTGATAAGACCCAGAGACGGATATGCAATGTAATTGGCCCTGATCTGGTATCTCGTCTGCAGTCGTTCTCTCGCAGAGGTGCCATCACCTCCCTCTGTCTTTTTTACACATACTTTCATGGTAACTGCTCCGAGGAGCTACTTTCGCTGGTTCCCAGACTTCATGAATTTAAGCGTTCTACTAGGCTGGCATTTCGCTCACACACTCTCACTGTCAAAACTGTTAAATATAGCCGTCTCTTCTACTCCAATAGCTTCATGTCTCGCACCTCTCACCTGTGGAACTCCCTCCCCTCTTCCTGTTTCCCTGATAGCTATAATCTCCAACTATTCAAATGTAATGTCAATCGACGTCTCCGGATGCCCTGATCTATCCCTTATCCTTCTCTTCATTCTTTCCTCTATCACTCCTATTTGCTCTAGCCCCAACTCTCTGTAACACCTTGCGTGCTAGTGGCTTCCCGCCTTGCTTCGGGTGAAACGCTTAAAAAAAAAGTTGTACAAAGGGGTGTAAAGGAAGATGAGAAAGAAGAGGAGGAGGAAAGGAATTCATGATTTGAGATATGAGATATCACAGGCTCAATAAAGTAGAAGTTATTCCTATTGTAAGCGCCCATTGAACAGTGACAGACAAAATCCAAAAGTGGCTGGGTAAAATTAGGGCAGTGGTTCAAACTGAGATGCCTCCTAATACAGCTTGGGACAGCCAGAATTCTGAGAAAGATTTTGTTGATATAGAGGGTGTAGAAATGGGAGGACCTGGTGTCATTTGTTATGACCCACCTCTGATCATTAAATTACGGTATAAGATCTGCTTGAGAAAAAAATGATGATGATAATATTAATAATATTAATAATTACTAGAAATTACTAATAACTTATCCACCTAATAGTTACTTCCTAATCTTTGGGTAGTCTGGTGCTAGGCCATAGGAATGAGTGAAGTTAACTTTACTAATATCAGCTGCAAGCAATCAGAAAGAGACAGCTGAAATTTTTCACACATATAACGAAGAATGAAGGCTTGGAGAATTTTAACACTTACAGGACATACTGAAGGCAAAAGAAGCAAAGAGAAAGGGAATATTCTACTTGAGTTTGAGTGAATGGATAGCAGAATGAGGACAAAGAAGTACGGTAAGGGATCAAAAGTTACATAGGGCAACAAAAGACAGGAAGTTGTGGAGAGCCAAGATCGCCCGAAAATAATCATCTCATAAAGTATTTATAAGAGAACCACCCCCTCCCTCCCTCATTCATGGCCGGGCTTAGCTTACAAAATAAGTGATGTAAGGGAGGTAACTCTAATAGTTTCCCGTTTGAATGTTTGCATGTTTCAATGTTTTTCATTTTTAATAAAACAGAGAGAGAGAGAGAGAGAGAGAAAGAAAGAAAGAAAGAAAGAATTAAAAAGCAACATAGAAACTTCACATCTCAAATTATAATCTTTATAACACAAAAAATATTAAATATAGAAGTATTTTATTTTGTTCAACTTAGACAAATTGGATCAGGTTAAAAAGAAAGGTCTGTGGAATTTATTCGGTTTTAAATGAATTACCATATTTATTCAACATGACAATTTTATTAGATAACATAGTTTTAGATTTTTGAATATGACATAAAGTCTGGATGTCCTGCAACTGCCATCACCAAGGAAAATAATGATCATGTTTACCATGTGTTGATGGATGACAGACTATTGACTGTAAATTAAAAAATAGCTAATGCTACTAGCATATCCTGTGAGAGAGTTGAGAATATTCTGGAAAATGAACTTGACATGACAAAGATTTCTGTTTGGTGGATGTCATGTCTTCTGACACCTGATCAAAAGCAAACCAGACTGACCACATCACAGGAAAATCTGACATTGTTTGAGGTAGATCTAGCTGAAGTAGATCTAGTTTCCTAACCCAGGATGAATGTTGGGTTCATTACTTTGAGCGAGTGACAAAGAGACAATCCATTCAGTGGAAACACCCCTCCTCACCTGCTCCAAAGAAGGCTAATTTCATTTCCTCTGTTGGGGAAGATGATGGCCTTAGTTTCTTGTGATGCAAAAGGCATTGTCTTTATTGATTATTTTCAAAAGGATCACACCATCAATGGAGTGTACTATGCCAATTTGCTGAAGCAGTTATAAAAAGCTATCAAAACCAAATGTCCAGGAAAACTGATGAAAGGGGTTTTGTTATAAGCAAATTAAAAACACCTTCAGTAATTAAATTTAAATGATCTCTTATCCTATCTTCTTTTGTGAAATAAGTCAGTGAAATAAGTCAGTATTAAATCCTTCATATAAAATATTTTCTGGATATAGCAATGGTACCATAGCTAAGAGTACTGTTCATAAGTGACTTTCTAGGTTCAGAATTGGAAATTTTGATGAACAGGACATTATGGGATAATGGCCTAGTGAATTAAAGCATTGGTTTGTAAATTTGGTGACATAGTAATTGTGAGTTCAATCCCTGGGTTGGGTAGTGTGTACTTGAACTCAGTGGAAACAAAGTGAGCAATAACTGAGCAGTACTAAAAATAAGAACTAGATGAGATATACCTAAACATGGGCTGTGAAACAAGAACAGTCTACTCCCATAGATTAAATAAAGGGTTCAGTTCAGAATTCCCTATTAGTTACCCAGATTAATATACACCTTATGAAGGATGTAGAGGACAATGACCAAAATGTTGTGATAACAACAACAAAGACAAGGACAATAGTCTAAATATAAATAGTATAAATAATGATAACTTTGCATCTCAGAAATTCAGTCATAAAATCTATGTGATGGATAGAAGACATAAAGTGATTTGTTCATTGTGTCAGACTAGACAATTTTTCTCACCAGAATCTTGTCTTACACTTTTATAAGTTTACAATTTGTCTGTGGATTGAATATTGTTGCCACACCTGGTCTGGTATTTCTGCTATGTATCTATAGATTCATGACAAAATTCAATGAAGAACATGACCTGGCATCTGGGCTTCAATCACTAACATAGCTTCCCTGTGCTATTTATATATTTTCATGGCAATTGTTCTGATATGCTTTCCTCTTTGGTACCTTAACTTCAAGAATTTAAGCAGAGTACTAGATTGGCAATTAGGTCTCATCGTTTTACTGTTTAAATTGCTAGATATAACTGTAAGTTCTATTCTGATAGTTTCTTCTCTTGCACATCTTGCTGGTGGGACTTGCTTCTTGCTTTCCTGTCAACTACGAATTTCAAAAAATTTAAATTCAATATCAGTCATCATCTTTGTGCATTTTGAATCCTGTTCTTTTATTGTCATTGCTACTTCATAATGTTTTCTCAGTTCCTTTCACTCTCAGTAACCACTTGCATCTTAACGGCTTCATCACCTTGCTTGGAGGTGAAATGATAAAAAAAGAAGATTCATTCTTACTGTAGATCTTGCTAAACACAATAAGAGATTAGCAATAACCAATGATAAAATAAAACAATTATAACAATATAGTGTAATAAAAGTTATATGAAGGATAGAAGATTTATTCCTACTGTTGGCATTATTAGCTATAATAAAAAATTAAAAACAATAACTAATGATAAAATAAAACCATTATAACAATATAACTCAGTATATTATACTGTAATGAAAGTTATGTGACAGACTCTTACTATATGGCCTAGCAACTTCAACATATGATTTTTCCTTTCCATATTAAGTCATAAACTTAGACAATTTTACTGAAAGGAATCACTTTATAGCTTCTCTTTGGCATATTTAAATTACCAGCATCATTACTCTTGAGTGATCATTAGTGAAAAAACATAGAATGCAAAACTGGAGAAAACAAGGCGACTAATAGACTTCAGTTAAAATATTAATTCTCATTATATTGGTGTTGTAAAATTACAATTTAAAATAGGAAATTGTTGTATCTTTTTGAATAACATTATTTTTGCGCCTGAATTCTATTTTTTTTCAATTTCAGATATCAATAAAGAAATCAAAAAAGGTCAATTTAAGTGAGATCAAAAACAGGATACTTTCAGAGTTATCTCCCTTACATCACATGGCAACGCAATTTTAGCAAAAGCAATTGTGTCACGGTTTTCAACCTTCAAAGTTCAAATCAAATCGAAGATTGTTGATCATCATTTTTCATTTTTTTTTTTTATCTGGGAAAGTATTTTGGTAAATAAGATTTGGGGAAAAATTTTTTTCTTTGTATTATAAAATGTAAGATTCTCCAGGATGAAATTATGAAGCTATTTTTAATCAAAATAAATAAAAGAAAATTCATAGAAAAACTTAAAAATATATTAAGAAATAATACCATCATATTTCTGACCTATAGATGTGATTTTTGAAAATCATGTACTGAGGAACTGGAAAACAAAACACACACACACACACACACACACTGAGTACTGCTACTGGTGTTAATAAAATAGTGCTCGAGGCCTCAATTCGGCACCTGAAGATTGCATTGTGCATGCAAATCAGAGTCGTGTTACTGGTGAGGAAAAAAGTATGTGTGTATATATATATATATATATATATATATATATATATATATAAATTTTTTCTTATATATATATATATATATACTTTTTTCTTACTTTCACGACACTTGACACTATACATAAAACAGTTGAAACCTAACCTAAACAAAATAAACTAAATGTCTATAATTGTTAACAGAAAATAAACTAAATGTCTATAATTGTTAAAATTTTTTTTTATACCAACGGCTTCCCATACTTAATACTTCTCGAATTCACTCTCTCATGGTCATGTGTGACATCATGAGCTGTGATGCGATTTTTGCTTCTAGTGTCTTATATACACGTGTTTATCGTTGCTTGGAAATCATTCATGTAAACAGAAATAGACTATCATCACATTCTTGTCTGTGTATTGCTTAATATATTGTACAGTAATTGTCATCTTTGATAATGGCTTATGTAAGCCAAAAGCTTAGATTGGATTAAAAAATATGTATCAATATTGTGATTTTCTTTCTTCGTTTAATGATAATGATTAAGCTTATCCGATGTTATGAAAAGAATTTACTTAAAATAAATAGACAACACTTGTCTATATTATTTAATGAAACATGTATGAATATATATATATATATATATATATATATATATATATATATATATATAAAGACAACTTGGGAAACTTCTATTATTTTTAGTATGTTTCAATGATGAATTGGTATTATCAGAAAAGAATTTTATTTCACAAGGCCAAAATCTACATTAGTAAGATACAATTTGATTTTTGTTAAGCAGCTGAAACCTTGATTTTAATTTAACTATATCCTTTCAGAAATTAGATTCGAATTAATTTCCTCTTAGTTACTTATTTTTATATATTTATTCTGCTTTTATTTATTTATTTATCAAGGTTGTCATATCCTTTATTGTTTCACTATTAATATTCGAAATTTTATTTGGAGAAAATTAGTATATTGAAATGAATATAAGTTTGAGGACATTTTTTGAAAGTTTTGGTGGTGAAATTAAGTGTAAGAAATATTAAAGTGCTGATATTTGAAATGATGAAGTCAAAGCAGATGATAGTTTTGTTTTTTTTTTGTTTGTTTTGCCACTCTTTTTTATAAATTTGGAAGTTGGAGAAGGCGTTTCTTTTTAATTAGAAAATTATCCTGTCAGAAAATTATTCTTGGTTGAGAGAAACGTTTTGTTTTCTGGTTTCATTGTAAAATGTTTTCGGCTACCACGTAAAATAACCATTAAAAGAATGTTTGACTTACGGTGTCAAATTAAATTATATAATTATTTTCTTAGACTTTAATTTTAGAAATATAGCTTTAGAGTTGCTGTCTATAGAATTTTATTTGAGAATGGGAATAAGGGAGTGTGTAGATTTTTTCATGTCAGGTGACTTTGGTTATTGGTTTTGGAAGAGTTCTGAAAATAAATTTGTTTGATATATAATTTATATACTATTTACATTATTCGGACTATTGTCCTCATCTTTGTCGCCATATTTATTACAACATTTTGGCCGTTGTATGCTTCGGCCTTCTTCAGGTGGTTGGAATGTTGAACTGAACCTTTTATTTCACTCACTGGGGTAGACTGTTCTAGTTCCACGTGCCATGTTTAATGGATGTCAGTTATCAGTTATCTCCTGTTAATTCCCCTCTCCAAGTTCTCCACTGCCTTAACCAGGTATTGAACTCACACACTTTGCCTTAAGAATGAAGAGACAAACAACAAATCAGCAGTTTGTGCAATAAAACACTGGCTAAATTTCTCCTTGATCCTATAGTTTGTGGTGCCACAGATCCTGTCTCAGCAACGCGATGATAAACAGCAGCAAAGGTTAGATGAATAGGCTGCCTTTGTTCTGGAAATGCAATCTGATAGAGCCATGCAGCCTCATGTTCATTACCTTTCCTGTGGGCATATCTAAAAATGATATCTGCCTGCTCATGATATGAATATCCTGACCTTTTTAAAAGGAACAGTTCTCAGTTAACTCACTAATATACATATTAAACATTGAAGACAGACTAGCCACCAATGTACATGAATGACAAATGTAACCTAGTGTACATGGTAACACAGTGCCATGTATAATATATAATATACTTTCTTAAATTTAATAACACAAAAATGAAGGATTTTTGGACACACACGTGTGTGTGTGTGTGTGTGTGTGTGTGTGTGTGTGTGTGTGTGTGTGCACGGGTAATTAAATGACAAAATGGGAAAATCCTGTTACAAATTCTGTCCTTTTAAAGGACTTCTTCAGAGTAAGTAATATTTTCATGGTTGGACTCATATATATATGCAGAGTGAGGGAAGAAAATAGAAAATATGGATGATAATTATACATCAAGAGAAATGTTGAAGATGCAAGCAGGCTTAACTTAGGATTTAAATTCTAAATTCTCAGTGTCTCCATGCACAATCTAGCTGACTTCATTCAGCTAAAATATGTGTAAAATAGGGTTTTCCCATTTTGTTATTCAATTACTCACCATATATATTTGTTTACATGTCATATTCTCCTATATGTATAAAGAAAGTGAAAATAATGCTATATTTTGGAATTCTTATTTCTTTTGCTTTGTTCTAGCAACCATCCCAGACATATACATCCATGAATAATTCCTGAGTGGAATATCCTGTTGTTGTGTTGTTGAAACTGCACCCAGGATCAGTAAAAAGTCTTGAAACATTAATCACATTAACTGATTTCAGGCCATTATTTTCAGTTTCTTTTCATTTTGTTTTCCAATTCATAATCAACAATGTATTTTATTGTGCATAAATAAAAGACTCTTTGTCTTTATTAGCCTTTTTCATTAATTACCAAAAGCTAAAATCCATAATTATAAAATTTAGAAGAGTAAAAATAAAACATTAATTTCCTTTTTTTCTCACCAGTGGATCAAGTTTTAGCAATGAGGGACATATTTTTGCTGCACACTGCATCATACATACCTTTTTGATTTCTTGCAGGAACTATTGTCAATTATTATTCATTTCTACTACTATTTCTTTCAACTGATTTTGCTTGCTTTTACTCAAAGTAGTAATAACCTTGTCTGAATTCCTTATGGGAAGCATTGGCTAGATGCAGTTTTGTTTTAAGCCAAAGTCTCAAGTATGAACATTTAGAGTAGATTTAACTCACTACTAATGATCCTCAAGTCCAGGTTGCTAACCATTAGGCTATAATGAAACATCTCGTTATAATCTTGTTTGAATTTCTAAGATGAAGTATTGTTAATTATTATTAATTTTTTATTAGTATTTATTTCATCTGATTCCTCTTAATTTTTGTAATCATTTGGTCTTCATAGCCTCATCAATAAGGCAGCTAATCAAGAAAAGCAGTCTTCTCAAGGATAAAGGACGTAATTTTAAAGAAAACTGACTTGGCTAACTTGGTGACTGCACATTCCTTTTAATCAATAGCCTGACCATTGTTCCTTTTGACAGTTTGTGGAGGGGGTTCACCATTTGTAAAAGAATTGGGGTAGGTATGCTCACTTTATATTTTATTTATTCAGTACAGTTACAAATTAGTGATCAAAATGTATAAAACTTTATATCACAACATTAAGAAAAGAATTCCTATTTTTAACAAATAATATTTGAATTAAAAGAAGAAAACTTTGGCTGTCTTGGAACTTCATGTCTGCAAAAAAATGGACTGTCAAAAGGATGATTTTTCCCTTGACACCACTATTATTTTAACTACCTTCACTCCTCGGCAATGTTTATTGTTTTAAAAAGCAATGATTAGAATTATAATAAAACCTAAACATATGAAAGTGAATTTGAAAGTACATTTGCTTTATTCTTGAGAATTTAATACAAAAATAATAAACAATATTTATTTATTAGATTGTTTATTTACACTATTTATTTATAATATTATTTATTGGAATGGTTGGCAAAACATCACCTAATTGCCAATTGATTCGAACTTTATAAAATTATAAATAATAAAGATTTCTTTATAGTTGGTTCACATATTTTAATAATTTAGTAAATGTTTATAAATTTATGAATAAAAAATTGTTTTCATATTTATTTCTTAATAAATAGGTATTTGATAAATATTGCATTGCATTAATTCTAACTGTATTAGTTTTTAGAATGTTGTAAATATAAAATTATTTTTGTAAATAATAATAAATTTTATTTCTAATAAATAAAGTTTTATATTTTTGTTGTAAATTCTCAAGAACAAAAAAATGTATAAATTCATTTTATTATATGCTTAGGTTTTATTACAATTCTAATCATTGCTTTTTAAATACTTGGCAGACGCACAAAGGTCCAAGATTGCCAAAACTTTCTGCTCATTTTCTGTAAAAAAAAAAAAAAAGCATAATTTGTTGGTATGAGTCTTTAGCAGATAAGTAACTTGATAGTAACAAGAGAAGGTAGAGTCATTTTATTACAATAGAAAGTAAGTATGAATCTGTGAGTGTAATATGTGTAAGTTCATTGTGGGAGTAATATATAAAAACAACTTTGAATGAAAATTACTGTTGGTTGTAGTTTGGAGCAGGGATTTGCATATGAAAGAAACAAATTGTAATCTGAATGTTTCTTTTGTGTCAGAAAGAGGGAGAGTGGATTAGAAGCTTCAATAGTTTCAATAGTTCTTGGTAATTAACAAAATAAAAGAAATTACTGATCAAAATTTGCTTGTTGTAGATAGCTTCAGCTTCATCCAATTACTGGATTTTGGGCTGCATTCTTCATTTTTGCCTCTTGTTAGTTATATGCTGAAAAGATAATCAGTGAAATAATGTGCAATTCTTGTTATCTCATTACAGACAAATAATTTATTAAAGTTGATACAGGATTGAGTAATTCAGATATTATATTTCTCACCTTATATTCCTGTTGGGATCCATTACAGGTTTTTGTTGACATCTCAGTGTTGGGATTCCAAACATATAACAACAACAACAGCAACACATCTTTTTAAATGAAGCATAAAAAATGGTTATTTTCTGAAGGAAAAGTAGAAGCAGAACGTCATTTGAATTAACATTCAGATATTCTTTTCAGAGATGTACAATGACAGTAACATTTTCAATTTTCCTTGCAGTGAAGTTTGTTTTATCAAGTAATTAAGTGTTTATAGTTTGTTTTTTTTTTAAGCGTTTCACCCCAAGCAAAATTTGGAGCAAGATCAGATAGGAGTGATAGAAGAAAGGATGAGGAGAAGGGTAGTGGATAGATCAAGGCAACAGGAGATACAGAGGCCAGTGAGAGAGAAAGAAAGAGAGAGAGAGAGAGAGAGTACAGGGAACCCCTTCCTAAACAAGAAACAAGGCGTAAGCCTCTACTCATGTGCAAGAGAAGGGTGCGATGTAAAATGTGTGGACAGACTTACTTTATGATGGTAAGCCTGGTGTTTCTGTTAGTGTGTAGACAAGGCCTTAGTCAGGATCTGCTAGCTGTCATCTGGTATTGTGTGTATGTGTAAATCAAACTTGCTTCCAAAATTGTTTTGAACCTTGAGAAACAGTATGCTTTTATTTTATATCTATAAAGGAGATCCAAAATACAATTTCACGTAAAGGTCTAAACTTTTTGAATACAAGGTTTTCATTAGTTAAAAAATAATTTCACTTGTGAAAATCTTTTTCTCAAATTTGTGGGAGTGGTGAAGGGAGTTATTTTTATTTTCTAAATGGCCCAAAAATAACATGTCATAAGTCTATAACTGCATCTGCCAAGTATTTTGGTGGTATTTGCCCTAGTAATGATTGTTTATCAAATAAACCTTCTGATAGGATTTTATTAGTTGAAAAATATATATAGAATTTAATTCCTATACTCCAAAAGACTAAAGATTTTGGTATAAATTTGAAGATGCATATATTCACAGTGACTCCAGCAAAAGGATTTGTCTTTTGAGTGAATGGACATCTCTTTTTCATTGATTATTAGAAATGAATGTTGACATTTGAATTTTCCTGTGCTGTTATTCACTTTTGTTTGCATAAAGTTTTAATAAGTCAAATAACTTGCATGTTTAACTCCTTCTAGAGTTGTTCGTCATTTCTCATTCATTTTGCACATTAATGATTATAATATGATGGACTGATAAAAAATTGTGATAAAAAACAACAGTTTATAAAATACACTTTCCATTGCAGTGTGGGTGGTGTCATCAGTCTTGTTTCATAACTAGGATCATCATAGGTTTTGGGTCTTCCAACATCAGTCCCCCACTTCCCTTGTAAACCTAAACAGGACTAATCAGATCCTGATTTACCTTCCCTCAACTGGATATCACTTCCAATTTCATTGTGGTGGCTTGATTGGTGGTTCTGAAATTTTATGTTTAATGATGTCACTAGCAATCAATGACTTGACCATTGGCTCGTGGTGACATCCCTGATCAGCTTTGATTGAGTCTATCAGGGAAAGAGGCCAAATTTTGGAAGACCTGAAATTCATTATCATTTAGTTTTTAAAACAACACTGATGATACCACCCACAATGAATTGGAAAGCATACTGTCTGTTGATGGAAACTGTTGATTTCAATCTGGTTAGGAATAACTGCAAAATACTTTCCTCTTCTCATTTTATAGGCAGAAGCACCAATGAAATAGGCCAGTTTTTAGTTTCTTCTGACTCAGTCCCAGTCTGTCTTGCCTTGAAGTTAGAACACTACTTATACTTGTCCAAATTTGCTATTGTGTGTCAACCCCAATTCTTAATTTGTGAACTTTATGCCATATTACTGTTGCTTTGCCTTATTACTGTTAATTTGCCTTGCATATATTGTTTGTTTACTTTATATTATTTTTTGCCCTGTTCTTTTCTTTTTCTTGTTATTGCTTATTGAAAACTTTGTCAATTCTGTTTGCTGAACAGTTCTGTTACTTATTTTACATTTGACCATGGCTACTCACTGTTGGTTTTTATCCCAACTCTCAGGCCATCATTTACTATTCATTATTATACGAGATGAGTGAGAAATGAAGAATAATCCTTTAACAAGATTTAATCTTGCAGATGAGAATTTTATTCTATTTATTACAAATACAACTTTATATAAAAAAGTAAATAACAACACAGGAAAATCCAAATATCAACATTAATTTCAGATAATCAATAAAAAAGAGATATCCATTCACTCAAAAGACAACATTCCAGAATTCTTTAATTCTAATTAAACTGACTGATTAATTTGGTGTCTTTTTTAAGAATCTGATGATTGATTGAGTTGTTTTTTTATTAATTATCAACCTTTTGTGAGTTATTTAAAGCTGAAACATATTTTGGATTGTAAAAATAATTTTTTTTGTGAGCAAAAATTGCATTAACAGTTTTTTGAGAATAACAGTGATATTTCCAAATACATATTCTCATATTTAACCTATATCTGAGGGAGGAAATGTATTCATACCTTTCCCAGAGAATTTGTGCATAAGTGAATGTAAACAAACTCAAGTTTTTTAGGGCTTTGCATAAGGATATTGTGGCAAAACTCACTTCAATAAGCAAACAACTGACTTTCCAGCCTTGGTTCCTGAAAGTTGGAATAAAACCAACAGAAATAAGTTGAAAAAACGAAACAAAAAAAATTAGGAATAATTAAGGTTACATAATATACTTTAGTAAAATATTTTTTATTTTAGTTGGGGTTAAAGTTTAAATTAATTTCAAGAATCATTCCTTTGTGCTTTCTTAAATAACATACTTTTAAGCAATAATGTATAAATTATTTAAATGATTTTTTTTGTCAAATTTAAAAGACAAAATAATTGGGTCAAGTATAGGATCACTTTAAACTGACATATAATGAAATTTGGGATTTTAGAGAGGAATAAATCCCTAGTTTTTATAAAGTGTAACTTTGTCTGGAATCAGGCTATGATGGTAGAAATTAGCTTATGACAACATCTGTTACCACCTTAGATCTATATGGCCTTGATTATTGACTGAAAGAAAATCAGAGAGTTAATATATACAAGATAAATTTTTATATAACACAATATATATATATATATATTCATGAATTATTCACACAAAAACAAATGCAAAGGTTAATGATTTAATTGGCTAGAAATCCATCCTTGCAAACAATTCAAATAATATACAAAAACGTCCGAATCCGTTATGAATGATAAAGTGATAGGTTTAAGATTCATAAATGACCTAGTGAATCTCTAGAAAGACAGACAGACAGAGAAAGACTGGGTATAATGGATTGGTAAATTGGATAGAGATTGGAAAATCGAAGAGATATAAAGTGCATAATAAACAAAGATCAAGAAGTTGACTACTGATCATGTGTCATAGAACAACACAATACAATAATATAATGTTACTGATAGGATGTTTAAGTCGCTTGGATGAACCAGAATTTGCTGAGACTGGGATCCAGTGTTTTGCAGCCCAGGCTAGGGCTAAAAAATTGAAAGACAACCAAGCAAGACAGAGAGAAAATGAAATAACTGACCTCTGCCTAGCTTTGGTTGGTTGTGAAGCTATAATAGAAATTTCTGTTATGGCATACACCAAACAATTGGAGAATTTGACTTTTGAGAATTTGAGAAACTTGGAACTCAAGATTTGACTATTGGGGATGAATTGATTCAATTACAGTTGATTGAAGGTATGGCTGATAAATTTCATAAATATAAGATATTGGAACAATTACAATTGAATAAATCGTCTTTAACTGCATGTGTGGAAGTTATACAATAACTGGAATTGATAAAAAATATATAATTCTACTGACGAAAATGTTGGAACGTACACTATAGAAAAGGAAGGCAAAAAATGCAAATACTGTAAGTATGAGTATGAAATTGACAGAAAAAAAGGTTCTGCTTTTGGAAAAATTTGCCATAACTGCCAAAAAAAAAATTTTTTTTAGTCTGTATGCAAAGTCAAAATGAAAACTGACAGTATAAAAAAAGTGGAAAAAGAGAGAATTGATGACGTTTTTTTTTTTTCAAGAAAAAGAATTCTTTTGAAAAAATTAAATTAAATGGCATGACGTTTCCAATACAAGTTGATACAGGGAGTGAAATTGTTCTGACCTTAAGAATTTTTTGAGAAAAAATGGTTAAACGGAAACTGAGAAAAAGTCATCTGAAATCGAGACAATTTGTTGGATCTTTTTATAAAAACTTTGAGATACTTCAGTGGAAAATTTGAAACCTGTGAGCAATTTGAAATTCTTCCCATTACAGTAGTGGAATGAAAAATATCATGGAGTACTAGGTATAGATGTGTTAAAGGTGGATACATCGAAATTAATCGGTAACGTAAAATCAGAAAATATAAAAATGAGAGTGTTAAAGGACGTATACAATTAAATGAAAATAATATCCCATCTTATTTCGAATCTCATAAATTACCTGTTCACCTTCTATTGTTGGTAGTTGCTAAGTTAAAGAAAATGGTAGAGGAGGGAATTTTGGAGTATGTTCCTCCAGGTGGCAGTAAATGGGCCTCTCTCGTTGTAGACGGGAAAAGCAGACGGGGATTTAAGAGTATGTGGTAATTTTAAAATTGGCGTAAATAATAAAATATGCTCAGATTCATTTTCTATTCCCAATATTGAAACCACTATCCACAAATTATGGGGCATGAAATGTTTTTTAAAAAATGATTTAAAATTGGCCTACAATCAAATACAGATTCACGATAAATTCAATGAAATTACCGTAATAAGCATCACCACAGGATTATTAGGATGAACGATAATGCCTTTTGAATGAAAACGGCAAGTGCCATTTTTTGGAAAGGAATGAAAAATGTGTTAACTGAAGAAATCAGTAATACGATTATTTATGAAGATGATATTTGCTTCGGTGCTACCACTAAAGACGAATTAAGGCAAAAAAACAGAACATGTTAAAAAATGCGGGGATGACAATAAACAGAGACAAATGTGAATTTGATTGTGATATATTATATTAAGGGTACCAAATTTCAAAAGAAGGTACTGCACAAAATCCAAAATTAATTAAGAAAATTTCAAAGGTGTTTATACCTAATAATAACAAAAAATTAGAGCCCTTTTTTAGGATTGGTTAATTTTTATAATAGATACCTACTAAAATACAGCGACTTAACAGAACCATTTGTTGAACTGAAAAAGAATAGCGAGTTCAAATGGACTCAAATTTAAAGCTTAGTTTTCAAGGATTTAAAAGAGATACTCATAGAAAAACCCATTATAAAAATTTTTGAACCTAGAAAGGAGGTTACTACAGATGCGAGTGAGTGAGCTGTGTCAGCAATTTTATCACAATAATGCCATCCAATAATGTACCTTTCAAGAAGAGTGACGGCATCAGAAATAAATTATTCAAATATTGAAAAAGAGGTATTGGCTATTGTCTGGGGCACAGACAGAGCTCGACAATTCTTAATAGGAAGGAAGTTCCTATTAAAGTCGGACCATAAACCTCTAGAATTTATTTTTAACCCTAGAAAGGATCTACCAAAAGTCACTTCTTCCAGGATTCTTAAATAGGCCATAAAATTAACGGCTTATGATTTTGACATTGAGTACATAAAAGGATATACAATACCACATGTCGATGTGTTGTCAAGGTTACAATTTAATAAGGATCAAAAAGAAAAAATGGAAATCCTAGAAGAAATATTATATTGGGTTGAAACTGACATATGGTCTCTACAAAGATTGGTATCGGAAACTCTACAAAATCTCATATTAAGCAAAATTATCGAAAGAATGAGAAGAAACAGGAGTAATTTTTCCTAAGTTAAAAGACAATATGAGGAAATCTTACTTATTATAAAACGCAGATTGTGTGTGTACGTTTATATATTGGATCGGATTTCCTACATTTTTCAACCGATTTCAACAAAACTTCACAGGACTGCGTAAAATTACCTTGCGGTGGTTGACAGCGCCAAAAATTGGAAAAACACAATTGTTTTTGCACGAAATCAATTTGAAAACACGATAAAACACGATTCTGTCACCAAAATGAAAGGGGGACAACTCATATCGCGTTATACTTATTATAAAACCCAGGTTGTTTGTGTGTGTGTGTGTGTGTTCGTTTATATATGGGATCGGATTTCCTACATTTTTCAACAAAACTTCACTTTTGTTTTGGTAGGTAGTGTTTCTTATTGTCGTGCACACTTTTTTCTTTATTTTTACATTCAGAATGCTTTAAAAATTCCATTTACAAGACAATTGTTTATAATAAAATTCTATTCAATCGGTAGACTCATAACGATTGAAAACAATGCTTTTGTTTGAGTTTGGGTTTGACCAATTCATAAAAAAAAAAAAAAAAAAACTAATTAAGACATGCGTATCCGTCCACCTTAAACAATAATCTTTGTCAATTTTATTTTTCAGTCTTCATGATGGTCGATACTTGATCTATCTCTTACTGTTACATCCCCGGGCAACGCCGGGCTCTACTGCTAGTAAGGTATAAATGAACGATGGAAAATGGTCTGATATGCAAAAGAGATGTGATAATACCACCAGAAACAGTAAGAACAGATATTTTTAAAAGTGTACATGACGATGCGCATTGTGAGATAACGGCTATGCAGAAGAGATTAAAATTAGAGGCATAGTGGCCAGGATATTATCGTGATATAGAAAGTTATGCACACAAATGTCCAAAATGTGAAGTAATAAATAATTTTTGACAAAGGAGAATACACTCATGACCTAAAGAAACGGAAACATAGTTTCATGTTCATATGAATCATGAACACATTATTGGCACGCGATAATTTCTAATTTTAGTAAACTCCTTTTCAGGGTGTCCCGAAGTTGTTAAAATTAAAGATGGAAAAATGACTACAATAAAACAAATAATAAGAGTTGTATTTTCTAGAAATGAGGTCCCTAAAACATTAATATCAAACAACGCACTAGAATTTTGTGATAAAGATTTATGTAATAGGTTGAAACAGATTGACTGCTTCCCTTACAAAATACCGCCGTATCACCCACAATCTAATAGGATTACGGAAAGAATGGTGCAGACAGTAAAAATTAGATTAAAAGCATTTTCTCCAAGTAGAAATATTATAAATAGTTACTTTGCCAAGGTTACTGGTAAAGTAACCAATATGTCTGCATGAGGCATCTTCTTATAACTAGGAAGTTTCCTCACGCAGATATATTGAAAAACCCATCCGCGTTAATGGGTAGACAAATAAGATCTCTTTAACAGTGACTTATTCAACAAATGAAAGGATGTTACATAAGAAAGACAAAGTAGCAAGCCCTGAGTGAGCTAATTTCATCATGCAAAGGGGACATAATATTTATCACAAAAGGAAAAAAGCCATATGGCCCATTCTGACCAATTAAGACTCAGCATTGAAGAGGAAGACGTTGTGATGGAAGAAGATCTTGAGAGAGAAGAAAGGATGAGTTCTTCAGATCAGGGTAATGTAATAATAGACAAGCCTATGCATGATAGCGGGAGTGATATGGTAGCATGGAAGAAGATCTTCATCACAAAGAAGAGGACATAAACCTCAAGAGGGAGAGGGTGACGGAGGCTGTAAAGAAAGTCGAGAACAACCAAAGGCATTAAACGTCTTTGGTTCAGAGAGGTGTAGTGGATTGGCAAATAGAATTGTACTAAGGTGATCCATAATTCAAGACTCAAAATCAATTTAAGGCCAGTAAGCGACTAGGATCGAAGGATTAATACGTGAAAGTTCGTTGCTGGATTGGATTAAAAAATTATTTTTTTTACCTTTGGATTAACTTAAGTTTATTATTTAAGATATTGAAGTAAGTATAATATTTATTTATTTATCTGAACTTGGTATAATTCATCTTGAAACAATTTTTTACGATGCGAAATTCACAAGTGTCATTTAGAATTTATCACATAAAGCTAACTTAAATTTAATATTTTTCTCTATTTTTCTTCTACAATGACCATATTAAGTATAAAATTAATTTTTATGAATAATTTGTTTTTCTCTAACATAACAGGTATTTTTTAAAAGTATGTTGAATTTTTTGTCCTTTGTAAATAAATAGAAGACATTAAAAAATAAAAATGTAATGTTTTTTACTGTAAAATTAATGAAAAATGACAATATTAAAGAATTTATCACAAAGTTAATGTCAAAAATTAAATTCAATAATAAATTGAATATTTTACAACTATTCTTAAAGATATGCCACAAAGATGTAAAAGAGACAACATTGTCTTGTGTTGCGTGTGATGCTGGTCAAGTTTAGGTCGGAAAACACGTGTCTCCTGGTATATTGATCCCACAACAAAAATGGCAGACTCGGAATGTAAGTCCGGGTAATAGTGAATAAAGTAACAAGAAAACTATATATATAAACAAACGATAATGTATGTATTAACGAAGCAAAGGCATACATGGACACTAGGATATTGCTGCATATTACTGAACAATGAAAATGAATGAAGAAAACATTTAAATACTAAAGAATGTGTTTGTGCGTATAAAATGTGTGTAGAAGTCCGAGTGAAATGTGTTACATTGAAGTGAAGGGAAAGGTGTTGGCGCGCGTGTGTGCTTTTCTCCGCGTTCGACCTACATCTTACCGCCCCTCGGTGAAAGAGAAAGAGGATGACAGGGAATATCACTGCCTATTTATATGTGCATCCCCTAGTGTTTTTTTTTTTAGAAAAGTAAATGGGGTAACTCCACACTTGTCAATATCGTCTTTCTATTTTTTTTTTTTACTTTTTTTGCGATTATTTTAAACAGCGAAATTAACAAAAAAGTCATTATAAAGAATTTTGTTACAGAAAGTTAATTTAAATTTTTTCTTTATACTATTTCTTCTTCATAACGAATATTTTGATTATAAAATTCATTTTTAATGAATAATTTGTGTTTTCTTTATAACACATTAAATTAAACAACAAAAATAAGGTACCCAGTAATTCGGTAACAGAAAATTCAGTAATTTTGATAAGGTAGGAAAATTTGGTAACTATGAAATAAAGACGATTGAAAATTAATTTTAGGATCGTTCTGGAGTGGGGATTTGCGAATAAGCCCCCTCCCTTATATTTTCGAAACAGAAATGAGGCTATACAGTTTTTGCTTCTTTAAAAAGAAATAACTATCTAAAAATTTATTTACTACTTTTTTTTATTAGAATAATAATTTGAAAAGAAGATACAAAAACTTAACTTTAACTTAGAGAAATCGATTTTATTTACTTGAAAACAATAGAGTATAGTAATTAAATAAATACTTATTTAAAAATATTTATTTAAAAATATTAGGTCCTTCCCCCCCCCTACAGAAAGTACAGCTCTGGTATTGTTGCAGTGGGGTTTTATCTGGACTGAAACCTACGATATTTTTAGATAATACTTATTTAAATGCATGTGCAGAAGGTGTGTGTGTGTTGGGCTAACCCACTTCAGAAAGTATGGTCCTGCTATTATTGTAGTGGGGTTTTATCTGAACCCCCATAGTTAATAATACTTTTTGAAAAATATTGGGGAAGGTGGCCTAGCCCCCTAAGTCCCCCTTCTGCAAGTATGGCCCTGGTATTGTTGTAGTGGTGTTTTATCTGGACCCCTCGACTTTCAGTTATTTAAAAATATAGGCCCACTCCAGAATGGCCCTAAAATCAATTTTCAATTGATTTTTATTTCATAGTTACCAAATTTTCCTATATTGTCAAAATTGCTGAATTTTCCTTTACCAAATCTTCCGTTACCAAATTTTCCTAAATTCAAAAAATGAATGTAACTTTTTACACTGCAAATTTTCTTATTTTATTTTGCAGAAATTCATTAAAAAATTTTTTTTTTAAGATTTTGTCTATAATATTATTCTTCATAACAACAAATAAAAAAAAATTAAATTAAATTTAAAAACATAATTATTTATGAGTATTTAAAAAATGTATGTTGAATTTTACTAGCATTACTGTTAAAAATGTAAAACAAGTTACAAAATTAACCAGTTTAATATTTTTCCAATAAATTTTAAAAAAATATACAGTAAAAATATTAAATTCATTCATTTTGTTTAGGTAATTGTATTTTAGGGAAAAGAAGTTGATATGTAAAATCCAAAATATAATTTTTCAAACTTTAAAGATCCCATGTCTGAATCCCAAATTTCTTCATCCTGGCATTCCTTAATCCATGTTTGTCTCTAAAAGATTTCTACATTCATACAAACTTTAAATTTTAAATTCTGAAAGCTAAATTCTAAAGTCCAAACCTTCCAGACCTTAGAATATAAGTTTCATACACTTTTTAAAAGCACCATGTAATTTTTCTAAAATAATAGTGAAGCAATTTGTTATCTTAAAAATTGATAATAAGGAAAAAATTTTAAAAGAACATATTAATGTTATGTCACTACAAAGGATTGGAACAAAACATTATGATTCTGATATTCTTATCAGGGCATTTGAATATTTTGCTACATCTCAGTCATTATATAACAGACTTCAAGATGATTTTAAGTTAACCATTGTGCAAACATTATCAGCTTTGGCATCAAAAGTCTCAAAATTAGATGACTTTAATTCTCTTGGTGATATCTTTAGTAAAATTTCTGAAAATCAGAAAAGGTGTATTCTTTTAGTTGATGATGTGTATACCAAAGTTGTTCTACACATTGTAGGAAATGGAGGAAATTTATTTGGTTTGGCTGAAAATTCTGAGGGATTACCAAAAAAATATTGGGCATCATAGTAAAATGTTTAAATGTTGGATCAAAAATTTTACTTAAAATGATCCCAGTTGCAAAATTAGATGCAACATTTTCATATGAAAAAATGTGATATATTGTTGATGCAATCAAACAATTAAATATTCAAGTAATTGCAAATGTATGTGACAATAACAGGACCCATCAATCATTTTTAAAAAAAATTTGTCACTGTTTTTAATAAGCCTTGGATAACTAAAACTGGCTCATCAATTTTTTTTTATTTTTGATTATATCCACCTTTTTAAAAATATTCAAAACTAGCAGCCATACCCAGCTGGTTGATTGGAAAAAACATTCAATTAGAATGGGGCAAAAACAGCATCATGTTTAGATGTAACAGAGTCTATCTTCTTCAATTACTTTAAAGTGCTTTCATTAAAAACATTTTGAATTAATGCAGTTACTGATATAACAGTAGTCTGTATTTATTCAATCATACTTAGCCGAGGACATGAATGGGTAAAACAGGCAACATGAAGACCCACTTCAGACCATAATTATTTTGGAGTTTTTGAAATTCAATTTGCCAGTGTGTTACCAGTGGATACATTCATAAAGGAATTGTTAAGTTTAATGAAAATTGGTTGAAAGATCAACAAAAAAATAAGAAACAAACCAGTAAAAATTTATATTTTTCACTATTTATGTGGTTTTTCACTCTTTGGGTGGACTAAATTATCAAGTTAAATGACTGTTAAACAATCAACTTATTGTTGGTTACAATGGAGTGAAGTTTGTATTAGATTGCTTGAAAATTGAGGGAGGTTTTAGTTTAAAATTTGTGTTGAAATCGATTTTTTGTTTTTCATCGTTTTTTTCACTAAATGCAGTGGCATAGAAATAAAAATGAGTTATCATCATGATGTAAGTAACCTACATACCGAGTTTGAACGAAATTAGAGGGAAAAAAGTTGAATTTATCGATTTTTGTTTTACATTATCAATTATTGATTTTTAAAAAATTATTGATTTTTTACACTAAGAACCTATCTTTTACATTGTACAATGTATGTGCCAAGTTTGGTCAAAATCGGTTGGATGGATCTCAAGTGAAAAGGTATCACACAGACATACAAACACACAGACATCCTCTGTTTTATATATATATATATACATAGGATTACTGAACTTACTTCTAAATTACTGTTTTATTCTGAAGGTAAAAAAATGACAGTAAAATGGGAAATTGTAAAAGCTTTTTTTGAGTATGAAATATATTTAATTGGTTAACTCCCCTAATTATCCTGTTAATTAATTTTGTTTTCTTGTTAATGTAAATTGATTTTAATTTTTAAAACTGTTTACAGGTAATATCTATTATTGTATCATAGCAAAATAAGTATTTTCTTTATTTTCTGTGAAACAAATTGTATATGTAACAAAAATCACAATAAATTTTGTAAAAATTATCAAAATTATTGTTTCTCTTATTTTTTTGTAAAATATTTTCAGACTTTGTTGATACACGATTTTGTAAAATACTGAAATTGCTTTCTGATTGTATTATGTACTTATATTTTCTGTAATCAATTGGTATAAACAAATTAACTCATTATTTTTACAATATCATTTAAAAATGTCTAATTTATGGCAAATAAAATTATTTTTGTGCATTTAGTTATTTTATATCTTTGTTTTTTCTTTGTACATTTGCATTTATGGAAATAAGTCAGTAATTGTAAGATGATTCCTAATATTGTATATAGTTGCTAATTAACTAATTAGTGGACATTACTAACAAGTTCCTTGCTAAAAATGTTTTCAGTAATTATTATTTAGTAGTAATTTAGGCCTCCACATGTCCGCCACCAGTCGTGGACCCAGTCACATGGTTGCCAGGCCTGGTATATAGATTGCCTTGGATTGTAGCTATTTGCATATATTAAGTAGAAGTATATAGTAAACTAAGAGACAAACCAGAAGTTGACTACCTTATATACTGGATAAGAAGAAATCTTGTTTCTGATTCATTTGCTAGACCAGGGGTAACTATTTGATGACTTAGGGTTTTAAAAACATTCAGTGTGCCAACAGCATACGTATTTTTAGACAAGTCAAAATCAATATACCTGTTCTACAATATATTTTATATGGTAATATTTAGTATATATACTTTAGTATATATTAAAATTAAAACAGCTAAATATCTTCTTTGCATTATAGTAGTTATTGGTTCGGACTTTGTGATATCATTTGTAGCTGCATGCCATTGTAAATTGCTTGGTATGCCATATGTGGCACAATTGACATAGTTTGCCAAATCCTATGATGTTTGTATCCTGATTGGGACATTTTCTGATTAGTTGGTCAAAATATTGACTTCACAACCTAGTGATTCTCAATATACATTTAGTTTTAGAGATGGTGAAATTTTAGTTATTATTAATTTGTTAATATTTATTTTTCTATCACTACAAGGCCATAAATGTGGAGCATCCAGCAAAGTGGCTAAGTCACTGTCTTAAGGTTGCTTTTACTAAAAGCTAACACATAATCAGAATAAATTAGCAAATTATTTTTACAAATTAAATAACCACTATAAAAAATATGAATTTCATTATGAAGAAAGGAAAGCTTTGACTATGTTTATGTTATATATGCATCCTTTAATTCTTTATTGGCCAAGTGGTTAGAACATTCACTTTCTGACCATGAGATCTGGGTTCAGATGGTTGATTTATCAGGAAGGTGATGCTATTAGTCTGGGGAAGACAATCCCAGCATGTGACTCCTTTGGAAGTTGCCTGAAAACCATACCACTGGCTAACCCAAACATTGTGAGTGAAATTGGGTAGACAGAACTCTGGGGAGCCATTGATGATTGTACTGGCACAAAGTCACAAGTCATCATGACTGAGGGGTTTGAGCATGCTGGCCATGTTCAGACTGTTGATCTATGCTCCATTCAGTATAGTTGTAGCATAAACCACAGGTGGACCCTGTGGATATTGAAACACAAATGTGTCTAAACAGGTGTCTCATTAACTTTTTATTTTTATAATTCTTTCAGTTGCCAGATGGAGAAGGTTGTTATAAAATAAAATAAGACATATCTCGGCTGATTTACAGGCAAATACTCAAGAGCGAGAACCGGGTGTGAACAGGACAAAGCCCCGTCACAAAATGACCATTAACTTTCTTTACAAATGTTCACGACACACGTGTTCCGGTCGAAAAATAAAATAATATTTAAAGTGCTCTATTTTTCGTCCAATAAAAATGCTTCCCTCCTAATTATACTCGCTTCATTTCTCGAGCCTGTTAAGCCATAAAAATCGCTATAAAAGGGGTCACACGGAAGTTCAACAGTCAGTCAACAGGTGGCCAGTGAACAGATCTGACGGTCAGGCCGAGCGATCAGCAGCAGGGGAGCGTCAACCACAAAGCCGGCTTATGAACATTACCACAAGGTAGCTGTCCCAAACCCTCACGTTCCTGTTGAAATAAACCACGTAAATCTATTTCTACTGTTGTCGTATTTCTTTCTTGCAACCATACACTTGTCTATAACAAGGTTGTAATGAAAATTTTTTATATGGACTGGATATCATCTGTTTCCCATTAACATATTTGAATCCAAATGATATTCAAGCAACCCCATCCCAATAAAACAACTTTTGATTACTTGAACTGTAACTCCTGACTTCCACTAGATGTTACACACAATGACTTAAATTTGATTACCCAAAATTGAACACTCTTGATGTCACTCATCTGCTGACTATTTATACACCCTAGCCTTAAAGCAAAAAAAGTTGATACAGGTAACATTACAGTAACAATGAAAGTAGTTTTTATTCTATCTAACAATTTATTTCCTAAGCTTATATTGGAATGGTTAGTGGGGATAAATATATCTTGCCATCCCAGTATAATCTTGCTACACCCACAATGATACAAAAAAAGCTGATGTGAATAACATTTGAGAGGAAACACTGCCTACATATTTACAGAAACTAGAATTATACAATAGTTTATTCACGCAGTAGATCAAATACATATTAGAAGATATAGAAAAGAAAAGTGAAATGAGGTTTTACTTGGTAGTTAAATGTGTAATGACTTGTGTCCCTGAAGTAGGTAGGCCATAAAAAGTGAGAAAAAAATGAAAAGTTTGAGTAAGTGTGATGTCATTCTTAGCAATTATGGCAACTGTCAAGGTGACTTACATTTCACACGTATAGCCAGACTGTCATGTGATACATTTCTTACCTTTTGACACGAGGATGTGACTGTCTCACTACCAAGTCTACCACTCCTCAAGTACCTGACTCTTCCTACTATCTTCTTCCCTCAATAGTAGTCACTGCCCGGTTCACACTCCTCCCTAGTCTTTTCAACAGGAGTTTCCTGTTTAGGATTGTGTTTCCGGTTTCTTCTAAAGTCTACTTCAACTCTATACTTCTACTAACGTCTTTGATTAAAACTCTGGAATTTTATTTATTGAATTACTTTTCCTTGTCTCAGTAGGAGTAGATTAGGTTACCGACCGGCTTACTTGAATGTATCCTCACTGTGTACTCACACTTATAATCTTATGTCAGACTAAGCTGAAATTAGTAAATAAATAGACATAGTTTAACTAGTTTAAAATTACGCTGAGAATACTGCAATTGTGAGAACTAAGAATTCAACTCATCTGTATTTTTTTTTGTGTGTGTGTGTGTGTGAAAGAGAGTATGTATGTGTATGTGGGTGTGAATGTATATATTGGGTGATAAGGCGATTAAATAATGTCCCTTCGTGGGAAATACGGTTAGATAGATAAATAGAAAAATGAGAGACATTATACCACACTGAGTACTTTTTTATCGCTAGGTGATTGAGACATTAACCTAACGCTTTTGAATTTGATTATGCACAAGTCAATCACCAAAAAAGTAAAACGACCCGTCAAATTTTTGAGATTTCAGTTCAAAATCATTTATGAATCAGAAAAATAAAAATAAAATAAATCCTTCATGACAAAGAAGGTTATGATTAGGATTTGTGTTTCTGGCTGCTTTTTTAAATCTTATTGTCAGTTCGTTGATGTAACATGCGGACACGCGATAAAATTGGCGGGTCGGTTGGTTCTTGTCAACACTCAATTAATAGATTTCATATTTTCACTTTCGAAATAATCGAATAATGTCGTGTCGTTTTTTTTTTTTTCCAGTAAATAAAATATATCTCGAAAGAAAAAAAAAACTGAGCGTCTTTATTTGGAAGAATTTGCACCCGACCGAAATGAATATGTTGCCTTTTGTTTTGTTCGACCGTTAATTTGTTACGACTTCTGAGTATTGCACAATAGATTTGTTTTCAAAGACATGTCACGTGAAAAGATCGCATGATGCTGTTGTTAGTGTTACTGTTTAGTATTTAAGTTAAAAGAAACTTCTGAAAAAGTTAAAAAAAGGAAAATAAATAAACAATCTGATAAATCTTTAAATTAATAACACATTGTGTTGTTTGTTACCAATAACATCCGAAACTTCTCATAAAACGTCATGATGATATGCTTTCGAGTTTATATCTCTCAATATCATGCTTTCACTCAGAATGCAAAACACGAAACAGATAACGTAAACTGATAACGAATACTTCTTTTTTATAGATATGAAAATATAATCACTTTATATTATTTACTTTTTTTGTTGTTTACTTTATGTACCAGCTGCTGGAAGAAAGGAGGTAGCTTAATTTTTCATTAAACTCCGCCTACAAAAGGGGATATAAATTCACTAAACACCGTTTACATTGAAAGCATTTCGATTTTTTTCTAACGTTTTCACGCAGCGAAGACAATTTGATTAGCTCTCCTAGTTTTAATTGACGCTTTTTTTTTTTTTTTAAAACAATATAACCATCACTGTAATTATTCTTCTAGCTTTAAACAGTGCACAAAAACAAGCGCACAAACAAAAATAAGAGAAAGAAGCGATGTTGGTGTTGATTTTAAGTTCTATTCTAGTTTCAAATGCAAATTTTGTCTTTAGTGTAAATCCAGTTATTTTTGGTAAGTACTGTAATTATATTCATATTGTTTTTATTTCTTTTATTTATTTTAGGAAATATTTTCATGATTTTTCGATTAAGGTTTCGCGTCTTAATTGATTCCATGCGAGTAATTTATTTTTAGTTATTGTTTAAAGAAAGAATGTTCTGTAAGGATCTCCCGTCAAAGTTATTATTATTTTTAATTTCTATTTTTGTGCTTCTTTGGCAGTCGTACACATGACGTAAAAAAAAAATTAACATTTTTTTTTTGTTTCCTTAAGGCTTACAATATCTACTAACATTTTCTCTTTTGTAAAAAAAAATACACCATTGGTAATCAACAGAAATCAATGTTTGAAACAAGTATTATTTTTTAGGATTACAACTTGTTTAGTTTACATAAATAAAAAAAATTATTAATCTTTTATTTTTTTTTTTTTTTTTACAAATTAGAAAACTTTAAAAAAAAAAGCCGGATATCATTCAACATTTAAATTTCATTCATACAATCTTTTAAAAAAAATTAATTTATTTTGTGTGTGATGTTCAGTTCAATTGTAGCTTGAACAAACTGTAATCGCAAACGTCTTCGATGAAATTTTGACAGCATTATGCTTGTTTTCTACGCCGTTGAAAACAAAACAACTTTTAAGTTTTTAAAATTTCTGTTTTAAATTCTCATTTTCTGCGATATTTTTTCTCTTCACATACCACCTTTTTTTAGCTTTCATATGGTTGCGAAGATACAGTGAACGACTTTTTATTTATTTTAAAATCTTTAAAAAAACCCAGAGGAACCGACACCTGACCATAAAAACAATAAACTTGTAAAATTTGATTTTCATTGTCATCTATTACAATTAGAAAAAAAAAAAAGAACGAACAAAAAACTTTGATATATATATATATATATAAAAAAAAATTACACCAGAACTCAACCCAGAGATATGTTTCTGCTAAAAGAAACTGAAGGATAAAAAAGGTGTGTACTGTAGTGTGAAAAAAGAAGAGGCTTCTTTTTTTTTTATCTGTGAAAACAAAACTTGAAAAAAAAAAGTAATTGTGATATAATTTATTTCCATTAAACGATTTTTATGTAAAAAAACAAACAAACAATTTTTTAAAAATTGCCAATTTACGGATTTTTTACAGTATGAAAACTATTTGCAATATTGATCTCCATTCCAAATTTCGAATATTTTTTTTTTGTATTTTAATTTTCATTTTAAATCCACTTAAAAAGATTTCTAATCAAAATTTTCAAGGTTAAGGATTAAAAAATATTTTTACAACACTGAAAATACAGACACGTTTGAATTATTTTAATTATTATATAACTTGGTTCAATAAGATTTTTTTTATTATGTAAAAAATATATTTTTTTTCAAAGATCTTACCTTGGAATGATTTTTTTTCTAAAAGAACATTCTTTCGTAACTTTTTAGTTTTATTTTTAGAGTTAATGAAAAAATATTTTCACATTCATTAATCATCAGATGTATGTTTGGTTTCAATTCTTGCTCTCTTAGCCACCCGCTAGTTTTGCTATTAAAAATGTTTAAAATTAAATATATGATAATAAATGAGTTTTGGATAGTTTTTTTGTTTTTTTAATAGAGGTCGAGGTCCAGCTAAAAAAGTCCTGTAACTGGTGAAATTTATAAATTTTATTTGTTATTTAAATGTTTTTATTTAATTATTGAAATTTGAAAGTCATTCTAAGCAGAATTTTACTACAAGCTTTCTTTTAAAAAGAAACTTCAATTATTAAACATTAAATTATTTAAAATTATAACATACAAAAAAAGAAAAAGTGATTATTACCTAAGTCATTCTTTAGACATTCTTACTTGTGATCAGTTTGAAATTTGGTATTATTTTCCCTTCTCTTTGTGACTGTCAGTAATCAACAAAAATAACTCTATAGTCTTTTATAGTCTTTTTTTATGAAAAATAAAATAAAACTTTAATGTAGGAAAACTGAGTCAGTGATCTCCAAAAAAATGTAACCGCCGAAAAATTTGACACTTGATTTTTTTTTTTTTTTTAAAGCAATGAAACATGTATAAATAAATGTGGTAATTTTTTTTTTTTTGTTAATTGAAGGCAGAAAGAACCTATTCTGATATAGATGTTGTTATCTTTTTATTTTAAGCAGACTCTTATTGCGTTTTTTTACAAATGTTTACTTTTTTTTGTGTAAAGTTTACTTTAACACAACAAAAAAACACTGTCGCTTTTTGGGAGGTGTGGTCGTAAAAACACACGTCGATTTTTAAAAAAAATCTTACAAAATTTAAAAATTAACTTAATTATTGGATTTTAATATAACTTTGACATTTGTGTAAAAAAAGAATTATTTTTTAAAGCTGTTTGTATTAAAAATTTTAGAGAAGACCTTTTTGTGCGATCACAGCACCACTCTTTTTTAATTCGGTATTATTCAATTATTGTGCATTGAAGCGGATCACATTAGCGAAAAAATGAAAATTCGGAACTCAAAAGAAGTTGTTGATATTGATAGCTTCTGCAAATGAAATAAAATATGGCCCTTTTTTGAAGATTTTATTTTTATTTACATTTCAGGACTGTCTGTGACAAAAAAAGAAAATTATTTTTTTATCCGAATAATTCCCAATAAGCAAAATTGAGAATTTAGTACGGGGTTGTTTTTTTTTTTTTCTAATATATTTTTCAAATAAAATAAAATGTACTACTAGTCACTTAACTAGTCTTACTCTTCTTCTGAAACGTTATTGAGGAAATTTCTGATAAGGTAAAGTTAATTTGAATTGATTAAACAATATTTACTGAGACTAAAAGAAAAAAACAATGCTCTTCTGCGATTTTTTTAAAAGTTTTAGTTTAAAAATCGCAGAAAATCATTTTTTTCTTTAACACTGAGGTGGGGAGGGGGTCTGTTTTTCTAGTGTTGAGTAATTTGTTGACAGTCTGATATTTTGGAAATTTAATTAATGGGGACAGAACTGTAATAAATTACTTGGCAAATACAACCTGAACTCTTGTATAAACTGCCCAGTATTTTATTTTTGAGTAATGTGATATTTTATCGAATTTTTTATTTCGATGAATAATGAATTTTTACAAGATCTCTGTGTGTTTTTAATTTTTACCATTTTTAATTCATTTCTATGAATCCTGAAAGTCATTAAAATCCAATTTTCTGATTTTAGCAAGAATTTCTAAATCCTGAAAAAAAAGCGCTCAATTTTCCCGCAAAAAACTAGTCACGCGTGTTAATGAAAAAAAAAAATCCAATGCTCTGAAAAAAAAAAAAATTAAAAAAATATTTTTACATAAAAAAATCCTTTGATCTTTTCTCTTTTAACGGATTTTTTTAAAATTCTTACCAATGTGTACCACTATTATTCTGTTTTTTGTTAAAAACTTGATGTTCGTTAAACAAAATATTTAGGGAAATATTCTGTCAAACTATTAAAATAATTTTAAAAATATTACATGACTGTTGATTGGATAAATGGATAATTACAGATTACTCTCCTTAATCATTTCCGATGTTCAATTGTTATCACTAGCTACGTTGTAAAAAGTAGTGATTGAAAGAATAAATACAAATGTATCACCTAGTTTACTTTCAGACAAATTTTAATTCGTAGAAGAATAATGTTGTAGGTAGGGATTTATCATACATGGAATTGTGGTAATTGTAATATGCAGATTAAGGAACAAATCGTAAATTTTACTAATTAAATAATTATAAAAATAAATGCTTTATTTTACAGATGGTGAAAATGATGAGGACTACAGTTTCAAAGTATGACTTAGTGGTAGAATAAATAAGGATTTATTTTTTAATAAAAACCTCTAAAGTGCATTGAAGCATTTATTTCTAACGTCTGCATGCAAACCATTTTTGCACATGTTTTCCATGTAAAACTGATTGGTCCAATATTGACTTGTGTTTATATATATATATATATATATATATATATATATATATATATATATATTCAATTTTGTAAATAAAATAGTTTGCTTCCTAAATTTTTCACAATGTATTTGAGTTATCAACGTATCATGTGAGAGAAAGTTTTTAAAGTTAATGATTGTGATTGTTATTTAAAAAAAAAAAACAAACCTTGATGATCAACAAGAAAAAAATAGAAATAATTAGTTTAAAAAAATAAGATATTCTTAGAAACAAAAGTAATTCAATTTAGAGCTGTTAGTGTTAACACAACTGTGTCACTGTCGGTCATTCGGCAATACAAATATCACCGTACCCACCCATATTTTATTTTATAAGTTAATTTTGCCATGGCGCCAATTAAATCAAAGAGCACGCAGCAGAATCAGGCCAGAGATAGGACAAGAACAGTGCGGGTTCATTAAAGGCACCAGAACAAGTGAATGTGATATTCATGCTCAGAATGTTATCAGAAAGAGTGATAGAGATGCAGAAGGACGTGTACCTATATTTTATAGACTATGCAAAGACCTTTAACAAAGTACGCCACAAGGATCTGCTGGAATTGCTCAGCAACGTTGATATATTCAGAAAAGATATCAGAATAATCAATACTGGCAGCAAACAGTATGCATGCGCATAGGGAATGAGTTCAGTGAATATACAAAAATAGAAAGGTATGTAAGGCAAGGATGCATCTTCTCACCCAACCTTTTCAACCTATACAGTGAAGCAATTCTGAGAGAATTGGAAACCCTACTGGGATTTAGCATTGGCAGCCATAACCTTAACAACATGAGATATGCAGAAGACACTACTGATAGCAGACACGGAAGAGAAATTACAAAATCTCCTACAGGATGTAACAACGGAGAGTGTGAAAAAAGGACATGAAGCATAAACTACAAGAAGACAGAATGCACGGTTATCAATAAGAGGATGAGCCCGAAATGTGATTTGCAGGTTGGGAACACTAGAATCAAGCAGATGCAGAAGTTTAAATATCTGGGAAGCATCCTGACAGAGGATGGTAAGTGTGACACTGAGATCTGTAGGCGTATTGAGATGGCCAAGGACACATTCCAAAAGCTGAGAAGAGGATTGTGAGACAAGAGGATCTCTTGGTAACAAAGAAAAGAATACCGTTGACATCTGTTCTTTTTTATTTTCCTCAAAGATGAAGAAGAGACTCAAGGTGACGGAGATGAGGTTCCACAGGAAGATGCTAAGGATATCATGGACCGAACATGTGAGCAATGATGAGGTCTTAGAGAGGTTGCAAACATCAGAAAGAGGCTGCTGAAGTTTCTGGGACACATAATGAGGAAGGAGGTCCTGGAGAATATGATACTCACGGGTCAAATAGAGGGAAAGAGAGACAAGGGAAAACAATGTTTGACATACTTGGTGGGCTTAAGTAAGTGGATGACAGAACATGGTCTCAGGGAGGTGGCAGAGGGAAGGAACTTACTGAGAGCTGCAAGAGAGAGAGAGGGAGGTGGAGAGCCATGATCACCTACATTCTGAAAGGACATGGCACATAAAAAGAAAGAAGCTGTTTTTAAATCTTTGAGATGTTTTCCTATTTCTGTATACGATACAAATTTGGGCTCTTTTACTTTTGTTATGAAAGTAAAAGAAATCTTAAGAACTCACTTTTTAAATTTTTATTTTTTTTAACAAAACATTAAGAGTTTTGTTGGTAATATGATATAATACATATTGTTTATAATTACAGCACTTTTAATAGTAACACTATTTTACAATAGTCTGGGGGTAAAAAAAAAATTAACTTTCTTGAGCTGTACTGATGATATCTGATATGCAGCCACATTTTGACCTTTGAAATCCTTCTGACAGAATAATGTTTTGTTTTTTGGGTTTTTTTTGTACTTGGGCGGGGTGAGCAATGTTTTGCATAGTTCAGTTGTATAATAATGAAACTCTTTTATTAAATCATTTTCATCTGAATTATTTTTTGTGAGAATTTTAACATTTTTAAAATTTGAATTTACTTTCACGATTTTTGCTGATTAAAGTAAATATTAAACTGTCTCTAGTTGTATGTTATTGTTTTAATGAAAACTATTTATTTTTTGACAAAAATAAGACTTTAATATTTTTTTCATCCACTTCTTTTTTATTGGCTGTGTCGAAAGTGATTTCAAAAGTCTTCACTTAATTAAAAAAAATGCAGCTACACAACTGAAATGAATGTTCAAAAGAAAAAAAACAAAACATCTTACCTGTTTGTTAAAGCAAAAAAAAAAGTTCTATGCATGATTGAGAGTTGAGGTTTTTAATTTTAGAAAAATACAAAAAAGTATTCAGTTAAATGTTATTCTTTTGCTTTTGTCCTTATTTTTCATCTTAGAAAATGTCAGTTATTGATCATCAAAAATTGAAGGATATAGTAAAAGATATTTAAAATTAAAAATTGCAGGATATAATAAAATCAGCTGATTCCATAAAGGAAACATTGACTAAACAGTGATACTATTGGTTGAAATTTATAAAACTTTTTCAGTAAGATAGAGCATAGTTATCACTCTTTGCTACTGTTGATAGGAGTTTCCTTCTTAACCTTTTGTTTAAGGTAGTGTGGAAAGTCAGTATCTTGATTTATAATATTTCTCCTTCGAGTTACATGTGCTGCTCATTTTGACTGTTTTTGCTGTTGAAAGTCTTCCAGTGATGTGGGATTACTGCCACATCAGGTTGAAACACTGATTTTTGTACAATCACCAAAGTTAAGCAATGTTGAGCTTGGTCAATATCTAGATGGGTGAATAGCAGGTGTTCTAAGCTTGAATGTATGGTTGGTGTGAATCGACCTTTTCTCCCCCACCTATGCTTTAATAAGTATAAATTGTATTACTAAAAATCATTATCCCCCACCCCCACACAAATTCTTACAATTCAAAAAATATAATAAGCAAGAAAAAAAATGAATCAAGTGATACAATTTTTATTTGGTAATATTCTTTGTAGCACCTATCTGTAGGGTCTAATGAAGGATTGCCTTTAAGTGATTGATTCATTTTTTACAGGTTATCAACCACCCTTTGTAAGTTATTTAAAGACAGAAAATATATTGTAAGAATTTTTTTTTTTTATAGATAATAATGGTTTAGTGATACAAGTCTTACTAATTCCCTTATAACTGGGTGATATAACGAATTCATACCTTTCTCAAGGGTATTTACATGTAAGTAAATATAATGTTCTCAATGGGAATTGGAACTTAGCTTTCTGATTAACAAATCAGAGCCATTATTCATTACACCACCTATATATATATAATATATATACACACACACACACACACACACACACACACACATCTCTTTTAAAAAGAAAGAAGTAGCAAACATTTTTGCTTATAATGTGTATTTGTTTTAGTGTATATATTATATTTTATTCTTCATATTTTTGCTACACACGTTTCCAGTCTCATGACCCTCTTCAGGTACATTAAAGGAATCAATTTCTTTGTTTTTTTTTTAATGTTTCATTGTTCATTTTCTGTATTTGTAGTGAGCCTTGATCTCATTTTTTCGACTGTTGGCAAAAATGAATTTCTGCCTACGTGATAATAAAATCATTAGGTCTGGTCTTAGTGGTGCAATGACAGGTGTGTTGATGATAGATGCCCCCCCTATATATATATATATATATATATATATACACACACACATACATGATGCAGCACTTGTTGCTACATCTTTTCAATGGGCTCAAAAATTGTAAATGGGTTTTCTTTTGGGCTTACCATTAGCATAACAAAGACCAAAGTTGTTCATCAACCGGTCCCTCACCTAAGCAGATAAGTGGTATCAAACAAAAGTATCGGCTCATCAGTTTCCATTCATCCCTATCAGAATCGAGAGAAAAGGTGTGAAATATGTGAAGTCTTTCACTTACCTAGGAAGCAAAATGAACTTTACACTTGATGACAAAGTTGTTCATCAAAAAGCCAAAGCCTCTAACACATTTGGTAAACTTTTTTATTATCTTGAAAGAGGAATTAAATAAACTGGAAATGAAAATCAGTTCACAAAGCTGTTGTCTTTGCCACCCTTTTGTACATATCAGTCTTGGATTCCATATTGTACACATCTAAATCATTTGGATGTTTTCCACAAGAGCAGTCTTTGCTTAATCTGTGGGTACACACTTGAAAACAAGATTTAAAATGTTTGCAAAGTGTAAAATTGGAAGCATCAAAACCTTTTTCCACTATGTTGTTCAGACTATTCCTCATCTTCATTGCCATATTAATGTTTCGACTATTGTACTCTCGGGCTTTCTTCAGGTGATATTTGATGGAATTTTGAACCAAACCCTTTTAGTCCATTATTTTGTTCTAATTTCACATGCCATGCCTTTGGATATCTCAATTTCAGTTAATTCTGATTGATAACTCAACACGAGAATTCATCCTCTCATCCACTTTTCCTTAAAGAACACAATAATGTAAAACGGACACTAGTTAACAATGGATTACCTAACTACTTCATTGACCACCAGATTAGATTATTTCTTTCTAAAGTAACTAATAATGATACTGAACATACAGATAAAACAATAACATTAGCATCTACAAAAGCCAAATTCATGTCAACTGTAAGCAAGACAAATTTTCTCTTAGAAATATCAAAGAAATATATAACCCCATTCAACCTGAACAAGAAAATTTAATTATCTATTACAAAAAATTTTAAACTGCTAACTTTACTATCAAAAACACAAAATTAACACTACTAAGAACAAACAGTATTTAAGAGTTCAAATGTCTCTTAAGGAACTCTATATATAAAAAAGAAAAAAGCAACAGTCAATAACTTTAACTATGAACATGGCCACAATGTGCTAAGCATGTTTGGAAAATAAAACATTCCTATAACTTTAGACACATACCTAAAAAAAAAAAAAGAAATCCCTCTTGATAATGGGTGAAAGTGCTCAGATATGCAGAACTTTTGAATGGTTTTTACACACTTTGTTTCCAGAAAAGAAACACTAGTACTAACACAAGAAAAATTAAATAAAAAGCTTAATCACAGTACCTTGTCAGTAATCTTTAATGAAACATACATATATTGTGTGTGTGTGTGTGTGTGTATATATATATATATATATATATATATATATATATATATATATATATCTCAATCACACATATCCATTGCATACTAAGAAATTATTAGAATCTATTTAGCTTATTCTATACTTTGCCTAACTACAGTTAACCATTTTTTTTTTTTTTTTTTTTTTAAACACTTTTATTAGTTGGTCTGTTGAACAATGTTGTTGTCAGTCACGTGGTGGGGTGAGTTTCTTTAGGTTTTCCCTTTTTTATTTTCTCTCGTACAACAAGTCGGTGCAAATGGAATCAAACATCATAAAATCACTTATGATATTTGAAATAAATATCAAAGGTCAATAGATTTAAAATATACTGACAAGGAAAATTAAATAATTTTTTAAAGTGTCATATGTGTAAACAATAAAACGATATGTTTTGAACTTAAAACTTTCAGAAACATCAATTCACTTAAAAAAAAAAAACATTATTGACAGTCTGATCAATGAATACTTCTGGCCATTCATTATCAATAGTCATATTAGTAGTTACTTTGAACTTCATTAAACCATTAAAAAAATATATCAACTCTTTCTTTTACATTAAAAGTCACTTAGCAACAATTTGGCAATTACTCACCAGTAAGAATTGCAGACATCAGGAAATGCCTTAAACTTGTTTTGAGTCATACAGAAGTACAGTCCTGAAGGTTCATTCTTTGTGCCAAGGCTATTCTTGATAAGAAGGTTTGACCTTTGTTTGCAAATGTGACTCAATGGTTCAATAATATTTTAGTTAAATAAATCAAAGTTCTCAGCTGATTCACTGTAGGAGTATGTTATGTGTACATTTTTTACTGCAAATATGTTTAAGAAAACAAAAGTGTAGCATTACAAATTTTTGTGCAATTTTTGTAGATTAGTATTCAGTAGACATTTCTCTGCCCATAACTTTTGTCAGAATACAAAAAAAATATTAAGTTTTTTGTTTATCCTGTTCATAATATAAATACAGTATCAAATCAATCACTGGCTTCTTAGAGTTATTTGTACTTTGTTTTTATTTACAAATGTCAAGTTTTAAACTGTCCATGTCATTGATAACTATTATAAATTAGGGGTAAAAGGACAACATCAGTAGTAGTCAGTTATCAATGACTGAATCAGTTTCAAACTTGACTTGTGAGTGAATATTGCATTAATTTTTTTTTTTTTTTATAAATATTATTTAACCCATAGCTGGTGGTGGAGATAGATTCATCACATAAGTGAATGTGACACCCAATTGGAATTTGATTTCTCATTCTGTGCTACTATCCTTTACACCATCTGCACATCCATTTATGATAGAAACCTTGTACTATACCAATATTCCACATTGAAAACGTCTGCTTGCCTTGAAAATCTGCATTAGAGATCCTCTTTTTTCTTGAGTGTAAATGCCATCTACTGATTTCAGTGGAAAGTATGCCATACACAGACACACAGACACACACACACACACACACACATGATGGCTGATGCCTTGTTGTTGAGTATGACCACAAGTATTCATTGCAAGACCTAGATGTGGTTCTTTAAACTGGACAAATTTAAGACCTATGGTACAAAATTGACAGACATGAGAAACATACATTTTGTTGTTATCGAGATGAATTTTTATGACTGTTTGCATGTCTTTTCGGCCCACTGGCTGACTTGCAAAAATAACATAAATTCTTGGTACTTAATACCATTTTGTAGTTAGTCAATGCTAATATTTTACTGCAAAAAGCCTACCAGACGTTGCAACTGAAGTTCTGATATACACTACAGTTCAACAGTTTGAAGCCACTACTGGTAATTTTTTTTAAATTGGTCTAAAAAATAGTTGTTTTGTACTTTAAATAAGAGAAAATTATTATACATGGTTTAAAAAGGAAAAAAAAAGAAAAAGTGAAACCTTTTTTTTTTTTTTTTTAAATACTTTTCTGTCAAGTTCATCTCATGCTAATTCTGGGGGTGGCTTCAAACTTTTGAAATGTAGTGTATATACATTTTTATATACCAGTACAATGTTAGGAAAATCAATGATAAGGTGGAAAAAGTTTTTCATGTGATGCATTTTGTCCTTAGGGCTTCATTGGACTAAAGTGATGTTTACATTAATGTAACTACAAACACATAAATAAAAGAGAGGGGAGACTGAAATGTAAAACTTTATAAATGTGTTTTGGTCTAGCAAATTTAATTTTTTTTTTTTTTTATATTATGGTGAGCTGGCAATTAATGCACTTTCTATACATTTTTGTCTTAGTAAAAGTGTCACCCTCAAATACCTCCTAGTTGTCTAAATGTCCAATACCCATGGCTGATCAATAAGGTGATTGCTTTGATCCAGACTTTGCCTTATCCCATGTTGTAATTGGTTTTGATCATAAGGTTGGCCAGGATCAAATCATCAGGTATCTTCGCATTGGGCTGGTCCAGTCAGAATGAAGATGCAAGAAAAAAGAATGAACACATGAATAAAAAAAATAAATTTCTTTTATATATAATAATAATAATATATATATATATATATAGTCCTTCATACAATAGTTGGTTAATTTGTTGTCAAAATCTAGTAATTCACATGGGGATGTTTATTGACCCAACCCACTTCTTAAGTTAGATGTGACACTTTGCTGACCTGGTGAAGTTTGGCACAAGGCAGATGTCAGAGGTTCTTTTAGGCAGGCAGTTGTGTGGGCTGTCTCTCATCCCGTGGCTGGAGCAATCTGTCCTAGTCACTTCGACTCCTTTGTATTTATTGACATCCACCTTAAACCAGTGTGGAGACATGAAGTGGTTGGGGAATTTGGTATTTCCCTTAACTTCCAACAAAAAACCCTTTCTGCTGTCAGGGTACTGAAAATTAATTACTTCCTAATTTGGGAGATTCCCTTTTTCCACAAGTGGTGGTTGCAGGTATTGATCTGCCTCATAACTTCTTTCTTCTCTTATTAGCATCTCCCACTAACCCTCCTCAGTGGGTGGTATCTCATCTGTGCCTGTCACCTCGACCACTTTTCAACCAATGGTTCCTGACTGTCTGGTGAGGCTTAATCCCCAGATCATTGATCAAAAGAATTATCTTTTCAAATTTCTGCCTACACAAAAATTCTTTTCCCATCTCGGTCGTATTTCTATTGTCCAGAGTAGATGTGAACCAGATGGCTTTTTCCTTTCAGTCCCTCAGGGACATTCTCCAAGAAAACCCTCATTTCTGAATTATAATTTTAATCCTTATCTGATTGTCTTCATTTCTGTATTTTATGACCAGCACTTTTAGCTGGTGGTCATCAATCAAGTGTCAGAATATCGCCATATGGCTCCTTCATAAAAGAAATGTTTTAAACTAGTATTTTGGTTTCTTGAGAAATTTTGCGTTTTTGAGAAAGAAAATCTTCAATCTTTCCCACAATGTTTCATTGGTATATCATTCATTCTATTCATTAACCCTTATTATTTACCAGTGGGCTATTGGTATATCTGTTGTTCTATTCATCAGCCTCCTTATTATTTACCCATGCTAAATAGTGTCACAAAAGTAATTAAAAGAGAAAGCAATTTACTAAGACAAAAGTGTATAGAAAGTGCTTTAATCACTAGATCATTCACAGTAAATTTGCATCCAGGTTCTTAAAACATTTCACCTTTCTTGGCAGATTTTCTATTATCACAATGTGGGATACTTAATAACAAAAGTGATAAAAACAAAAGATTAAAATTTCAGCATTCGCTCTCTTTTGTGCGCACGTTGTTACATTGACATTAGGTTAGTCTGATGCAGTCGTAAAGGATAAAATATATCATACAGAAAATATTTTCCACTTTGTCATTGATTTTCCACACACACACACGATATTGCACATTGAGTGCTGGTGTTCATAAAATAGTGCGCAAAATAATATAACAGCTATTAAGTATATATTAATAAATATACATATTGTCCCACACCAGTAGCTCTGGGTTTCATGGACAACCTAATCTTCAGGTGCTTGGTAAGAAACTGACCATTATATAATTTAAATTTTAATAAAAATATCTGGTTAACAAAGCTGGCACAGTCCTTATATGGGGATTGTGGGTTCTGATTTAAAAAAATAATATATATTTCATTTAAAATAGACTGGATTTATATTTTATATTTAGAATAAACAGGGATTAATGGTATTTATTAAAAAAATATATAATAAAATAGACTGACCTAAAACAATATAAAAAAAAAAAATAAATTGTGTGTATTTGGATGGAATGCCAGATCACATAAGTTCTGAAAAATTCTTGTTTAACTGACTGCAAGTCCATTGTATCTTTTTTCTATCAGTTTTTTTTCCCTTTGAAAATTATTATCTCCCTAGAATTTCAGTAATTCTGAAATTCTAAAGTTTGTCTGTTCATTCATTTGTTGCCTCGAAGAAACAGCTTGGTTTATTTATTTATTCAAAAAGTTTAATATTGTCTTGTATCATCAATATGGTCTTCTTTCTATGCTTGATACCTCTGTGAATACTTGCACTTCTCACAAAATCTATTATAAATGGAGGGTCATTCAAAAATACACACTTAAGTAGGCACCCGGGCCGGGGAGGGGGGGGTCGTCAGTGATGTTATTTGACTTGGCTCATCAGGGTGTTTCAGGTCTTTCAACATCATACACCCCATCACCAAGTCAACCCAATCAGGGAACATCAATCCCTGATTCCCCCCCTCTCAATCAAACGCTAACAGCAACTCTGACCTTTTAATGAATTAGACGAAGAAAGACTGTTTTCTGCACACCTGATTGGATGTCAAAATATAAGAAAAAGAATTTTTTAATTTTGTATACCGGTGATGTCTGTGCTCACTATTTAAATAAATTTTGCACTCAGTTGAGGTATTAGCATTATCTCTTGACTAAAAAAAAGATGACAAACTCTTCATTATTTGTCAAAATATCATTGGTGAATGTGTTTTTAATCTTGACACAAAAGGTTAAACATGGCTCAATTTTAATAGTGCTCTTCACCATGCCATTGCAATTCTAACATTTATTGATGCTATTGAGGAAGTAATCATAAAAATGAGTAATTTAACTACTGCTATTTCTTTTACAAGTATTTCTTTCATCTTAATTTTTGTCTCTTGCCTGTGAAAAATTAATGGTTATTTGGTAATAAAAAGCAACGGATATTAAGATGAAAGTAGTACTAATCAAAATATTAATAATTTGACTGTTTCATTTGCAAAACATAATGTTATATCTATTACTACTTTGTGCATATAAACAAAGATGATAGTGTATTGGCATTCCAAAGTAGGAAGAATTTTAAAACCTAGCGTGGCCAGGATGCCAACCCGGGCTGCGTATTAAGTTAGGCTCACATTTTTTTTTTGTCTGCTATCTTTATTCTGGCTTCCTTCGACTCCTGGCATTTCCGTCCCTACTGGCTGCCCACATGTCGTCCATAACCTTTCCCGTACACTACAGTTACAATTACTATAGGAGGTTTCGATATCGGACTCTACCAGCAGACGCACAACGCCAGCACCAGATATTCGATATGCCAACAACATCGCAATGCCAGCCTCCCAGCACTGACCAGATACCGTTGCTGATGCTGCACACTGAATTGCCATGCCAGCTCCCCATTCCCGCCGACATGTCTAGTCTGAAACCTGACCAGCTAACCAGCAGTGATCATCTGCAGTGACCAGCATTGCTGCAGCTACCAATGATCACCTGTGACGACCAGCAGCAATCACCTGCAACGACCAACCTTTCCCGTATAGTATCGGTTGTAATTACTACAGTAGGTTTCAACACTGACTTCGACCAGCAATGCCTGCACTGCCACGTCCAACTGTCGACACAACTGGAACGAACACACCTCAACATCCCGTTATCAACCAGATGTTCCGGTTGTGTTGACAGTTTGGTGTCAACACAACCAGAACATCCGCAATCTCTTTCCAACCGTTGATGCAACCGGAATGTCTGCACCTAAATTCCAACTGTTGATACAACCAGTCCGACCACCATTACGATGATTACCAGATCAATCTACCCAACTGCCTCTCCTTTGTAAATAAACTTAGCATTAATCATACATATCCTTGTTCTGTCGTCCATTTTGTTTCACCTTGTCAGATTTCACGTCTTTAATACGAAAAAGCATTAGCAAGTCTTTTGTGACCTCATCATCTATGATATGGGGGTGCTCAGGCTGTGGTTTCATATCGCCCCCACCTCTAAAGGGTCCGCTGAGATTTGGATTGGATGACTCTTGCTGATTGGCTTTTGTAGCTGATATGAAAAGACAAAAGATAAGAATTGAGAGTTTTGTTTAATTTTCATTTCTCACCTACCCTCTTATAGTTTTCTTATCCTGCTGTCATTACACTACCAACATGATAGCCCAAATCTTTTTCTGGTATTTTTATTGAAAAACATTGCAATTACCCAGACACTATTTCTTTAAGTGGGATTGGCCCGATAAATTTATTATGTTAATTATGTGTGATCAGCAAACTTTTACTTGCTGTTTTTTATCTTAACAAAATAATTAAAAAATGCTTAATCTGTGAAGAGAAAACCCCTCCTTAACTACAACGTGTGAGGATTTTTTGTGAAATATCTTACCAGCCATTCCACACAGTCATTGCTTCCCTTAGGACCTGTGAAATGTCTTGAATTAATATCATGTTCATTGTCAGAGTAAGGAAAACCAGAATCAAAAAAATGTCTTGATATATCAGGGCAACCACTCCTAATTGGTCACTCTAATATTTTATACTTATACTTTAATAATTACGAACAATCCCTATTAAAACAAAATGATATCTTCCCTAATGCATTAGTCCTGTATAGCCTTATATAGAATTTTGTTTGGATTCCAGATCAATTGCACATTTGCTCATGCAAGTGCATAATTTTATCAAAAGAAAGAAAGAAAAAAAAGTAGTAATATAAAGCATACTATATTGGGACTTGTTCTCACTAGACATGTTTTTTTTTCCTAAGACCATATGAAGTGTGTGTGTGTGTGTGTTATATCTCAGATATAACTAAAAATATAGAAAAAAAGAAACCTTACCTTAACGAGCATGTTTTGTCTTACAGCAAAGTTAAGTTTTCCTTTGTCTTCTATATAAGTAAATGCAAATATCAGTGTGTCACACTTTTTCAACCTTACTCCTAAAGGCTGTAGCCCAACATATACCATTTTGGAATCGGGCTAATTCCATGAGCAAATTAAACACATTCCAGGATGGATCTGGACCAGCAATCCTGAAAATTTGGATTACAAAGTTTTCATTACAGTTAATGTTTTAGGGGATTTTTTTGACAAATTTTTTTTTTTTTTTACAATAACAATTTTTATTAGTTGGAAATAATTGAAATTAGTCCAGTGAAAGTCACCCATGAAATAATAATTGTTTGTATGTAAAGTAAGGACTTACATATATCAAATTGTTTTTAAATTAAGTGATGGCAAAAGAATTATCATTGAGCTTTTAAAAGGTATGTCATTCACATCTATTCCTCCCTAGCTATTGTGATGATGGCCAAACCAAGAGCCCTCCACAGGAGCTAGCTTAAATATAGTTGATATTGTGGCTTTTAAGCTAGTAATAAAAAAATTTAAAAAAAAAACATACATTCAAAATATATCCTACATATTTAAAATTACTGCCTTGCAAAAAAAAAAAAAAAAACGGTACTTAAAGTTAAAAATTCATTTTAAAAAATAAATCTTTCTTGAAACTTTGATTTTTTTAGTTTTAATTCCAAGCTAATAGATTAAATTTAGTATTCTTAATAAACAAAATACTTTTGCGTATTTCAAATTGAATTTAAACTGATGGAAATCTTTATCAACTTATCTATAAAATTAATAAATGTGTCCATATTGACAGATTTGTCAACACAATTCCTTTTATTAAAAATATCTTTTGAAAATGAAATATTTTTCTGAAATGTTATTTGAGAGAAAAAAAAAAAAAGATGAGATATCCCTAGAAATGGATAGTGGCATGAAAATAAAGTATCCTCATGCCTCAATAGCTCTTGCTTTTAAGTCTGTTGGAAGTCCTCATCTGTTGTACCTGTCTTTAAGAACTCTGGAGACCCTTCTGACCCATCTAACTACCATCTTATCAGTCTCCTACCAATCTTTGGCAAAGTCTTTAAAGCTTTAATCAACACCGAAGTGCTTAAGCAGCTTACATCCCGTGATCTACTCTCTGACAAGCAATATGGTTTCTGTTTTGCTCGATTTACCACTGATGCGGCCGTAACTGAATTTGTTTACCAAGCACTTCACAATAATGAAGCTTGAGCTGTGACTGTAGATATCTCTAAAGCATTTGATAGGATTTGGCATACCGGCCTTCTTCATAAGCTTCAGGGATATGGAATTTCAGTACGATTATTTGACTTAATACAATCATTCCTGTCAAACCATATAATGAAGGTCATCCTAAACAGATTCTCCTCTAGTTCCTTTCTCATGAACATAGGTTTTCCCCAAGGTTCTTCAAAAACAAAACTGTTCTCTTTTGCCCACCTCAGAGAACCCTCCCTGCCTCCTAGACTGGCATCCACCCAAATATCAAGAACACTGTTTAATTCATAGCTAGGAAGAGACTGGTTTATGCTTTCTCCAAAGACTTTAGTGCGAAATAAATATAACAGTATGCTAAAATTTTAGCTTGACTATCTATTAAGTTACTCATAAGTCCTCCTGTAATGTACATTGTGGATTAAAAAATAAAGATAAAATTTTATATCTGTCTATATCTCTGAGATGATGTATTATGATTACTTTATTTACATCATTCAGACTGTTATTCTCATCTTAATTGCCATATTTCAGCCGTTGTATCAGGACCAATAACATTGCAGATTAGGTTGAAAAATGACATATCTTTTGAAAGCAATATTAAGAAAAGATAAGTCACTAGATAAATCACCAAATATATCCCAACCTCCACGATTATCTACTAGCCTAATGTTTTGTATGCAGTTATTGATAAGTCAATTTATCTTTCCTGACCCGACTCTAAACTTTAGAAGTATTTGAAGTAAACTTTAGAAGAAACCAGTAACCCAATCCTAAACAAATTACTATTAGGGAATAAGAAGAAAATTTGACAATTTCACCCAAACAGATCATTTAAGATTGGTGATAAAATTTTCTTTAAAAGCTTTAAGGCTGGAAAGGAAAATTGGCAGGAAGGAAAAATTATTCAATGCCTTGGTAGTATGATGTACATTGTCGAAGGTGGATGATTTAGTCAGAAGAGATATATAAATCAAGGTCTAGATATGCACAGAATAAGCAACCAGTACAATTTAATTTACTGATGGACATACTTTGTGATACAGTACCTATTCCTAAAACTGAAATTGTAATACGATGTCAGTGTAAGCGAAAACATAATCTGATCGAAATGTTGGAAGTGGAGCCTTGTTGGAAAAACTGTTTACTAAGAAGAGTGCAGATCTATAAAAAAAGGTGGTGGTGGTGTTTAGATGAAAACACCACTCCAGAAAAGGAGTTGGACTCATCCAAATACATAAATACGGGTGCCAAGAATCGTTATTAGGAAAAGGAATAAACAAGTAGAGTTAGAGATCTAGCTTATCTGCTTACTACTGATTTCAGCAAGACTACGTTGACTCCAAATCACATATTATTTCTAGATAGTAGTATGCAATGAAGACCTAACAGATAGCTACCAAGAAAATCTGTATCCTGGCTTTTACTGACACAAGGACATCAAACTGTCACATAAATATAGAGAAGAAAGGAAAAGGCTATTATAGTCATAGTCTTAGATATAACATTTGTCATTATTATTAAGTCTAATATACATGAAAACACTTTCCCTGGGCTGCCTCAAAAGCTGAGAAAGTTATGTATTTCACACTGGGCTCAGGTTGCTCAAAAAGCCCAAGTAAAGAATTTGGAATGCTGATTTTCAAGGCAGTCTGACCTTGGAAAATTGTAGTGTGTCTTGTGAATGCATCTTGGTGTATGTGGCCATCTTGTGAATGCATCTTGGTGTATGCGGCCATCTTGTGAATGCATCTTGGTGTATGCGGCCATCTTGTGAATGCATCTTGGTGTATGCGGCCATCTTGTGAATGCATCTTGGTGTATGCTGCTATTTTGTTAGGGCATTTTAACATTTGTGGCCATCTTACCATTTTTAGTAAATATCTTTTTTTTTTTGTTTTAGGTGTTCAGAATTTTTGTATACAAAAAAAAATTGAACTTCTTTTAATTTTCTGTATTGTCTTTTGGTCATTCTATTAGTTTGTTAGATGTGCAGGTAGCATAATGGTTATCAGTGCAAAAACATGAATTGGTAAACTGAATTGGGGTCTAGCCTGTTGCATTTACTTTGCACATGGGGAAAAGCAGGGATCCCCTTATTTTCCCCCTCTCTGTTATTGGTTAAATAACATGGTAGACAGTCCTCTCTAACCAGTCTAGGAGGAGGACAGCTCTTAATTCAAAACTGTTGAGCAGGCAATGGGAAACCACTCCACTAATTTTTCAAAGAAGTTATAGTAATTTACAGATAATAAAGGAATGTAGAAAGCTAACATAATCCTTTATATCTTGAAAGGACATGGTATTAAACAAAAACAAGTTCCTTGACATAATTCACATTAGTTTTTTTTTTTTGTCTCCTTGTGTGCAATTTTTGTTTTGTCATTTACTAATCTTATCAGTTGTCGGGTAATCAACGCTGACCCCATCTCGTTCCAGAGTCAGATTATAAGTAAACAAGATTTTGTTGGCTCATATCAACTTCTTTTTTGCTTTTTTATCTAGCAAAAAAGTTTCATATAAGCATTATTTATCATACCTGTGTTATCTAAGTGACTTTCTGTCACTTAGATAACGCACAAAGTTTCGATGAGGAGGATGACTCATTGGTATCAAGCAGGAATGCCATTTTTTGAAAAATTTGCAAGATATTGTATTCATCAACATTGTTGACAGAGCAAAAATTTGTATCCGTCAGTTGTTGAGAAAGCAATAAAAGAACAGGAATCAAGAAGACAGTAGGTAACAATTAACATTGGATTATAATTTTTGAAGATCAAAGTTGACTGGAAAACAAACCAGAAGAGTTTCACAAGTGAGAAGTGTGAGAGAAGAAACTATTAGCATAGAACTTAGTCACATCTTGCCATTTCAACTGTAAAATGATGAAAAATAACTACCAATCTAGTATTGTGCTTAAATTTCTAAGGTTAAGGTACCAAAGAGGAAAGATCAGAACAATTACCATGAAAATATTTATAGAAAAGGCATAGAGAAGCTACATTATAGCAGTAGGGAAAGTGACTAAAGCCTAGATGCCAGGTCAGGGCTGATAACATTGCAGATTCTTCCTTAGATTTCTTTGGATTTTCCTTGCACTGGCAATTTATTTCTGCTATCAAAACTCATATGACAATTTACAAATACTAAGGACTTTATCCATGCATATTTTTAACTTGTATGTAAATCATGGATTATGGAATTTGAAAGCATAAAAGATTAGGTGAAGTCTGGAATTTTAACAAAGAGTGGCATGCAATTTTTGCTAACCATTTGGGACCAGGAAATTTCCCATCTTATCAGTCAGCTCCAAGTGGTTAATATTTTCATTTATTCATATAATGTACTTTTCACACTTGATATCTTAAGGTTGCCTAGATAAAACACATACACACAGTTTTGAGTCATGGTTAAGAAGCTTGTTTAAGAAAACCATTAGATAGTTGACTAAATTGGATCATTACAAGTATGTTATAACTGTAGCCTTGTTTCATACTAAAACTAAGTTAATATCTAAGTGCATAAAACATACAAAATCCTAAGTTTATCTCTTTATACTTAATAAATAATGTAACTTTTATTTAGAAGCAAGTTTCCCCATCTCCTAAAAAGCAAAAAAACTTCACTTGAGTATTTATAGAAGAGAGATAAGTGGTGTTGATAAGTCTTTCCAAGATAATTAATAAAAAATAAATATATTACATAAATATCATAATCTTAAATTGTGTGACTTAATTTGCATGAAGCATAGTCAATTATTAGTATTTTGACTAGTCTTCTTTCTCTCACTTTTACATTTTACTTTTATACAAGGATGTGCTGAAAAGTTCTCAGCCTAAAAAAATGTTTGATCAGATTTTGGGGAGTTGATTATAGGAAAAACTTTCATAATCCCTTTGGTGTCAGACCTCTGATTGGTGGTATTGAGGAGTTTGGAACCAACACTTAATTGATGTTGTTCCCAGGTCCCCACCTCCCTGAGTAGTCGCACCTGTTAGGGTCCTAGCTATGGGCAAATAATGAACGCAAAACACTATGAATGTATATAAATACATATTTCTATTAGATTTACCAGCAGTAGATAGTTTATCTGTAGTTGAAGGCATACAGTTGCACTCAAAATATTTAGATTTTGGCATTAAAAACTCGTAGAGGTTGATATGCTGCTAAACAAAATCAACCAAACCAAACCCTTTGTTGTCTGAATTTCTTAGTTGAAGCATTGTCATTATTATTAGCATTGTTAGAGGCTTATTTTATGTTTCTTGTTCATGCACCTCACTTAAAAATGGTCATAAGATGGGAAATCTTAATAAATAGATGTTTTATTTAATAAATAAATTGTAATAAATAAAAATGAAATAGATGGAAGTGTAAACCTACAATGCAACCCTTACCCAAGCTTTCCATCAACCAGCCAATGGTTACCCCACATTGCATTCTGATCTTTGATCTTGTTGTACACTGAAAACAAGCTCACAAGGAAATACAATAAAAGATAAACACCATATTGAGAAATAAGAATGCAAATCCAGTTTTTTATATATAGATGTTTTATTCAGGGCTTTACCTGTTTGTTTGGCTGGGTAAGTAGGTGGTATGTTGGAATTCTACTATGACAGCTCTCCATCCCCTCCCCACTAACTCCTTGCCCATCTACTTTCCCCAATGTGGTGGCTTACAATATGAAATAGAGACTTTGGGACCACTCGAGTGACACATACATCTGCCAAGTATGTACCAGAAGCCTTCTTGATCCCATGCATAACTGTTAATATAGACCACTTGGATATGTCCTATTTCTGGTTTTGTTGCCACTTGACTCTGAAAATCTGCCAAACAGAAACGCTTGAAAACCATCTTTTCCCTTTTGATGTGGGTGTCCATAGTATCACAAAAAGCTCATAAAAAATTAATATTCTATGATATGCTGAAGATATTGTCATATTTACAAAACACATTTGAAGAGTTGAAAACAAAAAAAAAGCTTTTGCTGGTTATTGAAAAAAGGTATTGGTCATTTTTTTTTTTTTGTTTTTTGCAGTTCCTGGAGATGGAGGCAGTCAAATTGAAGCAAAGCTAAATAAAACCTCAAGTCCTGCTGTCTATTGTGAAAAACATACTAGTTACTATTACACATTATGGCTCGACTTGAGTCAGATTTCCTTGGCTCAAAATTGTTTTGTGGATAACATGAGGTGAGAAAAATCGGAATTATTTTTTTTTTCTTTTTATGTAAAAGCAATAAAAAAAAAATGCTGGGAGAGGAAAGTGAATTTATAAATTAGAATTCTTGAGAATAAAATTTTGGTTTTAATATTTAATAGCTACCTGTGTATACTATGTGCTCTCTCTCCTCAGGACATTGGCAATGATGGTATTGTATGTGTCCACCTTAACTACAATATTTAAACCCTTAAAACTATTCTGATTCAGAATGTTCTCAGGAAGGTTTCAATAAACAATTTATGTACTCTTTATATAAGTGAAGATTTTTGTAAATCGATATATATATATATATATATATATAATAACGTTAGAAAGCATCACCAGAATAAAAACATGTTGATATTTTAGCATTTCTAATTTAAATCTGACATCATTCAACTATTTTTAAATAAACAGTGTCAAAGTTAGTGAATGAATGAATTGTAGAATATTCCATACATTTTCATTAATGTTTGTTTTTTTTTGTTTTTTAAATTAAGTTATTTTACATAAAAATGCAAACATAAAAAAGTTAAAAATCTCAAACAAGTTTTTATTTATTTACATAGATAAAGCCTATGTCATTCAATTATTAGTAGCAAAAAAATTATATTGAAAAAGGAAAAGAATATATGGTGAAAACATTTTATTTAATAAAGGGCTTATTTGTTTTAAAATTAAAAACTTTTTTAATGAAAAAATAGGCTCTCTTTCATTACAAAAGTTTCTACTTTTTATCTATTAGAATAATATTAAGCATAAAAACCTCTTTAAAAAAATATGAAAAATTATTGAATTAAGATGAAGAAAATTTTTTTTTTTTTATAATTACACTTGAAGCAAGGTGGGAATGCAACCAGGAAGCAGGGGGTTACAGAGAGTGAAAGTAAAAGAAAAGACTGGATATAAGGGAGACCAAGGAAGAGATAAAAGCTGAACAGGGTTCAAGAAGATAGATGGTGGGTGATGTTGCATTTAAATTTTTAAAGATTGTAGTTATTGAGGAAGCAAAGGAAAAGAAGGGAGTTCCACAGGGAGGAAGTGTGATAAAAGGAAGTAGAAAGTTGGAGTAGAAGTGGCAGTTACATTTATCTAGTTCAACAGTAAAAGGGTGGGATCTAGATAGCACACTTAAACTCATATAGTTCAGGCACTGGGGGGAGGGGGGAATGCTCATCAGTGCAGTAGCCATAAAAATATTTGTAGAAAAGACAGAGGGAAACTGTCATGTTGGTGAGAAAGTGACTCAAGTCAAGATGCCAAGTCAGCACCAGTTACATGGCAGATCCTTCTTTGGATTTTGTCAAGAACCTTGAGATGAGTAGCAGGAGCACCTGACCAGATATGGCAACAGTATTCAATGCATAGACGACTGGTAGATTTGTAAATGTGCAAAATGGACTTGGACAAGAAAAACCTTCTGGCACAGTGAATCAACTTTCTTTGCAGTAGATGCAACTATTGATTCAATGTAGTTGTTCCACTTCAAGTCAATTGAAAATGTGAGGCCAAGACGGTACAGGGTGTTGCTCGCCATGAATCTAGCATCAGCTATGCTAATGGCAGGCAGGAAAGTTTCTCTATGGTGGGTAAATGAGAGCAGTTTAGTTTTGAAGGCATTGAAATTTGAGCCATTTCCTACCCCAGTTAACCACTGATTGGAGCTCCTTTTCAGGAGCAGCTGCCAGATTGACTTTGATGGATTTGCTATTGAGACGGGAGTAAATGGTAGTGTCACCAGCATAAATGCCTACTTTGGGAACTGATGACATCAGAAAGATCATTGATGGAAACAGCATAGGATCCAGGATAGAGACTTGGTGGACACTCATGTATGTGAGAAAAGATCTGGAAGTGAGCCTGTTCAAAATTACCTTCATTTCATGATTTGATAGCAATGATTGGATTAAATAAAACGATTGTCCAGTAATACCGTAGCTCTGGAGTGTACATAGAAGATCAGCATGCCAAACCCTGTCAAATGCTTTTGTGATATCTAGAGCTACTGCCCAAGCTCTGCTGTTATTATCAAGCTGAGCATCCAGGTGAGAACCAAGGAGATGAATGCAATTTAACTTGGTATTTCCTTGCTGGAATGAAAGTATTGATGCTGGCTTTCACCCAGAAGGGAACCTCAGATGCATATGATGATTACAAAAATACATTCCAAGGGACATCACGAAGGAAGTCATGGAACCAGTCCTAATCTGCTTGTTGATAACAGAAAGATCTTCTGTTGGTAGGGGGTTCTTGGCTGGTGGGGCAGTGGAAGGAAATATTTACAGACACTACCACATGTCAAGAGGGTAGAGCTGAAAAGTACAAGAGTCTGGGATATAGAAGCATTAAAACAGTAAAAATAGCAATCTTATAAAAAGTAGTAAATTTTTTGAAGAACTGAATATTTTTTTAAGCTTTGATATATATTTTTTTTTTTTTTTTGCCATTATTGTCTACAAAATTGTTTCTAATGATTATTTTTTAAAATTGTGTTTTATAAATTAAAAAAAAAATTAAATACTTAAATTTTCTTTATTGCTTTGTGTTTTGTTTCTCTATTTTAAAATTTGTGTATCTTTCAGATTGGTGTACAATTCAACCACCCACAGAACTCAAGACTCACCAGGGGTTTCTATCCAAGTACCTGGCTTTGGAAACACTAACACAGTAGAATTTCTTGATCCTGGCCGAGAAGAGTTCAGTTAGTATCAAGCTTTGCTTTCTATGTTGTAAAATTTCTTGTGAAAAAGAAAAATAATTTATCTTTGAAGTTCATTTCTCTCACTCTCCTTTTGTCAGTGGGAAACATTGCTGCATAATGAAGTTGGGAGTGAGCTGGTACTTGTCTGAGAACTTGTCACATGTCTCCATGTCTTGGATGAACATTTTAAGAATAAGTGTGTGATTGGCATGATGTTGGTGGAGGCTTTATCTTGTCACTTGTGTCAGCATCCATTGATCAAGGGTGTTTCTCTTGACATTAATCTTGTATATCAATGAAAATGTTGATCTTACTGTTTTCAATAATGTCTTCAGACTGGATGATTTGATCACTGAATCAATTTTCTTTAGGTTAGAAATATTCTCAATAAATATTTGGTAGTGCTTCAGTAAGTACCTTGACTCTTGCTATGCTCTATCTTGACAAGAGTCAGATCAGACTGGTAAGCTGCTCTTGAAAAGAATTTCCACTCAGTGGTCAACTGCGGCAAGAAATGGCTTATAAATTTTAATACCTCCAAAACAAAACTGCTTTCATTTAACCACCATAGAGCACCTTTTCTGCCTGCTATCAGTAGGCTAGACTCCAGGAGAGCAGCACACTGCATCTTCCTGACCTCCATGTTTTCCACTGACTTGAAGTAGAATGACTATATTGAATTAATAGCTGCATTTACTTGCAAGGAAAATTGGGTCACCATGTTGTACCAAAAAGTTTTTCTAACCATGATCCATCTTTGCACATTTGCAAATCTACCATTTGTCCCTGCATTAAATACTGTTGCCATATCTGTTCTGGTGCTCCTGCTGTACATCTATAGATTCTTGACACAATCCAAAGGCATCTCAGTTCCACTCTTTTACTGTTGAAATTGCTAAATCCAACTGCCACTTCTACTCCAACAGTTTCTTCCTCTTGCAATTCCCATCTGTGGAACTCCCTTATAGTTAATGCTGATAAATACAGTCTTCAAAAAATTGCATTCAGAAAATGCAACATAAATCACCACCTTCTGCCCTCTCGAATCCCGTTCGCCGCCTTCTGCCCTCTCGAATCCCGTTTTCCGCCTTCTGGATTTAGGATTTGTTGAATAAACCAAAACCTACCTGTTAGTTACTATCACTAGCTTGTAAAATACTATACTTGAAACATAATGTTATTTTATCAGTGACCTTGAATAATGATCATTTTCATTTGAAATCCCTGGGGTCAATAATAATGTTTAAGAATGTATGGCCATCAGTAAGGGAGACAGCCCAAAGCATGAACTATAAATTGGAGATGTCATAATCATTGTCTAATTGTTATAAATCCTTGTCAAATCAGATGTCAAAATCAAGCTGGTATGGAAATTTAACTATCTGGGTAGTATTGTAACACAGTGGAGAATGATACAGAAATCAAAAAACTCATTGGAATAGTAAAAGATGTCTTCCAGAAATTAAATAAAGTATTAAGACATAGAAAAAATTGTTAAAAACAAAGAAAATTATTATGCTGAATTATTATGTCATATGTCTTCTACTACATGGCAGTAAATAGTGAACAATTTCTTCCTTCAAAGATGAAGAGACTAAGTGATAAATGTGGTTTGGTTCTACAGACAGATGCTGAGAATACAAGACTATGCACATGACATGGAGGAGGTTTTAAGGAAAATAAGAACTAAAAGAAAACTTACAATCAGAAAGAGACAGCTGAATGTTTCTGGAACACATAATGAGGAAAGAGGGCCTAGAGAACTTAACACTTGAAGAACATATCAAATGCAAAAAGGGCAGTGGGTTAACATAAACGACTGACTTGGCAAGTTTGTATGAGTGGATGACAGATCATAGGCAAAGAGGGATAGCAAAGATCCAAATGTTGTTTAAAGCTGCAAGGGACATCAAGTTGTGGGGAGCCATAATTGTTCTCGTCCTGAAGAGACCTGGCACATAAAATAATTCTTAGATATAGAGCTGACTTTGTGGTTGAACTAGGTGCATATTTCACCCGAGTACCTGCTTTGAGCTTATGTATATGAAACCTTACTTTAAAAAATGCACTTCTATTGTTCAGCTTTTACTTCCCTATGACCTTTTGTAAACTCTGACCTTTCTTTTCTAGCTACTTACTATTTTCATATTATTGAGAGGCTAATAAAAGAAGGCTACGCAAGAAACATCTCTTTGCGAGGAGCACCATATGACTTCAGGCGATCACCAAGTAAGTAACTTTTCTCTTTTAGTTTTCTTTTTAATTTTTTAGTTTTAAAAAAAAAAAAATTATATTTTATCAAATGACATTCTGTACCCACCTCATCATCTCTTTTTTTTTTTTTTTCATTCCTCTGATATATGCAAATTTTTTGGCACTTCAAAAACAAATTTTAATTACATTTTGTCCAATACATTCTTCAGCATTCTTTGACTATTTCTATACAAACTTCCCACAAAAAAATTACCATCCAGATCATTATTTAGTAACATGGACTAATATCCTCTTTTATTATCCCTACATTTTGTTAGTTGTGTCCTTCACATGTCTGTTGACCTGGGTAACCTTCAGGGAATTTCAAACTTTTATCTTATCCTTTGCTGTTTATGTCTAGGGATATCTCATATTCTCTTTTTAGTACTGCAGAATCATTTCTAGTCTGAGTCTGTACTACCCAGCCTAGGGATTGAACTTGCAATTACTATGTCACCAAATCCATGAACTGTTATGTGTTATGGTTGCTATGTGAAACAATCCTGAATCTAGAACTGGGTGCCTTAAACTTAATATTCTTGCCTGCCTGCAGATGCTGTGCTTTTACGATAGATACCTGAAGAAGGCCAGAGGGCACAATGGCTGAAGTATTGTGATAATAAAGTCTGAATGTAAATAATGATAATCCTTCATTGCAGAACTTCAGACAAGAGACAGCCAAATCAGTTAATTTTAGCAACAGGTGCAAACTATTAAGTTGTCACACATGAAATGACACACTTTATAGGAAATGAATAAAATGCTTCTGAAATGTTAAATAACTAATTTATTTAGTTGTAATAGGCATCATGTTAATGAATGACTGTTCTTCAACATACCTCTAAATTCTTGATCTCATCTTTAAAAAAAATTTCTTTAATGTGAAAAACTGTTCAAATGCTTCAATTACCTCTTCCTTAACGGAGAATGTTTTATTGTGTATAAAAATCTTAAAATGTTTAAATAAGTGATAATCAGTAGGAGAGATATCAGGTGAATATGGAGGATGAAGCAAAATTTCATAGTTCAGGCTATGCAGATTTTGGACAGTTGATTAAAAACCGTGTGGCTGTGCATTGTCGTGCAGTAAAATTGGGCCATCCCTACTCACAAGTCAGGAATCTTTCTTTTTTAATTTTTATACATACACTCAATTTCTCCACAATAAGAGGTTGCTGTTATTGTTTACCCTTGAGGCAAGAATAAATGGTAACTAATCCCTTTGAAAGACCACCATACAGTAACCATTAACATTTTAGGGTGGAGTGGATGTTTGGGGTATTGTTTGGATGATTCACTTGCATCTAATCACTGGCCTACTCTCTTACTGTTGTCAAAGAGTATCCATTTCTCATTGCATGCAATGATTCGATGCAAAAATTGTTCTTTTTCCCAGTTTGTACACATACAGTAAGATTACTCAACATTGTTTCATTGTAATCATTTTCATTGGGCTTATGAGTAACAATATATTGAAAAACAAATTACCTGGAAAGGAAAAGTCAAGAATAAGTCAAGATTTTTTTTTTTTTTTTTATATGCTAAGAAGGTTACTTTGATACACAACCGGATCAATAACCAACCAAAAAATGCGTCATTTCATGTGTGACATCCTAATATATGTAAAGAAGTTCTCAAATACATTTACTAATCAAAGAAGACCTCCTGGTGCTGAAATCTGTTAATTATTCAATTGTATAATAACTAAATAGCTCCATGCAAAACACTTCATCATATTTTTTTTTATTTTTATTTATTTATTTATTTATTTATTTTTTAATCATTTCATCCCAAGCAAGAGAATAAAGCCACTAGGATGCAAGAGGTTATTGAGTGTTAGATTAAGGAGAGAGAACAATAAAAGGATGAGAATTAAAACAGCAGACGATATCAATTGACATTGCATTTAAATTTTTGAAGATCAAAGTTGACTTGGAAGCAAAAATCCAGAAGAATTCCACAAGCGAGAAGTACAATAGAAGAAACTGTTAGCATAGAACTTATGGTTACATCTAGCAGCCATTTCAACTATAAAATGATGAGACCTTGCCACCAACCTAGTACTGCACTTAAACTAATAAAATATAGATACCACCCTAGATAAATATGTACCATCTAGGTACATATGTATCACTTTTCAAAACTAGAAGTACCCAATTTCATATAACTCCAAGTGAAATCAGTAACTCACCTGTGATAACAAAATTTACACTAATCTGACTTAGCTGACATTCCAATATATACTGCCTCTTTCAATTTTCTTACTTTCCAGCTTTGTTCTCTATCACTTATCTGAACCCTATCCCATAGAAGATGTGTAGATAAAACTTTGTGTAGAAATAGAAAGTGTGCAGATTTGAGTTCCAATCATTTAAATGCTTTTTTGTTTTTTTTTCATTCTTGCAGATGAGTTTCAAGATTATTTTTCTAAGGTAAAAAAGCTGATCTTGGAGACGTATAAGGCAAATAATAACAGCAGAGTGATCCTAATGGCCCACAGCATGGGATCACCGACCATGTTGTATTTCCTTAATCGTCAGAGCCAAGCTTGGAAGGACAAGTATATCCGTTCTTTGGTTACCATCTCTGGAGTCTGGGGTGGTGCCTTAAAAACACTTCGCTTGATGTCATCAGGTAAAAAAAAAAAAACAACTTCATTTCTTTGTTAACTTTGCATCTTTTTCCTTTAATACAATTGTATAATCTGGAACAATATTATTTCAACTTAGACAAGGTGGGGATATACATCCCCATTCCCATGAAAGATTTGTTTCTACATGAGGAGTCTGTCAAAACTGGTAATGGTTGTAACAGCTTCTTTCTGCTCTTACTAAAACAAGTAAGGTAATTATACCGTTTGTTTGCCTAAGTGATATTGTGTCATGTTAGAAATGAGGTCTTTTATTCAAAAAGACCTCATTTCCAACAGCACAGGATAAAAGTTGGTTTGTGCCTTTTCCAAGAGCAATAGTCGACATAAATTGCCTCAGCTGAAATCAGAAACAAAAATCCTTAGCAATTAAATTTCATTGCTCTTTAACCAGACTTGTGCGTGTGAGAAAGAAATAATGTTGAATTAAAAAAAAAATCTATTTAAAAATTACTTTGTTTACATTTTGGGTATGAAAATGAAGCTAACAGGTTTTTATTCCTGAAAGTCCCAAAGTAAGATGTATGTTTTATAAACATTTTCATTCCCTATTAAATCTAAATTCTTGCGCCAAACTCAAAAACCTAGTTAGTAGGAATAGAAAGTTTTATAAGGTGCAATCAAAATTTGAAACACTGTGTAAGATTTTAAAGGACAAATATATTTATTACAGTATACAGAAAAAGGAAAATATTTTCATACAAGACTCTTGCACAAAAATTTCTTTTTGTGTGCCTTATAAATAATTAATACAGGATAACATTTACAGATATATTGCAAAAAAAAGGATTACAATTTAGAAAAAGATTGATTCAATTTTGAAAAAAAAATAAAAAGGAAACGCATTCAAGAAGGCAGAAATACGAAGTTTCAACTACCTTTTAGAAAACATGAAAACACCTACTTGTCCCATGACATATTCCCACTCTTTGTGCTTGGGAAGATTTCTTTGAATACTTTTTCGTTGTCGAACCACTGGAGAATTTTCACTTATGAATTTCAAAATTCTTTAGGCTTTCTGCAGCTAGCTTGTAACTTTGTATCTTCTTGCCCTTCTCTTCTTTACTGACAAAATAACTTGTCCTCCTTGATGTTAATTTGCTTTGTCCCCTTGCTGTCAAAATACCTTCTGGTGTTATCTGCTAACCAGAGTTCTATTTATGCAAAAAAAAAAAAAAAAAAAAATAGACTCACATAAGGCTCCATCCAAGTTTTCACAAGGGCTTGGGATCGTGTCTCTCTTTGGACAAACAATATGTAGAAATATTTTTCCATGAACTTGAAATGGATCCTTAACAATTTTGGCAGTTTTTAACTGCTGAGCCTAAAAAGATATACTTGTGTAATAATTTTTTCCACAAACTATCTGACTTTCTTAAAAATACACTTCTCTCAAAAGAATGTGTACAAAAACAACCTAAATGATTAAACATTTATTACACAAAGACTAACAATAATAAAATATAAAATTTTTATAGTTTCCTTAAATAGGTAGTAGTTTTTTTTTTTTTTTTTTTTTTTCATTGGTAGAAAAAGGGATACAGATTTGATTATTTTGTTTATTTGTGTGTTTTTTTTTGGGGTTTTTTTAGGAAGCACATTTTTTTTTCGTAGTTCTTCTCCATCTAAGCTAGTTTTTATTAATTTCACTAAAATTAAAATAAAAAACAAAAAAACAGGATATAAAGTCAAATGCATGTATCCATTAAAAATAATGTTTATAGTAATAAGATATATTAATAACTTGAAAATTTTATTTTATTAATCTATTTATTTTTTTCTTTTATGTTACCAAGTTAATAATGATGTTTATAGAAAAGTGTCAATATTTTTTTTTTTTTTTTAACATATCTAAAGGTTGCTGAAAAGTTCTCAGCTCGACCAAAAATGGATTCTTCCAGATATTCTATTTTGGCTTGATTTTTAAAGAGTGAACTGAGCCAAGAACTTTTCAGCACCCTCTTCATAACAATAGTAAGTATTACCTACCTACCGACCTAGACAAGTAGGAAAAACCCTGAATAAAACATCTATCTGAACATGGAGTTTTTCTTTCATTGTGTTACTTTGTGGACATGCAGTGTGATCTTACCCAGCTTTCAGTGACCACAGCTGAGATCAAAGATTGAAACACCATGTGGAGTGATCATTGGCCAGGTGGTATCTTGGGTAAGAGTTGCCAATATATGTCTACACTTCATCTCTTTCTCCTTCTTTCTTGCTCTCATGTAGTGGAAGAAAATATTTGCTGAAGTTTTATGAAAAGTTGTCTCAATTCAATGTTTTGGGTTTAATTTATGATAGTGTGTAAATTTAACTTGTCATATTTTTTAACATTGCAGGTGACAACTTGGGTATATTTGTGGTGAAACCACATCTTGTCCGGGAATACCAACGTAGTGCCACTTCAACTGCCTGGCTGATGCCATACGACACCTTCTGGGGAGCTGATGAAATACTTGTCAGCCAACCAAAACGCAATTACACTGTTAATGACTATAAGCAGTTTTTTGACGACATAAACTACCCAGCTGGTTATATGATGCGAAAAGACACTGAAAACCTGATAAAAAAATTGACCCCACCTGGTGTGGAAGTCTTCTGCATCCATGGCGTTAACATATCAACACCTGCACAACTGAATTTCCAAAATGGCTTCCCTGATGAGCAACCAAGTGTAAAAAGCGGAGCTGGGGATGGGACCGTCAATATACGAAGCTTACTGGGGTGCCTCCGGTGGCAGAAGCAACAGTCACAGCCTGTACACCATTATGTAATTCCTAATGCTGAACATTTACAAATTTTAAAAAACAAAAAATTACTTGACTATATTGTTAAAGAAGTTGTTGGTCATTAAAGTGCTGTTTTTTTTTTTTTGTTTTTTTTTTTGTTTTTTTTTTCTTGTGGGGTGGGGTAAATGAAATAAAACCCAAGAGATAATCGTCTGATAAACTATATTTTGAAATTGATTGTGATGATGATGCAATACATTTTTATAGTAAAAGATGAAAAAAAAAAAAAAAAAAATTTTGTTTTTTGCTTATAGCATGAAGGGAATCAAACATTTGAAGAAAAAAAAAAAAAGATACATTTATTTTTATTAGTATTTTATTATTTTTATCTTATCTTTTTAATTGTTTTATAGGCTGAAAGTACCTTCTTTTTTTTTTTTCCTTCCTTATTGACTTTTACAAAGACTGAAAAAATGCATTTAACTTTGCAATATTTGCAAATGGTCTAAATATAACAAGAATTTTTAAATGAAAAACATAAAAATATTTTTTGTTTTATTTAAAAAAAATAAAAAATAGTTTAGTTTCTTTTATAAATGATACATTTTAATTTTTTTTAATCCTACATATTTTTTTAATCAATAATTTTATATAAAACATTTCTTCAATAAAACATTTTAATCATTTTTAATAAAATAAATTAAATTTTATCGAAGTAAAAAAATAAAAAAAAATTAATTTTTCTTCTGATTCAGACATTTTTTTTTAAATTCCTTAATTTGATAAATATTTTCAATTTGAAAGTAAATTTTAAATTACAAAAATTAACTTGAACCATGATATATATTCTTAAAGAAAATGTTGAATTAAAGATGGAAATTTTATTTTTCTTTTCATTTGGGGTATGGGGAAATCGGAATTAAATTTTTATGGGAAAGCATTTTTTTTTATTTATTTATTTATTTATTTGGAAGAATTTTGTTTCATTTGTGTTTCTTCAATTGAATTTTTTAAGATGCTTCAAAATGCTCCATGTCTGCCAATTTTTTTGTGTTGCTCCATGTTTGCCAATTTGGCACACACAATTCTTTGCTAGCTGGAGTCAATCTATGCTGCAATGTTGTGGTCATCTAAAGAATTTTCATGTTCCTTCCAAAAGAATTGATTTTTTTTCTTCTCCTCCTCCCCATTCCCCTTGTACATTAATAAAAAGTTATAAATAAATACGTCTTCTCAAATTTTCACAAAATCTATTTTTTCTTGTTGCTTCGAAATTCTTGAATGTAAAATTGTGACATTTAGACATGTTGATGTTTTTTCATCTGAAATCTTTGAGAGAAAAACAAATTCCAGTTTTAAATTTTTTCTTTTATTTTAGCTGTTTTGAAATAAGCAGTAACTAAAACTAAAAAAAACGAAATTGCTAGAGTGAGGCAACCAGTAATAATCATACAATGGCTTGTGTGATTATTACTGTTAACTATTGCTGTAGTTCAATAATTGATGGTTTTATGAATCACTTGTTAAGAACTGTTTTCCTAATCTAAATGGTTTCATGAGTTGTCTGGATTAATATTCTTATTTACAATATCTACATTCAAACATGTCTTCCTCTTTATCACATTTTGGCTGGTGTACTATCTGGCATTCATTTGGGTAACATGCAGGGAACTGAACCTTTTATTTATTCTATAACAGGTAGACTGTTCTTGATCCACTGTCCATGTCTAGGGATATCCTGTCTAATTCTTATTTTTAGTACTGTTCTATCTTCATAGATTAAATAAAGAGTTCAGTTCAGAATACACTTTAGGTTAACAAGATTGATATATACACCTGATGAAGACTGGAGAGCACAATGGCCAAAATGTTGTGATAAAATCAATAAAGATGATGACAACAGCATGAATAAAACCAAGCCACAATAGATTTAAATAATTATAGATGATCCCAGTTTAGAACAATTATTCATAATGTGGAATTCCAAACAGAACCCTTTATTTAATTGAAAAGGGTAGGCTGTTCTTGTTCCACTGCCCATGTCTAGTTCTTATTTTTAGTAGTGCTAAGTTATTTGCCCCATTTCAACTGAGTCTCTGCACAGCCCAGGGATTGAACTAACAATTACTGTCACCAAATTCATGAAATCTCCTGTGGTTTTGTTTTATCATATTTCAACCTAAGCTTAATAAATATTAAGGATACCTACTCTCATATAATAGTAAGACTATGTGTATCAAGTTCAGTCCTTGCTGCCTTTCCCATTGCTTCCCCCCCCCCCCGCCAAGCCAACTAATGTATTCAGTTCCTGTTTCTGTCAATGGATAAAAAAAAATCTTGGTATACTCCGGTGTAAGTTCAACAAAAGAAGGGAAGATGAAATAATGCCATAGCATGAAAAGAATATCCAAATCCTGTTTCACCTTTAGTAAATATCTACTTTGAAATTGGAAAATGTACCATTTTGCCATAACATTTGAATTGTTACTAAAGCTAATAAGATGAAACTCAAATTCTATTAGTCAACAGTGGTAATTAAACTGGAGTTTTAACCCTCATTCAAATGTTTGACTCTGTGCAACCATTTAAACTTAGCTTGTAACCATATTACAAAGAATAAAACCAAAACCACATTTACTTCCTCTCAGTATCCAGTGTGCAATATTATACAGGCATTAGAATGTGTAATAAGAGATGAACAATAAGCTATATAATTATTTGCTAGTTGGATACAGGATGTGTTTGGAATATAACACTAAATTAATTTATTTTAATAATAAAATATATACTAATTCTGTCCCATGATAGTTGTTAGATTTAGGGTGTTTGGAAAGTAATTATATTTTACTAGAAAGATTATGAAAACAAGTGTATGTTAAATTTAAATATTATCAAAAATGCAATCACCTTCATTTTCAGTGATTGCAGCCCACCAGGAATACAAATTTTCAATTGTATGTTTAAAGAAATCTGGCTTTTTCAATGAAAATGTTTGAAAGACTCTTTTCAACTTCTTTGTTTCTGAATGTTTTGATTCTTACAAAATGTTCTTGTGAATGAAAAAAATGAAAATCCCTAGGTGCTAGGTCTGGTGAGTATGGAGGGTATGGAGAAACCTTCCATCTTTTTTTCTTGGGTTTCTTTTTGCAGAGTATACCCGTGTTTCATTTGATTAAGTCACTGGCAATAAATGCTTGCAGGCCTGATCTTTCCTAGGTTCAATAACTTATGATGGATGCTATCATTCATATTCTACTAAAAAAAACTAAGAACTTTTGTGAATAGATGTGGTGTTGTCATTGTGCTCTCATTTTATGATAAACAGTATCATTTTTCATCACTTGTTTTTTTTTTTTGTTTTTTTTTTTTTTTAAAAAAACCCAAAAAAAAAACAAGGCTGACATTCCTGGTTAAAAGATTGCTCCAGATGGTAAAATGTGTTTGATTAAGGAGTGGAAATTCATGAGAAATCCAAATTATTTTTTTTATAAGTTTTTCCAATTACACATGGAAATAGATTATAAACAACACAAGAGTTGATAAATTCTAGATACAGTTTCTTATTCAGTTTGTTGACTCATTGTTCATAATGAACATCTTAATATGTATGCAAATATAACAACTATTATGGGATAGTATATAATAGAGGATACAGATGCAAACAAGATTTTCCCTAATTTCAAAAGTAAAAATGTTTGGAAATATTTTGTTAGATTAAAGCAGTGAGTCTCAAACTGCCGTGCTGTGATACTCTAATGTCCTCCATGATCCTCTTAAGTGTGCTGCAAAATATTAGGTCATACACACACATATATGTGTGTGTGTGTGTGTATGTGTGCATATGGAACTAGTATTTGAATAAGCGAATAAGTATTAAACTTTTGCTCAAATAATTTTTTCGCTATTCTTCGACTATGTTATTTTAATACTTTGTTTTAATATTCATTTTTAAAAAGTTTTATATTTTTTTAATTTAACCTTTTAAAATTTTCCTTTTATTTGAATAAATGAATATAGGAATCCCTTGATTAGTCCTACTAATGTGTACATTAAATATACTTATTAATCAAATATAATAACTTATAAGAAATTATGTAATTTGTACCTGAAATTTCAACGGCTTGGAATTGCATGTAAGACAGTCATTGCTAATGAGCGTACCCACAATTTCTGGGCCGGTACAAAAACAGACACTCTCATAACCAAAGAATTGACTAGTCATCACTTTAACGGTTGGAATCTGAACCTCCACATCACCAACTCCTTTAGTAGAGTATTTTGATTTGCAGTAGCTAATAGAGATATTCAACCAGTTTTTTTTTCTTTATATTCTATAAACCTGTTGTTTTTTTCCAGCCTGAGTTCCGACGATCGGCCGGACGAAAGAGACAAAAGTGTTGCAGATTGGCGAATGTATTTTGTGTATCAGATGGTCAATTTATTAGAAGGCTTAGAAATGTAGGTGTTCTCAAGACATTCATCCACAACAAATATAAAAATAAGAACGTTGAAAGGTAAAATCATTCAAGAGGAATCAAAAATGAGGACAACGTGATTAAATGTTTAACAAATAACATTCATTTTATATCAATTAAACATACACAATCAAGATAGATATTGCTGATTAAGTGCGACCAGTTGTAATAAAATATGTAGAAGGATTATGCTGAGTTTCAATGTGTGTAGGCTTGTGCTTAGGATTTGTGTATGAAATTAAGCAAATGTTTTATTGTATTACAAAGTGTCTTGTGGGAATTCAGTCACTAGTGTGTATGTGTGCGTTTGTTAAAGTTACTGTTCAAAGTTTGTAAGATTGTGTTGATGTTGGATTGAGATTTACAAATACTGTTTAGTAGTGGGTCAATTCACTTTCTTTGGTATGTTGTAAGTAGTGTTCCTGAGAGAGCGAAGTGCTGTTTCTCGAGTCAGAAGAATTAGTGTGCAAAAAGTGTAGTTAGGTCAAAGTTTTGGCTAGCGTGGATTTGTTTAGCATCTCTCCAGGATTGAAGTTCTGACTGTTTGAATCGAATCAAAACGATTCTATTTATTGAGTTTGTGGTCTCAAAATCGGCTCCAAAGTGTTGAGCGGGAAAAGATATTTTTGCTCAAACTTGCTACAGTTTTATGGTCTCATCTAATGAAAAACCTAGTTTACTGAAACTAAGATGCTGATTGGTTAAGAGGTAATTATGCGTGAAAAATGCATTATCCCGGAGGGGTGACAGGTAGGTATGGAATATCCCATCAAAAGTTTACCACGGCTGTGGACTAGGATTGATTGGCAGTAATTATGTAATCTTTTACAGAAATTATGTAGTCTTCAGCGGGAATTATGCAGTCTTGTCCATAGTACACAACGTATATAAGGGGTTTCACGCTAGATTTCGCCGTCAATCCCAATATATCGTAAGATTTTGGAAAACTCGAATTAATCCTATCGAGACGACATACCGGCCCCAAACGAGGAGTAAGAAGAAAACCGATTGACCGTAAAGTCGATATCAATCAACAAAGGTAGAAGAGCTAATGACTGAGGAAAAAGAGAAGAAGAGATCAGAATTGGGGGAGTGTGGTGTGCTGAGCTGAGAAGTGAATAGTGTTAACAATCGACGTGTTGCTCAGACACTAAGTGGCTTACAAAATTTTCTTGTTCTGTAGTTCACAGAAATTTTTGAATAATTTGTTTTCATATTTCTTTATAAAATGGTAAATAATAATTTTTTATAAAATAGTAAATAAATATTGCATTGTACTTGGTTCACATATTGTAGATATCAAATCAATCTTGTAAATAAACAATTTAACAATTAAATAGTTTATAACATTTTTGTTGTTATTAAAATTCTAAACATCGCATCTTAAGAGAATAAACATTTGCCAAAGGCGTATAGTAATATCGGTGTCAAGAGAAAAAACATTACTTTTGATACACTTTTTTATTGCTGGCCAAAAAGTTAAATTTTGTTCAGAATTGTTTATTCAAAGTTTCATAAAGTTTAAAAATGTTGGCCGCTCTGTTCACTATAAAATACGAAAATTATGATTTCATAAGGTTTCCATATTTATTATCAAAGTGAAATAAAATAATGGAGTAGTAAAATATAATAAAAAATGGAGGCAGCAGGAATGTGGTTCTACAGAAGGATACTGTTAAAGATAAAATTTGACATCCTGATTACGCCATCTTCCTTGGAACTTTTCTCTTTTGAAATTATTTTTCTTCTTTTTTTCTCTCACTCTCTTCTTAATCTTCAATAAATAAACACGTGTATAATTTTCCTTTCATAAATTGTGGATCTTCCTTATTTCAATTTGACCGCCGTATATTTGGATATGTCTAACTTAACAGGTTATGGTCCCAGGATCGCGTTTGACGGCGATGAAAACAGTTACGAGATGTTTGAAATGAAATTTATTGGACATCTACACAGATTAAAGTTGAAAGCCGAATTGAAGAAGGAAGATGATGAAGTAGACCCGGAAAAAATGAAGACATTTTCGCAGAATCAATCCAAGTTTTAGACGACAGAAGCTTGGCATTAATCATGCGGGATGCAAAAGACGATTGGGAGAAAAGCGATGAAGATTTTAAGGGAGCACTATTTGTCACAAGGCAAACTAAAGATTATTGCCTTGTACACATAACTTTCAACCCTGGAGAAATATGAGGATGAAGACATCACCTGTTACGCTATACGCGCTGAGAAAGCTATTGCCGCTCTACGAAATTGTGTAGAGACAATTTCAAATCCATTAGTGATAGCTATGCTGCTGAAAGGACTTCCACCTCGTTTCAAAATTCTAAAGGCGATAGTTACCCAAAGAGAAAGACCACAAACTTTTTCAGAATTCAAGGCATATGATGAGAACACTAAATCCAAAAAGGAAGACTCTATCATGAAAACATCGGACAAGAAAGACCCTCTCACGTGTTTTCGATGCAATAAAAATGGCCATTTCGTCAGAAATTGTACTAAAAGCAGATGGTGTAAATTTTGCGAAGTGTGGATACACGATACGAAATTCTGCAGAAAAAAGCAGATAAATAATGTTGAAGAAAAAACAGTTATGATTTATTTGAAAAATGTTTTATTCGTACCTCGTTTAAATCAAAACATCCTGTCTGTAGGCCGCTGTAGGAAAAAGCTCTAGCGTGAAATTTTCACAAAAAATCATGCTGCACTAATTACCAAAGATGGTGTTGAATTTAAAATAAAGAAACGAGGAAAATTGTATCATCTGAACAAATGCGTAACAGAAAGTGTCAACAACACCAGACACGACGGGAACACGTGGCATAAAATATTCGGCCATTGCAATATTCACGATATTTTGAAAATGGACACTATTGTTGAGGGAATGAATATTACTGGAAAAACAAGTTCCACATCACCGTATGAAACTTGTACTCTGAGAAAAATGCCAAATGTGCGATCAAGAAAGCCAGATGATAAAGCTAGATTTCCTTTAGAACGAGTGCCTTGCGATTTGGCTGGGGGAATAGAGCTCGTTAGTATGGATGGATTCAAGTCTGTTATAACATTCACTTACGACTGTTCAGGATATGTGATGGCATATTTCCTTAAAAAGTAAAAGCAACGCAATTGACGCCATGAAACAATTGTTGGCTGATAGCGCTCCTTTCGGAAGTGTTAAAAGACTAAGGAGTGATAATGGTTCTGAATTCACATCAACAGAATTCAAATCACTTCTTGTTCAACATAAAATCCGACACGAAAAATATGCCCCTTACCGACCCCCCCCCCCACACACACACCAAAATGGAACCGCTGAAAGAGGGTGGAGAATACTATTCGAAATGTCTAGTTGTATGTTGATTGAATCTCATTTAAGTCATGAACTGTAGCCATACGCTTTCCTCGCCTGCTACATTCGTAACAGATGTTATAATCACCGACTGAAGCCAACTCCTTTGAGGCATTCAAGGGAATGAAACCAAATGTTGAAAATATGAACATTTTTGGTACAATATGCTATGCCTATTTGCAAGAGAAAAAAGTTAGATCCCCGATCGAAAAAGGGATTTTTATAGGGTACAATAAATACAGCCTATTTTGTGTATTTCAAAGAAAAGAAATATGTGAAGAAAGTACGATTGGTCACTTTCACAAATAAATTTATTGACAATGAAGGGGAGACTACTCAGGAAATTCAAAGTCAAAATGAATGTGTTGCGACTAATTCTATTTCACCGGGTATAACACATAGATATAAAATATCATTTTATACGAGACAAAATTAATGATGGTACAATACAACTAAACTATGTGCCAACCGACGAGAATACAGCAGACTGCTTCACCAAGCACCAACCCGTCTAACTTAACAGATACTGAGAATTTCATGAACTAAACAAGAAAGTATTAAAGAAAATGTCAACAAAAAGAGCACATACTCAGAATCAGGAAGAGATAGCTGAAATTCCTTGGACATATAATGTGGAAGGAGTGATTGGAGATCACAGGCCATATTGAGGGTAAGAGAGATATGGAAATGTAGTGAGTCACATTGTGGAGATCCATGATTGCTCATATCCCGAAGCGACGCAGCATATAGAAAAAGAATGAATAATCAACATAGATGTATGTAGACTGAAAGGAGGAAAAGCGAATAACGGCGATAAAGATGAAAAAGAAATGATCTTTAATGATACATTAAAATATTTATATTTTACTAAATACTTGTAATTTTTCAGTGCGATTTTGAAATTTATCACGTTGCTGTTCGTAATAAGAGTTTTTTTTTATTAAATAAAAACGTTTGAGGAATCGAAAAATGTAATGCCATTTTCGAGTGTTAACCATTTTTAAAAGAATTTAAACTTTAAAGGACATACCGACTTTGGGATTGAATACTCATGATATATAATCATTCAATAACTATTAAATTCGGAATAATTGAAAAAAGATCACAATGGGTAAAATTAAATATTTTATAACATCAGGTAAATAAGAATATAATAAAAAAATAAAAGCAATTGAAAAGAAATTCAAAAGTCTCATTTAACTAAAAACAAACTTCTAATGTAGTACAAAAGATAAAATTATTATATTCTCCTAAGTTTCATAAAAGCGTGTAGAATAAAAATATGACATTCTTAAACTTTTGGTGACATAAGGTTCAAGATAATTTATTTTTGAACACAAATTTCAATTTCTGGATTATGGCTGGTGTTATGTATTTCTTTACTTTTCTTCTTAATTCTTTCGCATGCGTTTTTTAAGAGAGGGTGTTAAAAAAATGTTTCACTCTGAGTAAATTTCAGCATTGGTTTGGGGGAAAGGATGAAGATAATAAAATAATTTACTGAAATCTGAATCTTGTCACCCTCCGTGCAAAACTCCTTGACTAAGTAGTGGAGGGAGCAGTGGCGTAGCTAAGGCGGGGCGAGGGAGGCGGACCGCCCCGGGTGCCAGCACAGGAGTGGTGACACAATGTCACCCCCAACAAAATTTTTCAACCAGGCTAAGGTGCAAAAAATAGTCTGAAAACAGTGGTGGAGACACAGGGTTTCGCAGGCGGGCATATGACCCCCCGAAATAATTTATGACCCCCCGTTTTGTCCCCCCGTCAGAAATTTTCTAATAAATTGTCGGGAAATTTGTGAGTAGGAAAAATAGCAATGTTTTCAGCTTTCATGTGTTTCAGTTGCTACAATCTTGGTTACTAACAAGAGACATTGTTGTAACATTTTATGGTGTTTTAACTCTGCATCATTAATAACAACAAAGCGAAATACGAAGCCAAAAGTGCAACAATTTCAGTCTTGCCTGTGTATCAATTCGTCGAGATACAAATTTCCATTGAGTGAGCGATATACTTTTGAATATATCTACTAGTGTTGGGACGATTAATCGGAATCGGAATCGGAATCGAGAATCAGAAAAATCGGAATTTTTGGGGTATCGGAAACGGTATCGGAATCGGAAAAATTTGTGCCTATTTTCCGATTCCAAAAACGATTCTTTTAAATTTTTAACTTAATTTTCCATTATTGGTACTAATGATAAATATTTATTGTTTTTAAATTATCACTAAAACTAAAATCATAATAACATCAAAATACGATGTAAATTTATTTTACTTGTATAAAGAAAAACAAAAAAAATAAACTTTGCATAAATTCTCTAAGTAACCTTTACAAGAATGCAGTTGATTTACAATGTTCCGAAAAATGCTTAAAAATTATATAGAACATTTTTGTCACGAAAAATACTTTCAAACATCATTGATAATTAAATGGTACCCAGAAAAATGATGCAACGAAAAATTGGACACCGGAAAATTAGCAACAGAAAATTACGTCAACCATGAGCCAGTCGAGACTGTCGGATCTGGCTGTGGTGTCCATTGAAAACGAGCTTACAAGATAAACAGATTTTGACGATGTCCTTGACCAGTTTGCCACAATGAAAACAAGAAAACATTCATTCTAAGACCATAGTATCGAATGTCATTCTTTTGTGTATTGCTGTGTTTTGTATTTAGTTGTTCTGAAAGTGAACAGGTGCATCTTAAAAATCTTTTAATTTGAACTGATTATTTTTGGATTTTGTCTTGGATCATACATGTAAACAGTAACGTACCGGTCAGTAGAGTAAAGTAGAGCTACAGCTAACCATTCAGCATAGAGTGAATCGGGGCCATTGAGGTGACATTTGAGCGGACCGCCCCGGGTGACGTTTACTCTAGCTACGCCACTGGGAGGGAGTCAATTGGATATGAAGAAAGGGAAAGAAAAACAAAAGTGTTTTTCTACTGCAATAAATTGTTTTGATAAACGTGATTTTTTAACCAATGTCCACTCGAGCCGGTTGAAATCTAAAATGTTTGTGTTGACCGCCAAAATTTTTACTTGCCCAGGAATTTATTACCCTCTTTTTGAGGTGCATAAACCACAAACTTTGTGCATCCCTAATTAATATTTAGTAAAATTTGCTTTTAATATTTTAATCAAATTATTTATATAAATCTCACCGAGAATCTCTTGTCATTTTTCACGGTACGCCTTGTGTCGCTTGATGTCTCCATTCTCCCCAATCTCTATTAACCAAACCCACAAAAAATATATATTTAGTTTTTTTTTTTCTACCTTTTTCATAAGGGTTTGTGGGGTCACTCACATCAAAGCAGCAGAAATTAGCCTCGTGTTCATGGAGATAAAAACATACTTGACAGGCAATAAAACGTACAGAAATAACAGGAAAACATGATAAATTTTATGTTAATGTCATGCAATTTATTCATATTTTATTGTGTGTATTTTTTAGGTTACAATTGTTTCGTGGTACATGTAATGAGAGGAAGAAGTTAATTTGTATTATTACACGCCATATCACAAAAAGAAGTCGGACGTGTGTTGCCCGTTCGTAGTGAAGAAATTGAATTCAAAGTCTTTTGGTGGGATGTCCGTATTTCCGCCAGGAACAGTTCTTGTTGCATGATGAGAGAATTTTATTATTCTTATTCATTTATAATAATAATAATGATAATAATAATGTCCCTACAGCTTCTAATTAGAGTTGTGACCTTGATATCACAAGTTACCGTATGTAAATAAGCGTTATTTCATTATGCTTTAAGAAAAAGTAAGCCATATGTTTACAAAATCTAAGTACATTTACTAATTTTGAAACACATCGCCAGGAAAAAAATATTGGATTTTAAGATATTTTTAAATGTATCACATTTTTTGCATATAATGGCGGTTCGACGAGTGACGTGACAATGTTTTAAAATACCTAAAACTAAAAGCTTTATTTGCATCCGGAAATTGATTTTTCTTTAAATATGGATTAGCTTTCTGTTAGCTTTAAGCTATTTAAGACCAAAATTTAACGTCAAATTATTAAATAATACATTTAAATTATTTAGTATGTGTTTTTCATTTTTTTTTTTTTTTAGAAAGTCCGTAGTGGTATCAAATTAGGGAGGGCAAAGTAACATCATCCCTACTTATTACCTATCTTATTCTCTTAAAATATAATAGTTCTTTTCAATTAAGAAGTAAAAAATGATAAATTTTTAGATTATTTTAGTCAAGTAACTTTTCTATTTTACTGTTTGTTTTAAAAGTTTTAGTTTTAAACATTTTTATTTAGATGTGAAAAAAAATTTTAATAGAAATTTTGGTATCTTACAACATGCGTCTCATCCCCGACTTTTATGTTTTATGCTCTGGCCAATGACAATGAAGCAAGAGCGGGATTGCTAGGTGTAAAATCATTTACTGGGAATTTTGGCTAACACGGATCACACATTTGGTTGTAGTTAAATGTTTTTCTCGTTGCTTTATGAGCTTGGTTGTATTCAAGTTGTCTCGAAAGAATAACTTTCTTTTTACCTACAAAGAAATCGTATTTCATATTTTAGCTTTCATTGCATCATGACTTTTTTCATTACTTGCTGTCCATGTTTTTTGTTTGAATCTAATCAAAACTTTTTTAGCTTCTTCAATCTTCATAAATCAGTTTTTTTTATTTTTAATTGAATTCCATGCGTAAGTTTAAAATAAAATAAATAAATAAACAAAATGTGACGGCGTTCAAAGGTTTCAAAAGCAAACAAAATGGGACAATTAGCAAAATTAATTTTATTTTTTTTAACTAACATTTCTCAAAAAATATTGTGTAACAAAACGTTTTTTTTATTTTTATTTTTTTAGTTTAGTTTAATCTTCTCTTCTATTATTTATTCACCCCAAATAAAAGTTACTTAACGCAAATATTATTATTAATTCACCCTAAGAAATTATAAATTTTTAATCAAAATTTGTTTGTTTTTTTATTACATTTTTTTTTTGTCACTCTTTTGAAATTATAATTTTTAAAAATCAAAATTTATTTTTGCCTCGCAACAACTCCAGCCCTCAATAAAAAAAATTACCAAAAATCAGAGAGTTATTCACATTCCATAAGTGCGGATGATATTCGTGGTACTTACAAGGAATTTTTTACAATTTAAAAAAAATATATCTGATTTTGGTTAATTTATCGGGGTGAATGCGAATATAGACACACTAGTGCACCCGAGTCTCTCACATTTTAGGGTGATCTCAAAAAGGTCAACCCAACCGGAATGCAATGGAAACGCCTCGCTCTGGGAGAATTTGGTGTGAATTTTAGACTAAAATTTTTAGTAAATATGTACAATATACATCCTTTTTATTTTGGGGTCAATTAACAGAAAAAAAAATCCCTTAAGCTGTTGATGATCCCCAATCTCTAGATCCCCGTAACTAGTATTCTTCGAGTTAGAGTTGGTTTTTCGCTGAGTCTGCCAGATTTTTTTTTACAAGATTCCGTAAAAAAACCCCCCCAAAAAAACTGTTGTTGAGCTTTCCCATTAAAAGAGCTGTCGGTTGAATTGAAACTATTTCCTATTCAGTCTGTATGAATTTTGAAAACCGTTTGGATCCACAATTCGGTTAAATTATTGCATTTTTTTCGTTAACAGATTTACTGACTCGAAATGAGTTAATGTCGGTCCAAAATCACCCCTCCGTCGGAAATTTCAAATAACTGTGTAAAAAGTGCGTTGAATTTAAGAATAATGTTTTAACGTTTGTGGTAAAAAAAATCAAACAAATCAAAAAAAATCTTTGTACTTCTTAAGTTAAAATCGCCAGGTTTCTCGGTTGACAGGTTTTTATTTTTTTTTAAATTTTGAATAACGTTTGTTACTAATGGAAATTTTTTTTTTTCAAATAGAATTTGAGCCACGTTTTTTCTTTCCATTTTTTTTAAAATGTAGAGACGCAACTGAAAAACGTAGGTTGTTTTATTTCAAAAGTTTTTTTTAGCAAAACCGAATCTATTTATATACAACGTCGATTTATACGTCTATTTAATGTTTTTTCCTTTTATTTTAAAGAGAAAACTACTTTTATATACATCATTTTACAATTAAAAACAAAAGAAAAAAAAAGCAACGATGAGCCGACAAAGGACAAGATACATAAAAAGAACTCAGAGAAAATATGGCCAACGAATTGAGGTCAGAGATGGCAACCATTTGGTTTTGAGCCTCAATAGTATAACGACAATGAAACCTCTTGATCCTCAATTGAGTGAGTTATGCAAGAAAGATTCGCAAAGGTCTTTGGTGCCAGTTAATTCATCAGAGGGTAAAAATCAGAGACATCTAATTGAAATATTTTCATTTGATGTAAGAAGAAAAAAAAAGCTTGATTTTTTTTAATATTCAATATTTATCATTTTAATTGTGGTTTTAAATTAAAGGCACAACACATTCTAAAAGAAATAATTTAAAATTCTATACCATTCTAAATAAGATAATAATCTAAAGCCCCAATATAATTTTATATAATTTTTAGGAAAATTTGTATTTTTTAAAGTTATTTATTATTTAATATGTAAATTATTTTCTTGGTTGATGTTTAAAAAGCAGAAAACCTATTTTAATTTTGATTTTTAATTCAATAATGTAATTTGAAATAAAATTTGCATCAAAGTTTAAGCATGTGTTTGTGTGTAGGAGCTTAAAATACTACTTTGCTGGAATTGTTTTTTGTGGAATTTAATTAATCTAATAAGCTGTGTTATTCAAGTTGAAACTGTAAATTTGTTTTTGTCACTTAAAAGCCTAAACCTCAACAGACCAGTGTTTGTTTTTTCCAATTACAAGCATTCAATTTTTTTACATCGTTCAAGAGAGTAAAAAAAGCATTTTGCAAAAGTTTTTTTTTTTATTGAGCTTCATAATAATTTTGAAAGTAATATGAATTTTTATAAAAATATATAAAATTTGTTAAAGTATTCTTTTGTCGATCAAGTAAATGTATTTTAATTTAACTTAATTATTAGACTGGCACTGCAGAATCACAAAGAACTTTACCAAATAATAGAAAGTACCTCAATTCGATTACAGCAACTAAATGGTAGCACATGTATCTAGAAGAGAAAATGATGTAATGAAAATGCTGACTTTCCACACTACTTTAAACAAAAGCTTAGGAAGGAAACTCCTATGGATACTAGAAAGACAAATAGTAGCTTATGGACTTGAGAATATCCTAAAAAACTGTTTTAAGAGAACAGTAATGCTGTTTTGATCAATGAATGCTGAATGTTTCCTGCAGAGAACCATTACCATTAAATGGTGGTATTGGTACACTTTCTGGGTAGAACTCATCTACTTGTGCATAAGTTAAGGTTTGACAATCAATTATTTTGGTAAAATATTTGAAATCAACCAATACAGGAACAATTCTTGTATGAAGAATTCTGGAAATGATTATAAATCTACCATTCATCCATACATTGAATATTGCTGTCACATCTGGTCTTGTGCTTCTGCTATGTATTTAGAGATTCTTGATAAAAGTCAAAGAAGAATTTGCAATCTTATTGGTCCTGATCTGGTATCTTGACTTTCACACCGCTGTAATGTAGCTTCTCTGTGACTTTACTATAAATATTTTCATGGTAATTGTTCTGATGAACTTCCCACTTTGGTACCTCAACCTTACAAATTCAAGCACAGTAATAGATTGGCATCTAGGTTTCATCATTTTACATTTATTCTCTCACATTTGTCACCTCATTGTGTCTTAATGGCTTCATTGTTTTGCTTGGGGTGAAATGATTGAAAAAAAAAAGATTGGATACACACATATGTAAATGGTGTACAAACAAAATGTGTTAGAATTAGTAACATCTAGATCCTTCATCAAATAATGTTTACTAATTCATAATAAACAGACTAAACACTCAGTCTGTAGTGTCTGTCAATGTATGTTGAATGGGTCCTGTGTGAAAATGGCTAATTATCAAATATTATTAATTTTTGCCTAGTATTTTCTTTCCCCTTAATTTCAGTTGTTTTTCCTCACAATTTACTCAGACTCTCAGTTTCCAACTCTCAGTAAACCTAGCACTGATTGGAAATTAATAATGGTAAAGGGTTTTCTTGTAAGAGAAACTATGTTTCATTTTCACTTGGTTCTCATGAGGCACGTAAAAATTATCAAAGTTACAAAAGAATATAAAATTCAGTTTTTATATATAAAAAAAACTTAGAATACTGGTTCTTATGTCCGCATCAATCTTATGTCTTGGATGTGCAGGTTGTGTAATGGATAGTGGCTCAGAATTTGAAATTGAAGAGCTAAGTTTAAATTTGAGTTTCCTACATTCACTTATGCACAAATACCATTGGAAAAGATACAAATTCATCCCTCTTCTTCTCATCTATAAATTAAATAGTAGAGTAGACAGGATGCTTCAACCTTGGTTGGCAACCAGTCTAGGAGAAAGACAACTCTGAATTTTAAAACCTTATGTAACCCTGTTAAGGCGCATACTAATGAAAGGATCATGGAGTTCACAATGACTTTATGATTCAGACAATGGTTGGCCTTGGTTGGTTGGTCTTATGTTTAAATTGTAACATTTCCAAATATAAAACTATTCTAAATTAAATCTTAAACAAAAAAAAAACCCTGGTATTCTTAAATGTCTTCATTGAGTTCTGATTACCACATCCTTTCAAGACTTGGGCAACCATGACTCTCCACAACTTCCTATCTCTTGTGGCCCATAACAGCTTTTCTCTTTTTGCTAAGCCTCCCACCTCCTGTTCCACTCACATAAGCTTGTCAGGTAGGTGTCTTGCTGCCTTTACCTAACTCTCTTACTGTCACCATGCCCTGTGAGGATTAAATTTTTTAAGTTGTCCTTCCTCACCACGTATCCAAGGAATTTCATCTATCTCTTTCTGATTCTGACTATAAGTATTCATTTTGTTGCCAACTTCTTTAAATCTTCCTCGTTGCTTATTCGCTTCATCCACGGAATTCACAATATCCTTCTGTAGAACCTCATTTCTGTTGCCTCATCTGTAGGGAGATTGTCCATCATTCACTGGTATCATACAGCAATCCATTGCCTACTTGCACCATCCATGGAATTCTCAGTATCCTTCTGTAGAACCACATTATTGTTGCTTCATCTGTAGGGGAGATTGTCCAACTTTCACTGCCATCTACAAGGATGAATATCACATAGCAATCCAACACCCTCTTCTTTGTTTCAAACAAAATCTTTTTGTTTTGAAGCATTTTCCTTAGCTTTTGGAATGTCTTGCTAATCTAATGCATATTCAAATTTTAGTGTCACTTTTTCCATCCTCTGTTAAAACAATTCCCAGATATTTAAATGTCTCCTGACATCTCCAATTTATAACCAGCATCTTGAGTTTTTTTCTCTTGCTACTTTCTCTAAATCTTCTTTCTCTTTTTCTTGCAGATTAATGCATTGTTGAACAGTAACAAATGTACTAAATTGTTTCAGTCACTGATTGATTCTGGTTGTAATCTGAATGAGAAGAGTATCATAGTAAGTATTTGTTTACACACACACACAGAGAGAGAGAGAGAGAGAGAGAGAGAGAGAGTGTGACGAATAAATTGTCGTCTAAATTACACGAAAATGAAAATAACACTGATATATCATTTTAACATATGTATTTACCAAAATTACACAAAATTATCTTTCAATACTAAAGAGTAAATTTATTCAATAAAATAGCCATTGGCTTTAATCATGACCTATAGATGAATTTGGAACCTCTTGCAACACTTCTGGATGGTTTCCTTGTTTAAGTTGGTGAATGCTGCCATAATCCTTGCCTTCAGTTCATCTTTAGTATTACAAGGAGTTTTGTTGGTCTCTTGCTTAACTGTGCCTAATACATAATAATCAAGAGGGTTGCAGTCAGGAGAGTTAGGTGACCAGATGTAAGGTGTGATGTAGTCACAGAAATTGTGTGACTGCGATGACTGGTTTCTCCTGCTTGTGTGGCATGGTGCAGAGTCATGTAGCCAAACTTCTAGCAGCCACCCTCATGACACAGGGCAGCACTACCTCCTCAAGGCACTTGATGTAGGACTTTGTTGAGTCTGAGGCCCTGCGGTAAGATGAATAGAGGCATAATGATGCTATCACTATTGATCACTCCAAACACCATGATGTTGACTGGATATATCCTCCAACTCTTCTTGAATTCTCTGCACTGTTCTCAGATTGACATCCAAACACTCTGAAATGTTTGTATTGGAGATTTTGACCCAAATGCCAAGCAGTACAACATGCCGTTTTCCAAATTTCTGGCAGAGTGAATTGTGTCATGTGCACTTTTTGTCACAGATAGTGAACAAGTGACGCTATTACACTGTGCAGTTGACAAAATCAAAAACAAATAATGTATATGTGCGAAATTAAAAATATAAAATGGCAACAATTTATGCATTGCACCCACTGTGTATATATATATATATATATATATATATATATATATATATATATATATATATATATATCTCTACTACATTATTTTGATATACCCATATACATGTAAAACCCATTGATAAACCCATTATACATGTTTGAGTAGAATTTTTTTTTTTAATCAGTTTAACCCCATGCAATGCAGTAAAGCCACTAAGATGCAAAGGGTTACTGAGTGTGGAAGAATTAAGAACAGAAACATTAATAATGAGTGGAAAAAGGAAAGAGTAATCAGGAGAACATCTAGCCAGTTCAACTGTAAATTTGATTAGCTGTTTTAATTTTTAAATTGTGAAGTATGTCTGCTGGCTTGCATCCTTGAGAGACTTAATAAAGAAATGTCCATTATATATATATATATATATATATATATATATATATATATGATAAATTAATTTAAATATTAATTGCATTATAAAAAATAGAAAATTTCGCAACAGCATCATTTATTCACTTTCATTTATTATACATTCAATTATAAATTATGTCACTTAGCATCCTCTATAGTTTACCTTTTCAGTTAACCTAATGAATATTTATAAGCATTTCTTAAATTCAAAAATTTTGAAAAACTAACATTTTTACTTTTGTTTATTGTTACAAAATAAAATCCTCACATTTGTCTTGATAATGTTAATCAGAGGATGAAATATGTCAGCTAAGATAAGTTTTCCTTTTGTTTTTATTCACATAAAGTTAAGTTAAAAGCTATACATGTTATTTTTATTTTAATTTTTATCACACATGTAGTGAGCACTTTTTAATACTACTGTTTCCTGGTCTGATTCAATTCTTATATATATATATATATATATATATAATTATTTTTTATAAAAAAATTATAACATAAGTATGTTATAAAATCACTACAAAAATAGCCATTTTGTTTCAACACACTCTGTGTCTTATCAAGTGATGATGTTGAAAAGAAAATAAATGGTTTTAAAAGTTTCAGATTAATTAACGATCCTACACTAGGGGGAAACATTGTTACAAAAGCTAGAATAACCAATCAAAAACGAAGTATAGAAAGATTCAAAAGCTTGACAACGAAATCCTGCTATAATAGCTATTCAGATCTTTAAATACGTGTAATATTAAAAAATAATTTATACTAACTAATAATTATAAATTTATATGATAAAATTTAATATTAAAATTAAAAACTGGCAATTTTTAAAATCCAAATTTAATCACTATTAAGTTTAAAAACTACAAAATTATTGAGAAAAGAAAAAATGTATATGTTTATTCAATTCATTTCTTAATTGAAATTACGTTCGACAAGACAAGACGCTACAATGCATCCGGTCATTTGACAATACATGTATATATATTTTTTCTTTTTCCCTTTCTTTTCCGTTTTTATTTTAAAGTTTGTGAATATGGTCTTAAACTCACGCGTGACACAACAAAAACACAATCAGATTATAATACATAAGCACCCAGACATAATTAGATACACACACACACACACACACACACACACACATACACTAAAAAAAAAAAAGGAGAGGTGGGGGGGGATACATGAACATCTCTACAGCCCTTTATGAAAAAAGGAGACGTGGAAACTAACACTTATACACACACACAGTTAAATGTGAATACACTCTACATACACATAGACACCAATATATACACATACATACATCCACAGACAATGACATAGACAATGAGAAATCACAACCAGTAAATATTTCAGACTTAAATAAATGCTAACCACTTATTGAATTATAACTTAAGGGAGCAAATATACAAAGATAAAAATGGTTAAAAATAATATTATTTAATATATTAAAACGAAAATTCTAAAACCATAAATATCAATAAAAATATATATTATTAATCATATAAGTTGATAATAGTTTCATTATATATTTGGCAAAGAAAAACAGGATAAAGAAATCCACAAATATATACATATATATATATACATGGCAGCAAAAACAAATTAACACACATAAATATACACTCATACATACATATACATACAGAAATACATACAAATAAATATATAAACATAAACATATACGTACATATACATGTATATGTACGTATATGTTTATGTTTATATACTTATGTTATAATTTTTTTATAAAAAATAATTATATCTGCTCTACTTTGTATTGAGCACTCTTTTAAGAATAGTAATTGTTGGTTATTGGAATTCATTCCGTATATACCAATTATATACTTTGATATATATACATATATATATATATATATATATATATGAACACAAGATTGAGTCAAAATTTCTAAAACTTTTTGCCCCATAATGATTTGTTTATACAAATTTATCACATCATTTTCCGATGTTCCTTTCCATAAATTCATCTGGACGCTATTTTTTCCAAAGGTTTGTTAATGATGTACTACAGTTGATTGATTGCACAAATAAGAAACAGTTGAGAATAAATTTCACAGATACTTCTAAGATTTCCCTAACATTGTGAAAAAGATGCCCTGTATGCTTTTGATGTATGTTATTTTTCTGTCTGTATGTGGTTTTGTGTTGTTCACATAAGTCAACTCTGAAAATTCAGAGGTGTTAATTCTGGTTTTGACTGTTAGGTTGACTACAGCAAAAACAAAACAACAAAAAAAAGAAAACAGGCTGGTGTCTTTTTTCAAAACAATGATATTTCAATGTTGAAGTTTCTTTTGTTGGACAAGTTATGTTCTGTTCACCTCCAAATCAACAGAAGTAGACACGCCTGTAATATATACATGATGGGATGAAAAACATCATTTGAATTCCTTGAAAACAGCCTTTGTTAGCAATGAAATTGTCTTCTTCTCTCCTGGTTCTAATATCCCTTTATTCACTTTCTCACCAATATGATGTGCCTTCCCTCTGTCTTTTCTACAAATATTTTCAAGACTACTGCTCTGACAAACTTTTTTCCCTGGTGCCCCAAATACATGAATTTAAGCGTGCATCTAGATTGGTATTAAAGTCCCACACGTTTACTGTTTAAGTAGCTAAATGCAGCCACTGCTTCTACTCCAACAGCTTATTTTCTCACACTTCCCATCTGTAGAACTTTTTTCCTTTTGCTTGCTTCCCTGATAACTACAATATTCAATAATTTAAATGCAATGTCAATCACCATCTTCTATCTTCTTGAATCCTGTACATCTTTTGTTCTTTCCCTAATCCCTCCCTATACTCAGTCTTTTCTCTCACCTTCACTTCCTGTAAACCTTTTTGCATACTAGTGGCATGTCTGCTTTGCTTGGGGGTGAATGGATTAAAAAAAGAAAATATCTTTATGCAATAAAAATTTAACCAGTATTTGTTGTTTTACCTTTTGAAATTTCTTGTGTCTGTTTAGTCACTTGTCAGAACCTGACATTCTGCTGTAATTGTAATATTAGGTGTTTTCTTATAAGGACATATTTGACAATCATTAACCAAGCAGCCAGTGCTGTTGCTGCTGGTTGAAATTTATAAAATCTGTGGAGCAGAGATGGAAATGAGCACCAAGACAGTCAATTATCAAATGACAAAAAATGGTTTTGGAGTTGAAGGATCTGCACATCCTTCTGGTTAATAAATTAATCCTTTGAAAATAAACATTTAAAATTTTTCAACCAATGTGTCACGTTTCTGTAGACAATAAAATCGTGCTTTGTGATCCCTTTGAAGAGTATTTAAGTCTCTAAACAGACAAAACCAATAAGGAGAAGGGATGGCAACATACAACAGCAGTTCATAATAGCACAGCTTCAAAGAGATTCCTTTACTCATCCACCTGTCTTCCTCACCAAGCTGTGTGACATTTACACTCTTCCTTACCAAGCTATGTTATACTTACACTTTCGTTCTCATTTTCTTTTTTGCCTCTTTTTTCACACATGCACGTGGAGAAATCACATTTCTTTTCATCTTAACAAACAAGGTACTTTAACACTTCTACATACTGAGAAAAATTTAATTGTAAAAATATGAAAATAAAAATATTTTATATTTTTATATTTAAAAACCTTTCTCACCTTTTGCTTTGTTGTGGGTTGATTCAAATCCACAAGAGATCTTTTTTCTTAAAACAGTTTTCCAGGAAAATATGTTTCTCAAGTCCAGTAGCTGTTATCACTCTTTCTAATATTTATGGCGCTTTCCTTCCTAACCTTTTATTTGAAGTAGTGTGGATTGTCAACATAGATCTTTTTATATAAGATAATGTAATTTCTCATCTTTTACCCATTTTTGTAGTTAGACATGAACTACTGTTAACAAGTGAATAACTTCCTGATGTTAATTTCTTTGTAGTTAAACTGCACCCCACCTTTCTGCAATGCTTCTCTATAAAGAGTCAGACTAGACCAGAAATGGAATATTGCTGTCATATTCTCATTTTCCAGCTTTGCCAGAGTCCAAAATCATTTATGCGGTCTTGGGGAGGGAAGTCTTATTTTCCACTCTTCAGCCTCTCTCCCACAGGCACAATGTTGCAGGTCAACCACTACTCTATCACTATTTCCATAGTAAATATTTAAATATTTCTTAGTTCTACCAGGTCACACCTTTGACATGCCCTGCTACTTTTTTGTTGAGTTGAAACACCCACATTTTCTCAGTGTTTCAAAGGTGAGAAAAAAGTTCCAAACATCTTTTACCTACTTGGGTAACAGAATCTTCTATGAATGTTTCACTACAATCACAACTTCAAGTCAAAAGTCAATCATTATCTATCATACTTATCCTCATAGTCTTCACTTTCTACCACCTTCTCTTTCATTCATCTCACACACCTCATTTATCATTACTATTTTAACAGAAAACCTCTTCCTTGAGTGGCTCTTCAGCCTTGTATTGGATGAATTCTAGCATATAAAAATCACTCAGTCCCACAAGACAAATGTTGTGTTGCACAATGACAAAGTAATAAAAATAAAATTATTGCAGATTCCTGAAATAAGTTTAGTCTTGAATTTGGTTTCTTTTATTCAGAATGGAAGCACACCTCTTATGGTTGCCATTACCTCCAAGATGAAGGACATTGTTGAGATGCTGCTGAAAAATGGAGCAGACCCATCACTATTTGATGATGCAAGTGTCTTTATTTTTTATTTATGTTGCACATTGAATTTTCAATCATTTATTTTTTTGTTTAAATTTTGGATTCAGTCTAAGGGAAGTAAATCTAATTATAATTAAGACCAAAATTTGAATAGCCTTATCCAGAGTGACCCCACCAAAGATAACATAATGACAAAGAAAATAATTGGGAGTTGTCAATTCAAGAGAATTTAGGAACTATAAAATTTTGGAATTTCATTAAATTATCTAGTGATCAAAATTTTGGTTAAATCCAAAATAAAATTCTACAATTTTGGTTTTTGGTTCAGTTGTGAATTTTTCCATGAGTAATTTCCTGATCTTAAATTTAATTTTAAATTTGGAAAAAAAAAAATAAATAAAAAGTATAAAACTGACATATAGTAAATACCTAGGTGACTTTTCGGATACCTTGTATAATGGGGTGCTGCAAAGTTCTTATCCTCATCTTCTTCCTAAACTCGAAAAGGACCTCCAATCGGTTGTGAACTGCAGCAGGAATTGGCTGGTCAACTTTAATGCCTCAAAAACAAAACTGCTCTCTATTAATCACCACAGAGATCCTTCCCTGCCCTCCATTAGAATGTCTGACGCTCAACTTCTCGAGATCACCTCTCTGCGGCTGCTCGGTCTCACGTTGACTGCTGACCTGAGATGGAACAAATACATTAAGTCAATTGCTTTGTCTACCGCAAGGAAAGTTGGCTCCCTGTGCCGTGCCAGGAAATTTTTCTCCCCAGAATCGATCCTCCAGATCTACAAATCAACAATTTGCCCTTGCATGGAGTATTGCTGCCATATATGGTCTGGAGCCCCTTCTGTTTGCCTCGGGGTTCTTGATAAGCTCCAGAGGCAGATATGCAATATAATTGGCTCTGCTCTGGCATCTCATCTACAGTCGCTCTCTCACAGACACACTGTCGCCTCTCTCTGTCTTTTTTACAAATACTTTCATGGCAATTGCTCCGAGGAGCTGCATTTGCTGGTTCCCAGACTTCATGAGTTCAAGTGCCCTATGAGGCTGGCATCCCACTCTCACCCTTTCACTGTCAAAACTACTAAATGTAGCTGTCTCTTCTACTCCAATAGCTTCATGTCTCACACCTCTTGCCTGTGAAACTCCTTTCCCTATTCCAGTTTCACTGAGAGCTATAATCTCCAACTATTCAAATGTAATGTCAATTGACATCTCCAGTTGCCTTGATCTATCCACTATCCTTCTCCTCATCCTTTCCTCTATCACTCCTATCTGATCTTGCTCCAAATCTTCTGTAACCCCTTGCATCCTAGTGGCTTCCTGCCTTGCTTGGGGTGAAATGCTTAAAAAAACCAAAAAAAAACCTTAGTATTTCAATGATCCAATATTAGAATAGATATTTTTGGGAAATATGTCAAACTGAGAAATTTTCAGCACCTCCTTTATTATATATATATATATATATATATATATATATATATATATGTGTGTGTGTGTGTGTGTGTGTGTGTGTGTGTGTGTGTGTGTAGTAATGTCTCATAAGAATACAATATTAAATTTTTTCATGCATAAAATAATTGTTTATTCACTTCTGGGTTCCATTAAATTAAGGTTGGTTGTGGAGTGTGTGTAGATTTGAATGGTTGGTTATCTTGTGAGAACATAAGGGACTCTCTCTTCCTGCTACCCTTATCCAGTTGTCTTTTGTGTGTATATGCTAAATTCAGCTTGGTTGACTATATCGGTGAAGCCACCAGAAACTTTTGTGAGCTAATTCTTCACTTGGTAGCTATGTGTTCACCTAGATCAACCGTCTGAGACACCTAGCTCTTTTGATATTCTGATGTAATACTGAGTACTTTTGTATCTCTTAGTGTGAACCAAGTACATATTGGGGTCACCACAGATCAACTTGAACTTTGTGAAGATGGAGACAAAGATTAAAGCATTCATGTTGGCTGTGATGTACAGTGTATACTTTACTTAGGTGCTCATCAAATTTAACACCAGGATGCTCTCGTACATCTTGACCTGTCAGTCTACACACCCATTCCTTTTTACCTTTCCAGATGTAATAAGATGGCACTTGGGAGTACAAAAGTGTGCAAACTAAAGAATCATTTTGGCACAACTTGAAGAAAGCTGGGGGTGCTACCTGAACAGCATTTGCTTCAGTGAAGTAGACATGCTGACTTTTTTCCAAATCTACTGCAAGTTGCACAATAGCCGGGTGTCTTTCATGTAGTGGGCAGCCAAACATGTGCCAAAATGACTTATTATTACTGATGTACCTGCCCATTTGATACTGGGTTACCTCATCTCGGTTATTTTCCTGTTGCAAGCCAAGCATGGTCATATCTGAACCCTTTGTACTTGCAAAAATACTTGATGGATTTCAGTGAGTTGCAGAACTCAATATTAATGCAGGTATTAAATGTCTTTGACATCAAGGGACAATAGGGTACTATTCACTCGTTGTCAACTTCATATTGTCTAACCCTTGCTGAAAATCCACCATCATCTGGGCTTCTATGCCTGTATAAGAAGGGTATCCGTCATTACCAGTTTGTGTTTCTGTAAGAAATCTCTTGGACAATTTTGAGCATATATTGTTCTTCAGACATGACAAATTGAGGTTAAAGTCCCACACACAAGGGCCATGTACCATGTTCCTTTTAGTAATTTCATAGAGCTTTTTATCTATCAATGGATTTGGAAACTCTGCTGAGATTGTCAATTTCATTAGAGTGAATTTTTGCTGCCAGCCAAAGCAGAATGTGATTATGTGGTAACTCCCTTTTTTACCACTCAATTGTGTATATGTAACACTTTATGGACACAAATGGTTTCTCCTTTTAATCAGATCCATGAGATTCTCTAACTTCTGGCAAGAGACTCTGGCAAGTGGGTCAAGATTTGTCTTTGGCCTTTTGGCACAGAAAAAGTTTTTCAATTTCCTTCCATTTTGGGTTGCATGTAAAGGTTACAAAGAGATCAGGCCTACCATAGTGACATACATAGGTCATGGCATTCTGCATCATTTCATGCATGTATTGAGGCCCTCCTGATTGTAGAATGCAGAGCTGTCCAAGATTGCCAGGTGTTTACAGCATCTCTCAGATGAATATAATTTTCCATTTGCAGTTGTTTTTGATTGTTTCAAATGAAAACAGTCTCTCAGACTCCATTTTAGCAGCCATATTAACTGCATATTGATGAAAGAGATGTCGAGAGTGATGAATGAGTTCCCATGCATCATAAAATAGTATGTATAGAATTCCTTACACAATACTTATTTGTTTAACATATCTTCTGGATTGCTTGGATTACAATGTTTAATACCAAATCATTTTCCCCATTAACAAATAGCAGAGGATACTGAAGAGCATCATAAGATCTATGTGTCTTATTAATTTGTTGAAGCGTGTTGTCTCATCGGTTTAGAACAATTTCTCTCTTGTTATGTTGGTCACCATGGAGAACCACTGTTATATCATTCTAGGAGGACACATTAAACCATCCTGGATGCTGTCCAGTAGGTTGCTTATCTGCATTAAAGTTGTGAGTAGGAGCACTTTCCAGAGCACATTTAAAGCTTTTGACATAGCTATTTCAAACAATGTATCATCTCTTGCAGTAAGTAAGTGTAAGCTCAAGCCTGGTGACAGGTGAAAAAGAATTATGCCCCGCCACTTGTTCTTGGAAGTTACCAACAAAATATAACTGAAGAACATATGGATTTTCCTTTGTTAGTGGCCACGAGGATTCAATCCTATGGTACACCTGACCCTACGCTTTAAAAGTTGGTGCAAAAGTATCTTCCCTAATAATGTTAGCCTTGAATGAAGTCATTTGGAAAGCTCAATTGTACTTCCTAATGTTTTCCAAAAAGTGTTTTGACTCTTGATTGATGTCTGAAAGAATAAGCTTTAAAGTCTGTGGTGGATGCTCCAATAATGGAATCCTGACTTTTTAACTCAAACAACACATTCCAGGATTTTCTCCTTCAAACTTCTTGGCTTTATATTTACCACTTTAGACATAGAGCCTATTGTCACTTTCTTTTCAGAAGTGCATTCATGCTCTGACTGATAGTTAAAGGCCACTGGTGCCACTACTTCCAGGTAAGGGCAATTCCTCCATTCTCCAGTTCTACCAACCCACTACCTTTCTTGCCTTTGTTCAGGAGTTTCAGTTGATCTGTGAGCAGCATTCTGGTTTCTGTTAGCTTCTGGTCTTTCATCTCTTTGCTCAGGAGTCCCTCCTACCCTGCTTACAGCAGACTTAGCTGTATTAGTTTCTAGTTTTTGTCTCTTTCCACATGAGTCTAGCAGCAGACCCAGCTCTGTTAGCTCAAATATCCTGATAGCAGTCCTCTTAGCTCTAGCAGCCTGAAGTCTTTTCTGTCTTTGCTCAAGAACCTCAGTTTCTCTGTGAGTAGCAGACCTAGCTCTTTCCTTTGGAAGCCTTTCCTGTCTCTGATCTTCTGCAGACATCCTGGTTCTTTCGGCTTGCACTCTTTCCTTTTGTTCTGATGCTTCAACTGCCTGATGTAAAGAACTTTGTGAACTTTCAGGCTGCATATATGTTTCTCTCTGTGTTTTGGTATCCTCCATAGCTCTTCTTGGAGAATCCCTCGGATTTGCTTTCTCATGAGTTGCTAAAATTCTTTTTTGATTTTGTTTTATAGTGATGTGAGGCTTTGTGGTTAAAAATGAACAGTTTATTTACCCACACCAAGAAGATTAATGATGGATGGTAATGACAAGGAATGCTTAAAATAAAGTTCTTTAAAATGCCAAGTGCTTCATTAAGGGTGATAATATAATCAGCAAGTAATTTGACACTGGAAAAAAATCTGAATGCTGGACACGTGAACAAAAATTAAACTTTTCACATGACTTCAGATTCTCTTCTCTTTCTGATTTAATTTTTCTCCTTATTTTATATTAAAGAGGATTTCACATAGGATTGCTATTTTTTTTCTTTTTTTTTCTAGTCTATACAGCTAATTCCTGTAAAAGCTTTTCCATTGGTTCAAAGAAAATTTCACATAGGCTCGTGAATTTGTTTTGTCTTTTTCTTCAGCTTGCCGGTCAATGAAAACTTTGGTCATTGGTCCAAAGAAACTTTTACACAGGCTTACAAATTTCTTTACGTCTTTTTCCTCAGCTTGTCTGAATTTGAAAGGAGTGGGTAAAGGGAGTTATTACTATTCCATACTCACATTTAGCTTTAAAAAAAGCTATACATATTGAGAAACAATGTAAAATTCTTTTTTTTCAAATACTGGTTGTTTGCAGTTTGTAATAAGATTTTAGATTCATAGTGAAAATAATTTTACTTAATAACAGTACATTGAAACTGAATTTTAAAAGATTTAACAACTTTATAAATTATTATAACTAAAGTTGTAAAACAAAAACGAAAACAATTTTTAAAAAATTCATTTTTCATTGGAAAATTGTTTTGGCTTCCGACAATATTATCCTTAACCTTAATAAATATTATTCATAAAAGCGATTAAATCTTTTCTAATTCAATGTCTTAGTTTTATTGGTTTTTGTATTTTACAATTCAAAGCTGATTTTTGGTAACTCATCGTTCGATTTTAGGTTGTTTGATTTTATCATTCTTCCTTTTTATGTTTATTCTTTTTTTTATTATGCTTTATACTTTATTAATTTGTTTTATTTTTGGATCATGTTTTTCATGAATTTTTTATGTATCATTTACTGTTCTCCACCAATTTCTCTTTATAAAACCAACAAACATATATACATATATATAGACACAATCTTTTTTTTATGTATACAACGTTTTGTTAGAACTCTAGTTTTCTTTTAACTAAGGTCTTTCTGTCTTTTTCCTTAGCTTGCCCAAATTAGTAAGGAGTGGGTAAAGGGAGTTATTATTAAAAAGATGTGCTCTCGGTCATTGTACAAACAAACATACATACATACATACATACAAACACGATCTTTATTTTATATATATATATATATATATATATATATAGATAGATAGATAGATAGATAGATATACATATGTATTTTCTAAAGAACTAATAGATTTTATTTATAATCCAACATTATTTTTGATTGCACTTAAATGTTATATTTAATGAATACACATGTTTGAGTAGTCATCCCTGTTTTTTAAACAGTCTAAATCAATATCTACTGGCCTTTTCAAATTTTTTCATTGAGACTTTAATCTCAATGAAAAAATTTGCCTTCTGGCAAAGTTCAAACCCCTGTTCTCCTTGTCATGGAAACCATATTTAAACCTGGCTTTAAACTGCTCAGTCATGATAGACATTCACATTCAAGCAAAGTTCAATTAACCCAATTAAGAAATGCACATCTCTTATTCAGATCTCTTGAAGGCCATTTTTATTAACTACTAGCAGTAGAGCCTGGCGTTGCCCGGGGATGTAACAGTAAGAGATAGATCAAGTATCGACCATCATAAAGACTGAAAAATAAAATTGACAAAGATTATTGTTTAAGGTTGATGGACACACATGTCTTAATTAGTTATTTTTTTTTTTTTACGAATTCGTCAAACCCAAACTCAAACAAAAACATTGTTTTCAATCGTTATGAGTCTACCAATTGAATAGAATTTTTCAATTTTATTATAAACAATTGTCTTGTAAATGGAATTTTTAAAGCATTCTGAATGTAAAAATAAAGAAAAAAGTGTGCAAGACAATAAGAAACACTACCTGCCAAAAAAAAGTGAAGTTTTGTTGAAATCAGTTGAAAAATGTAGGAAATCCGATCCCATATATAAACGAACACACACACAACCTGGGTTTTATAATAAGTATAACTCGATATGAGTTGTCTTCCTTTCATTCTTGAAACAGCGATGTCTCTTAATCGTGTTTTCAAATTGATTTTGTGCAAAAACAATTGTGTTTTTCTAATTTTTGGTGCTGTCAGAACCACCGCAAGGTAATTTTACATAGTCCTGTGAAGTTTTGTTGAAATCGGTTGAAAATTGTAGGAAATCCGATCCAATATATATATATATATATATATGTTTTTTTAAAATCTGTAAATCTATGTCTATCAGCCTGTGCAATTGAGAAAATTAATAAAGAAAATGTCTTTTTGAAGGTTTTGAATCTGCATACCCCCTTGCAGGCAAAACACTGTTAAGCATAGTGTGCATTTAAACTATTCAACGATGGAAGACTTTCACAGTAAATGCTTTTTAAAGGTATCCCATACATATTTCAAATGACTATCTTCATTCTTATTTTTTCTAAACACAAATATTTCAGCTGGTCTGCTTTTCAGCTTCCTCAAATGGAGTTTGAATTTTGCAGTCTTTAGAAATTTCTTTTAAAAAGCTGCAACATGCAACTAAAGAGGGTCAAAGAACATATTAAGTGAAATATTGTATTAACAACAACAAAGATGAGGATACTCATGAAATAATGAAAAGTATGTCATCTCAGAACTTCAAAAAACATTTTCATAACTCTTGAAAACTTGTAGAACCCCCCAAATCTAATTAAACAACTTTTTTTTTAGGAAGGTGAGACACCTTTGATAAAAGCTGTAAAAGTGCAAGAAGCTCAAATCTTTGATCTCATTTGGCAATTCAAAAATAGTGGTTGCCTTATTGATCATGCTGATATGGTAAGTAGAATTTGTCAAATTGTCTTCTTGTGTAGACTTGTGTTTTAAAGTTTGGCTTAAATTGTCCATAATTGATTATCTTGGGAAAAATATTGTTTGGATAATAAAATGTAATTCACACACCTTCTTTTGTAGGTTGGAGTCTCTTGTTTTCATACTTGATTTTTTTTTATTTCAAAAACACCATGCGACACAAAAGCATTTTGACCTTCAGGACATGACACCATTTTTTTTCTGTACAGAATTTGACCACATCTTTACCAACACACTCGTTCAGTAATTGAACCATTCAAAGACCACTTGGATGCATTCAAGATCTAAGGACTGCCAATTGATAAACCAGTGGTTCTCAACCTTTTTTGCTCAATATACTCTTCTCACCATAAGTCAGAGTGTTTCCCCAGCATTTCCTAGATTGTCCGACTCAACAAAAGGTGCATTCTAAATAACATCCATATATTATTGAAAATCTACATTCTTTTCCATACTACTACATATTACATTTACATAGATTATTTCAATAGAGGAGCTTTACAAATTTAATTGCAATAAAAAATGATGGATTTTTTAACTTGAATACATGTACAGAAATTTATTTTAATTCATAAATAATTGTTATATTTATTCATACTAATTGTTAAATAAATAAACTGAAGTATACTTCAATAAACAAAAATTTCAATAGAATGCCAGGGTATTGGAATTCAAGAAACAAAATTCTATAAATAAGAATGTATAAAACCAGCTATGGCGTATGAGTGTGAAACATGGAAATTGACAAAAACACTTTAAAACAAACTGGAAAATGCATGAGTAATGGAGTTAGCAATGCTAGAAATAGAAAATGGTCAACATTGATCAAAGAGTTGATGAAGATCTCACAGAAGTAATTAAACCCTGCTAAGAAGAAAGGATAATAGATGGAGTAAAAGTCTCGTTGATTAGTGCCCAATGGATAGCAAGCGCAGTAGGGAAAGACCAGACAGAAGACGAAGAGATCAATTAGAGCCATTTTCTAGTATGACATAGCAGAGAATAACATAATCATTTTCATCATGGAAATATTTAGGAAAAGTCTTTTATAGCAGTGGACTCAAAATGGCTGATAAATATATACTCTATATACTCACATATCATGTGATTTTTAAAGACCTAATTTTGAAGCTAATTTTAAGGGGTCACGTTATATACATGGGATATAAAATTAGTGTATGTACTGCTGGCCCTGACTACACTGTTGGCCAAACTATATATATACATTTTATTCTTTGAGTAGAACACATTGTTTTTTTATTTTCATTTTGAGTTGAATTCATATTCTTTTGGTGTATAATGATTGTTTTGATATTTCGTTTTTAACAACCAAATGCAGGTTAACATGTGTTGAAAAATCAGCAAATGGCCAATTAAAAAAATCAATAAACAATTTGCCATAACAGGATTTGGTGTAAATATATAGGGTGTCTCAAAAAAATGTATGCACACATTTACAGTGTATAGCTCAAGTTAAGTTGCTTTCTTTACAGATTTAAACATTAGTATTACTAATGTAATTCAAGATTTTCTTTGAATAAAGAAAGTTTGTTTTGAAATGCTCCCAAAAGTATGAAAATGTAGTTGAAGTTCAAAGGTGGTGTTGAAGTTCAAAGGTGGTGTTGAAGAGAGTTTCATTCAGAAACACTCATGTGGCTTACAATCTCCTGAATTAGAGATAGATTTGAAGCTGATGTTATTGTACACAATGTTTGTATTAAACGCTCTGGAAGACCATAGATATCAACAAGGCCTATAAAAGCAAGAAAGGGTGATGGAAAGTTTTTACAGAAGCCCAAAACACCTATGGAAATGTTAATTACTGCTTGTGATTCCTTTGTGTTGCATTATCTTAAGAGTGTGCATTTATAATAAATACTGTCTTCATATGCATTATTTAAATTTGATATCATTAGTTCTAGTTGCTTTAATTATTTTTTGAGAAAGCTTCAAAATGTGTATATATTTTTTTAATACATCCTCTATTTACATAGCCTTTTTTTAATATAATTAATGATCAGTAACATTTTTATAGGCTGCATTTTAAATGTAAAGATTGATAATTCCTGGTCATTTTACAGAGGAAAATCTTTAAGAATCATTGTAAATCATTGTCATCATCATCATCATCATCATAATGATGATATGGTGTGGAAGTATTTATTCATGCAATTTTAATTTTATAGTTATGAGGGGGCCAATTTTAACAATTTTTAAATATAAGAATACTCACAAATATTCAACAGGTTAACTAGAAAGTCTTGGTAAATTATGGATGATGCAAAGTGATGTAATTTAATGTCTAATATATAATAGTGAGTAAATGTTGAATTTTTTTATTTTTTCATATACAAAATGAAAGTGAAAAGGTTATTAGATTTTGATGTCTAACAAACAAAAGTTGTTGATTTTTTTTATATAATGTAATTAATATTTAAATTATTTTAGTTTGGGATTAATTTATGTATTATATATTTTAAATAACAGAAGGTTATGAATTTAACCATTTTTTAACATTTTTATAGTCATGTATGTTGGCTTGGGAAAGAAGATATTTGAAAAAATCTAGAGTGCATATTTATATTCACTCTTAAGAATTTTCTGTCTAAGTAAGTTACTCTCTTTTAATAAGTGTAGCATTTTTAGATTGAAGTTGTTGAATTTATTACTATATATGACTAATACATTTAATAAATTGTTATGTATAAGAAAAAAAATTCAACAATAACAACATTTAATCACTTTTGTTTATTAGACATTAAATTATATCACTTAGCACCCTCCATAATTTACCTTGACTTCTCAGTCAACCTGTTGTATATTTAAGAGTATTCTTAAATTTGAACATTTTTAGAAACTAACAACATTTTTGCTTATAAATACTTGTTGCAAAATAAAATCCTAACACTTGCCCTGATAAAGTCTATCAGAGGATGAAATGCATTGGCTGAGATAAGTTTTCCTTTCGTATATATATATATATATATATATATATATATATATATATATATATTTTTTATTTCTTTATAAATGATAAACATTACATTGTATTAGTTCACATTTTTAGAATGTTGTAAATATAAAATTAATCTTCTAAATAAACAATCTAATAAACAAATAGTGTTTAATATTTCTGTTGTAATTGTTCAAAGAACAAAGAAAATGTAAAAAATTCACTTTCATATATTCGGGTTTTATTTTAATCATCATATTTTGAAACAACAAACATTGCCTACAGAGTGAAGGTAGTTAAAATAATAGCATTGTCTAGGGTAAAACTATGCTTTTGACTCACCATTTTATTCCAGACATGAAGGTTAAACTTTGCTAATTAGTTTTTCTGATATATTTTGAAAATTAATAACAGAATTGATTTTAAACAAATGATACAGCATTGTCATCGATTTTAGTTCTTAGTTTCAGCCAAAATTTGGTGGGTTGAAGCTCCTCTCCTCATTAGTACTGGTTATATATGTTACATTCTTCCTAAAACCAGATCTTCTTCTGTTTCATGCTAAACTAATTTCTACCACTGGTTGGATGTGAACACTCTGAAACCCAAGACTGAACTAGAATTCCATCAACTGCACATAGGCTCTGCACATTGCTTCCGTTTTTACTCACACACTTGATGAAAAAATAAGGAATACAATCAAGAATTGCCACCCAATAGCTCCTATTCCCACCTAAAGAAACAAAATCAAAACCAGAGCTGATTTAAGCCTAAGAGAGGACATAATCCATCAAAGGGACATTTTGGCAATCAGACGGCATCTTGGTCTGAGTTCACAGACTTTGTCTGAAAGCAACCTCCCATCTCCAAAAGACAGTTTGCCAAAGGCCATTGCCTCAGTAAGTTACAACTCACCCTTCCTCCCCTACCATATGCCTCTGTGGGTGCCTTTTACAACTCCACTTATCGCCTTCCTTCAGTGAGAGACATCTACACTGATTTATCATACTTTGTATTTTATGTTAATACAAGTGTTTATTTCTTTATACCTTTGTTGTGTCTTCTTTGTTCTGCTTAATATAGCACACACACACGCGCGCGTGTGTGTGTGTGTGTAAAAATTTCAGATAGTCTATATATGTAAAAGCACAATATGAATAAAGACAAAAGGAAAAATCATCTTGCTTGACAAGTTTTATCCTTTGAGGGACTTTATCAATGCAAATGCAAGGATCATATTTTGTAACAAATATTTATATACAAGAGCAAAATGTTGTTGTTATTGGTTTTTTAGAATTTTTAAAGTTAGGAATGCTCATAAATATTCATCAGGGCAGCAAAATTATGGAGGACATGACACAATTTAAGTGACACAATTCAATGTATAATAAATGAAAGTGAGTAAGTGATGTTCTTGAAGATATTTTTAGCTTTTTTATTCTTTTTCTTTTATGCAAATTGGTATTTAAATTATTTTAGTTTGAGGTTAATTTACATGTTATATATTTTGAATAACATGAATTAATCTCAAACTAAAATAATTTAAATACAAATTTGCATAAATGAAAAAATCTTCAAGATTGCTTGAGATTTCAGCTAACCTAATCAATATTTATGAGTGTTACTAAAGAATTCTGAAAAAAAACAATAACATTTATCTCTTGTATATAAATACTTGTTACAAAATAAAATCCTTGCATTTGCACTGACAAAGTCATTCAGAGGACAAAACATGTTGGATAAGATGTTTCCCTTTTATTGTTATTCATATATATATATATATATATACACATATATGAATTGGAATCTGACATAATAATAGGATAAGGAACAAACAGGAAATGTTCATAAATCTAACATATTTCATTTTATTTCAGCTTCATCAGAAAATGAAATAAGGAGGAGAAAAAGGAAAATTCTGCTGTTTTTAATTTTTGTGTTTGTTTTCCATTGGTTAAGCAGATCTCATTGTCAAGCAGAATTAGTGTGTATAATTCATGTGTACATGTGTATCATAATTCTAGTTTGTTTATGCAGGATTCAGATGACCATGTATATTTGTTTATGTGTATGTGTTCAGCTGTGCTGTTTGCTTTTCACAATTCTGGTATTTTTAATTTTTGTGAAAAACAAACAAAACAAAAAGTAAAAATAGCAGAATTTTTGGAAAACCAAAGAACAAAAAAATTAAAAATAGCAAAATTTTCTTTTTCTCCACCATATTTCATTCTCTGATGAAGCTTTAAAAAAGCAAAATAGGTTAGATTGATAAATGTTTCCAATTTGTTCCTTATCTTATTCTATCTTATATATATATATATATATATATATATATATATATTGGACATATTTTAGTATGGTATTATTATTAGCAATAATCATAAGTATTTTTGTTAAAATTTTAATGTCTGTTTATTTATTTTATATAAAAAAAATGCCAGATCCATTGATATTATCCTGAAGATGTTATGAAAAAGCATTGAACCCAATTACATATGACTTGTTACTCAAATATTGATAATCTGCAAGCATGTTTTGGAGTTGCCTTCATATAAAAAAGTATACCTATATTTACACATATGTATGTACTCTGTTGTATTGATTTCAGAAGGGCATGACCGTTCTTCATTGGGCTGTAAAAATGCAGCTGGAGAAATGTGTCCAGATTTTGCTTCAAAACAAAGCATCAGCAAGCATGTGTGACAAGGTAAGTAAAACACCTGTCAGGATGCTTGCCAAGACATTTTCATGCTTAAAATTCTCCAATGTGGTTTTCAGCAACAATCTTGTTTAAATTTCATCCCACAAAAACATTTTGGAATCATCCCAGTGCATACGCATAGGTTAGCTATTAGAAAGATGATAGCTTATCTATCTATGCTTGTGAACTGGGATGTTTCCTCATAAAATTCTGATGCTTGATCAGATTTTGGAAAGGGGTTCAAACTGAGAAATCTCCAGTATTCCTTAATCTGTACAGTTGTATGCAAATGTATTCAAACCCTATATTGTTTTATTTATTTTTCCCAATTAGTAATTTTGAATTTCATGTGATATTATCTACTCAATCAGTAAAACATTTTAATATATGCTTTTATAATAAATAAAAGAAATAATATCATTAATTATCATATTTCTATGATTATTAATACTTTAGTTAAATGACTAATTTTAGGTTAAGGTTTTTTGGAATCAATCACTGCTAATAGATACTTTCTGTAGCTTTTCATGAGGCTTCCTGCATCTCCAGATTAGTATTTTCAATCAAATGCAGAATTGTTCCAATTTTTATTTTTTATTTTTTTTATTTACTGTTATTTAATCCAATACAATGTCCAAGAGCCACTCAAGGTAGAGAGTCACTGATTGAGATTGTTGCAATGGAGGGGGAAGGAGAAAGTAAAAAATGTATATTATGAGGATGTAGGTAGATATCAGTTGACCCTGGACTTCAAGCAACCAATATTCTAGTTATCAGGGAAGCATCCTCTCAGGAGTCTGTACCACAAAGCAGCAGTTCTGGGTAAGAAGCTGTCTGTTTCTTATTAAATGAACACAAATGGAATGGGAATGGTTTGCCACTATGAACATGGTGTGTCAGGTCTTAGCTGTGAAGGTTTGAGCTGGTGGAATAAATAAATGTAACTCATCCAAACATCTGCCATAGTAATAGCAATTGAATAGTGAGAAGCTAGCAACATTTTGTCTGTTGAATAAGGGTTGCAAGATGGAGAATTATTCATCAGCTACAAGGCCGCATAAGCACTTTTGAACTCTGCCAAGGCTGGACAGTGAAGATTGTTAGCAATATTCCATTCTTGGTTTGGCCTGATTCTTTCAGATTTTATATCTTCCATTTGTAAATGGTAATTTTCAATTCATGCCAGAAATGTCTTATCTAATTTATGTCAAATAATTGGGAAGGTACATTTTGTTACTCTTAGCTTATTCTTCTTAAGTTGTTTTTAAAGTATGTTTGGGTTTGCTATCTTAGCAAATCTTTGCTTACCTAAACAGCACCTAAACTGGATTGAATGGACTAATATTTCAGTGAATCTATTTTCCCCTCAATCCTGGTAAATTTCCTGGTACTTGCTGTGCTTCAATAATTTCATAAAATGATCTTTCCATCACCATGCTTTATTATTAGGATGATATTTTCTTTTTCTTTTTTTAATTGAGTTCACCCCGAGCAAGGCAGTAAAGCTACCGAGATGCAAGGGGTTACTGGGTGTAGAAACAGGAACATTGCTAAGGAGTGAGAACAGAGGAAGAGTAATCAGGAGGACAATAGATAGTGATTGATGCTGTATTTGCATTTTTACAGATTAAAGTTGGCTGGAAAGCATGGAGCCGCAAGTGAGAAGTGTGGAAAAGAAACTGTTAGCATAGAACTTAAGGTTACATCTAGCCAGCTCAACTCTAAATTTGTGAGACCTCATTGCTAGTCTAGTACTGTGCTTAAATTTGAAGAGCTACATGCCATAGTGAAGAGCTCATCCAAACAATTACCATGAAAGTATTTATAGAAAATGCAAACAGAGGCAACCTTTTGGCAGTGGGAAAAAAAAAATGAAATGTAACTGAAGCTGAGATGCCAAATTGGGACCAAGGAGCTCTAGATAGAGAGCAGGAGCACCAAACCATATATGGCAGCAATATTTTAGGTATGGGCAAAGGGCAGCTTCTTCTGTAGAACCTCATCTCAGTTGCCTAAATTCTTTTCTACATATGTGATTAGATTTTTCAGCATTCACTGCCATGTAGGAGGGCTGATATGGCCTAGCAGTTCAGCACTCTTTTCTTTGTTTCTAATGAAATTTTCCAATTTCTTAATACATTGCTTACTTTTCAGAAGATGCTTTTGTTATTTTAATGTGCCTTCATATTCTTGTGCCACATTTTCTGAGTAAACAATAAAATAACTTTTTATGTTTTCTTCAGTAGTGGATTATTTTCATGCAACCTATCTATGAAATCCTTATTGACTCAATATTGAGATGTCTACATCTGTTCATTCATTCTTCAAATCTCTCTGAATATCTTTTGCACTTGATTTCAGATTGACTGAAAATTTCTTTATAACTTTAATCACATCTTTCATGTTGAAATCTTCTTTAGGAGACCTGAATTTGAAAGTATCAATTTTTTTTACACTATTTACATTATTTGAACTGTTGTCTTCATCTTTATTTTCATATTCACAATGTTTTGGCCATTGTATGTTTCGGTCTTTATCCACTGGGCCAATCGATAAAAGCATTGGTTGAAGTAATCCAAAAAGTGGCTTAACCCAAACAGTTGTGAGTTCAATCGCTGGCCACAGCAGAGTTGAACAAAAACTTGGAGAGTTGAGTTACTAAAGGGAGATAACTGAAACTGAAATATCCAGAAAGGAAATTGGAACTAGAACAGTCTACCCCTGTGGACTAAATAAAGGGCTTGATTCAAAATTTCAACATGTATCATCTGAAGAAGCTGGAGTGTACAATGTCCAAAATGTTGTGAATATGACAATAAAGATGAGAACAACAGTCCAAACGATGTAAATAGTTACAATACCTCATTTCAGAAATAGAGACAGAAAATCAGTTTTTTTCTATTTATGAATAACAATAAAAGACAATGGAACAAAGTATACCAAATTGCTTGTAAATATTCTTATAACCTTTCCCAGATTGATAAATCTTAATCAATGATTTCAGATTGAATTTTAATTTGTAAAATAAATTTATATTGGCCTTCTAAAGTATTGTTGAGCATTATGACATGCAGAAGGTATAAGAATGGTTAAATTTTAGCTGTTGTTATGATCCAATTTACTGTCAAATTCAATTATCACAAGTGTTATGAAAATTTATTATTGGTAATTGTGGAAATAGAATAATGATATTAATTCTTTCAATTGATATATTAAACTGTTTTACTTAATTGATTAGATAAATGTTGTGAAATCAAATATTTTTTGCCTACAACTATATATATTACTTTATAACGTTATTATAGTGGATACTCCACATTTGAAATAGATTACAATAACATTTTAAGTAATAAAATGTCAGATTAAAAGTAAATCCATTAATTCTTTGGAAATATATACAAGTATGATGATTGTCACATCTTACTCAGCTGCTCCCTCATCTTTTATATCATTTGTAATGGCTTCTGTCTATAGCTCTTAAGATGACTCTCAAGATAAGCATTCAATTTCGTAGGCATATATGTCATATAAACTCTGTATCCTTGATTGAGTTGATTTGCTCTGCATAACCTACAACTCTCCCTGTGTACTACCATGTGCCACCTCAGTCCAGAATATATATATATATATATATATATATATATATATATATATATACCCTCTAGCTTTGGTTGGCAACCAGTCTAGTAGAACTGTGAATTCATAGTCTGTTATGGTACTAGCAACTACACTTTGTAAAAAATACTTGCTATTGAAATCCCAACATCAACTCCTACTGTGATGAATCTGTAGCCCTATACTCTGCAAGACACACACACACACACACGCACACATATATAGAGAGAGAGTCATGTGAAAAAGTTAGGACACCTCAAGAAATATATAGTTAATTTTCTTTTTTTAAGAAATATGATTCTAGCAATATTTGATCTTCTTTCAATAATAATAATATTAATACAGTAATATTAAAATGGTAATCAAAATCTGCTACTAGAGTTTCATATGGAACACAATCATAAAGCAGATAAAATATTCACCTGATGAATGTGTTACCATATGAGTAGTGTATTTTTATTACCATAATTAATATTATTGTATTAATAATAACTTTGGCATTGAGCCCTCAGTTTATTTTATATTCTAAGCTTTTAGTTTATTTTAAGCTTTAGCTTATATTTTATGTGTGTATATATATATAAAACAGTAATCAGTTTGTCTGACGATCGCTAAAGCGTGAAACCCAGGGTCACAAACTCACATCTATCCAACCAAATATATATATATATATATATTTATACACACACACACATACATAAATACTAATTGGAATGACTTGGTGAAATAATTATTTCAGTTTGTTTCACAAAGAGTGAACATTTTTGTTTTTACCCTCTTCTGAGCATTCATTTAGAAATGACTAGCAGTAGAGCCCAGCGTTGCCCGGGGATGTAACAGTAAGAGATAGATCAAGTATCGACGATCATAAAAACTGAAAAATAAAATTGACAAAGATTATTGTTTAAGGTTGACGGCACACATGTCTTAATTATTTTTTTTTTTTTTTTTTTTTTTTTTTTACGAATTGGTCAAACCCAAAATCAAACAAAAACATTGTTTTAAATCGTTCCAAAAAACGTGTTGAAAAATGTAGGAAATCCAATCCCATATATAAACGAACACACACACACACACACACACAACCTGGGTTTTATAATAAGTATAACTCGGTATGAGTTGTCCCCCTTTCATTCTTGAAACAGCGATGCCTCTTAATCGTGTTTTCAAATTGATTTAGTGCAAAAACCATTGTGTTTTTCCCATTTTTGGTGCTGTCAGAACCACCGCAAGGTAATTTTACGTAATCCTGTGAAGTTTTGTTGAAATTGCTTGAAAAATGTAGGAAATCCGATCCAATATATAAACGTTACAGACACACACACAACCTGGGTTTTATAATAAGTATGATTAATGTGGATTTTTATTAAGAAAGATTTTGTAAACTACACTAAATAAATAGATAAAAATACCTTTTTAACTACCCTTCCACCACTGAAACTATAAAAAAGACAATAAACCTCAATCTGAACCTTAAAAGTCCTTAGCAGGCAGAAAAGATTTTTTATTTATTGACATTTGGCAGGGGATAAGATGATGGGAACATTGTTAAATGAATAAGAATTTATGAAGGAAAATTTACATGCTTTCTTTAATAATTACATTGAAATATTAATTAAATTTCACTTTTATTTCAGAATGGATGGACACCCCTGATGTTTGCAGCAGCCTATGGAAACTGTAATATTGCTCGTCACCTTTTGGATGCTGGAAGTAACTTATTACTGGAGGATTTTGTATGTTGTCTTTTCCCTTTTCTTATAATTTTGCATTTTTCTGTAACTTCATCTTTTTCCCTTTCCTATAATTTTGTCTTTTTTCTTTTCAAAACTTCAAAGTATTTAAAAGCTGCATTTTCTCTGACTTCATTTATTTCAAGATGAGCTCAGCTCTTTCTCTTGACTACAATGTATTTGGTTATGTCAGCCTTGATTTTGGAGATCCATATAACCTAGATATATAAGGATTTAGAGCAATCCTTTCATATTTAGAGTAAGGAATAATAGGTCATAATTGGTTTGAGATTCCATAGTGAAAGGTGACATTCCTCAGTTGACTTACCATAAAGATGAAATCTATGTGAGAGCCTCTGCTTAAGAAAGAAAATATATTCAAGAAATTCTACCACCTGAGTACAAACTTAATTTAAAGCTCCAGAATTTTAACATTAGTTTGTCCAAGATTGTGGCCTAATGAATTAAAGAACTAATTTAGGTGTGATTGAGTTTTTGACTACCAAAGGCATGTAGTTTAATGAATTAAAGAATTGGTTGAAACATATTTGATTCCCTGGCAGATGTGATCTGATTGTGAGTTCAATCTCTGGGTCTGATATAGTGCAACACAAAAATGAATTAGGCTGGTGAGTATTAACTGATATGAAATATCTCTATAGTGAAGAGAGAACAATCTCTCCCTGTGAATTGAATAAAGTGTTTAATTTTAAATTCCAAGAAAGTTATTAAGTATGAAAACAAACATCTGAGGAAGGCCAGGGTGTACAATGACCAAAACAAGAGTATAATAGCAAAGATGAGCAGGTGGTTGGAATGTCGAACTGAACCCTTTATTTTGCTCACTGGGGTAGACTGTTCTAGTTCCACATGCAATGTCTAATGGATGTCAGCTTATCAGTTATCTCCTGTTAATTCTCCTCCCCAACTTCTCCATTGCCTTAACCAGGTATTGAACTCACAACTCTTTGGGTCCTGTCACTGGATCAGTGGAGAACTTGGAAGGCCATTCAGTGGAAAAGAGATTCAACAGAGAGGCATAATTCTCTAAACTAATAATTTTTCAGTGCAGTTTCAAAATTCATTGCTGTTGTAGTAGTTTTATGCCAAAATAGCATTAGGTGACACAAACAATTGGCTGTAGCAAATATATGTAGTAACAGCGGCAGCTGACACACATCTTTATAGGTTCATGTTTGCAAAAAGAAACCCTCTCTTGTTTTTTCTTTTGCTTTTGCATAGGGTCACAGACCCTCATGGGAAAATGCTCCTCTTCCACCACTTAGCAAGTAGGACTTTGTTACAAAAATGTAGACATTTGAATTCAGATTTATTGTCAACAAAATGTGTACCTTTTTCACAGCCAGACTGATTCTCCAATCACTATAATCTTACTCTTTTCAAGTCCAGTGTATACTGCTATCTATCCTACTTATCCTCATAATCTGCACTTCTACTTTCTATATTTATAAAAAAAACTCATTTAATAACCCTTTGCCTTGAGTAGCTCTTGGGCTTTGCATTGGGGAAACAATAGTGTAAAAAACAATTTTATTTTTTTTATCCAATTTCATGAAATAAATATTTTATAAAATTTCAACCTGTTGAGAATTTTCATTCACGCTTTGTCATTTTTTGAAAGCATGTTGAGTGGAACAGATACATTCTCGTTAGGTAGACATACCATTTTACTGTTTTTGAATAACATTGCAAAAATAATTTCTGTATATTTAAAAAAGAAAATCTGCAACATAATATTTGCTTTGCTTTTTAACTTTTTAAGATTATTTACAGTAACCTGAAGAAGGCCAGAGAATGGACCAACTAAAATATGCAAAGAAAAAAAGCAGCAAATGTAATAATAAAAAATTGAATGATTTTTAGTTGCTTTGAATTTTGTAGATAAATTCATTATTAAAAATTTTTAAATCCAATTTGAATGTTAAAAAATGTAAAATCCAAATATGAAATGTAAAAGGTGTTTAAAAATAATAAGGGTGCCGAACTATTGTATTTAATGTGGACAGTAAAAATCTTTTTAGTAATGTGGACAGTGGACAATTTGTATTTAATGAGGACAGTGGACAATTTGTAGGACAGTTTAAAAATCTGAAGGGTTGCTGATATTTTGTATTTTTAATTTGTTCTTCAGAATCATCTCACAGCAATCTGCATAGCATTTGACAAATCAATGTTCCCTTTGGCTCGACTTCTTGTCTCTAAACTGACTGTAAGTGAAGCAACCCAGTATATCAAGGTAAGTAATAAATCAAGGGGATGACCTAGGCCTCATTCAAGTAGTTAGTAAAATTTGATAACATATAATGTAACAGGGCACTGGCCCTGTTTGAACTTTTAAGTGCATAAAATTGCAGATTGGTGATTTGGAGTGACCTCTAAGTGGATGATGATTGTTGAAATTCTCAGTAAAGTTGATTGAAAAATTGGGAATAAAATTAAAAATGAAATGAGTTAAAAATTATGTTATAATATAATAAAATGAAATCAAGAAAAGTTTAAAGAAAAATTGAACCCAAAGATGCAATTCAGTAAGATTGAGCAAAACTAAGACTTCCAATCCTTCAGCCAATGAGAAAGAGACAATGTATTGTCAGAGATGTTCGTCCTGGGAAAATAGAAAAAATATACGTATTGGTAAAGAAAATGGGTGGTCACCGAAATAACATCTAAATTGTTCTGGACAAAAAACCAGGAAAACATCTGGTTTATGTAGAAAGGTCATATCGGTCAGCCACAAAAAATATCCTTACAAAAATAAAGGTTAGCACCTAAGATTGGGGATGGGTTTGTTTACTGTCCTTTCTGCAACATTCATTAAAAATTTTTATAGCTGATATTATTTTGGATTTTTGGCATGAGTGAGACAAGCCAGATTTTGGCTTACTGGAGGCAGAAATAGTAGAATTCAGGCATCAGGAATTGCCATTGTATGCCATCTTTGTTGTAGGTAAAGGGAATTATCAAACATTGTTATCAGGAAAGATTTCTCTATATATGTTGAGCACAAGTTTGCTGAGTCATCCTTCTCCAAACATGGAGTGGACTTTAAACATGGGGGGGGATGTCTGCATTTCACAGTGGGTCCAGAACTGCTAAAGTTGTTGCTAAAGAGCACACCCACAATTTCCAGGCCAGTACAAAAACACCAACACACACATATAACAGAAGAATTGAGAAACATCAATGAGAGGTTCATTACTTGAGTGTTTATAATTAGAAATCATCCATGTAATACCGAAGAGTTGACTGGGCATCACTTTAATAGGTACAATCAGAATCTCCAAATCACTCCTGCAGTAGTAGAGTATTTTGATTGCAGTAGCAAATGAACATTTTATTCATCCAGTTTTCATTATATTTAATAAACCTGTTGTTATAGTTATCAACAGTTTTGTGCATTTCATTCAAAGGGTTCTTTTTCCAGCCTGAGTTCCGATGAGTGCCTGGACAAAAGAGACAAAAGTTTACCACAGGCATGGAAAGTGTTGTGTAATCTTTGGCAGGGAATTGCGTAATCTTTGAAAGGAATTGTGCAATCTTCAACAGGGTTGTGCACTTCTGCTCATAGTACACAATTTATGTAAGGGGTTCACACTAGATTTCACTGTCAATCCCAATATCGTAAAGTTTTGGGATACCTGAAATAACCCTACTGAGATGACACACTGGCTAAATCCGAGGAGGGAAAAGAAAGCCAAGTGACTGTAAAGTCAGTATTACACAACTGAGCTAGAGACTTGTGAATGGAAGAAAAGAAGAAAAAAAAGGGTCCATCATTGGTAGAATGGATTAAAATAAGAACCCTCTCCACTTTTTATGCTGCTGAAAAGTAGCTAAAAATATTATCTTATGTGAAATGATGCTGAAAAGTTCTCATTCTGACCTACTTCCTTAAATCTAACGAAATGACCAAACATCAGATATTTTTATTTCTGCAATGGCTGCTTTGGTCAGGCCAAGAAGTTTTCAGCACACCCAATATATGTGAAGTTAGATTATATGAGAGACTAATCTTTACCTAGATGCTGTACAATACCACTACCTGTACCTAGCCTATTTCCATAATACTAATAATATTAACACATTCTCTGTCAAAGGATATTAATCCGTTAATGCCCAAAGTAAAAGCCAGTATTAATGATAAAAATAAAAAAATTGGTCTTATGGATTACTAAAAAGATCTGGTATTACATGTTTCAGTCTATAACCCCTTAATGTCCATTATTCTGCTTTGGGGATGATGGATAATGATAGGTTAATTATCACTTTCAATATTTTATTTGTTACAATGTTAATTATATACTGTCCCCCTATCTTAAATTCACACTTTGTTTTCATTTTCTTCTTTGCACACTACTATAACTAATACCTGCTTTCTAGTGATATTAATTAGTCACTAGGAAATCCTTATTATTCTATTTATCACATAACAATGTTATTGAAAAATAAAGTGCTGATATTACATTTTTTTATACTAAATTTCACTTAGTATGGGTCTTGAGAGCCCTTCAAGATAGATTGTTACAGTTGAAATGGTAATGCTAAATGAGGGTATGATATGAATGGAAGCGAAGATGATAATAAATAAAGATTATAGGGATAAGGAGAAAAGATTATGATTGTTGACTTGTAGAGATCAACATTGAAGTAAGCACCCATGTGACAGTTGTTTTCATAAATGACCTATAATCTGTTGTTAACTGGAGCAAGAAATGGCTATTTAATGCCTTCAAAATGAAACTGCACTTTTAATTGTCTTAGAGAACCTTTTTTGCCTTCTATCAGCATGGCTGATGTCAAACACCAGGCGATTATCTCATTGTGCCTTCTTGGACTAATATTTTCCACTGACATGAAGTGGTAAGATTATATTGAATCAATTGCTAAGTCTGCAGATAGGACACAGTGAACCAACAATTTTGCTTGCCAGAATATATCTTACACATTTATAAGTCTACTATTCATCCTTGCTCTGAATATTGCTGATACATCTGATGCTTCTACAATGTATTCAGACATTCTTGATAAAATTCAAAGAAGTATCTGCAATGTTATCAGTCCTGGCATCTTGACTTCAGTCACTTTCCCACTCCTGTGTTTAAACCATTTCATGAAAATATATTTTTGTTTATTAATTCCTTATTATATATGTACAGAATTTTTTTTAATCATTTCATACCAAGCAAGGTAATAAAGCCACTAAGATGCAAGAGGTTACTGAGTGTTAGAGAATAAGAGAAAAATATACTATTAAGGAGAGAAGACAATAAAAGAACAAAAATTAAGAAGACAGTAGATAACAATTAACATTGCACTTAAATTTTTGAAGATCAAAGTTGATAGGGAAGCCATAAGCCAGAAGAGAGTTCCACAAGCGAGAAGTGTGAAATAAAAGAAAATATTAACATAGAATTTACTATTACATCTAACCATTTTGACTGTAAAATGATGAGATTTTTCTGCCAGTCTAGTACTGCACTTAAATTCATATAGTTTCGGTAGGAAAAGTTCATGATGCAAGGATACAGAAGGTGTTTATTTCCCTTCAGTGGAAATAAGTTTGTGAGGACCAATAAAATGAGAAGTTTTCTTTCTTCTAGCCTGGGCTAAAAGGGCCCAGGTTGAGGCTGAATCTGCCTCCTCCAGCAGCTTGCAAGTACATGGTGCTATTTCCCTTTGGAACATAGAAGAATCTGGTCCATTTAAATCAGGAGTCCTAAAAATGGCTTCTCCAGGTCAGGACTATCTCCAAATTATTTATAAGACCTTTCCTTATTGTTCCTCCTTATATTTTGTTTTGCTATTTACATATATGTGATATATAGTTCTCTATGTGGGACATGTGTATATATATATATATATATATATATATGGTTTTGTGTATGTTTTAGTAATATAAAAGTCTCTCTGAGAACAAAGCATGTCATTCTTTTTCCATTCAGTTATTCTGTTATGTCCATGAAATATTGGTATTGTTATATCTGAGATATGACAATGCCCATAATGGGAGAAAAATAAATGGAGAATAAATCTCTCTTCCCTAGTCCTTCTCTCATTACAATCACAACAATTGCCATGAAAGTGGGAAAGTGACTTGATATTTTATATCTCCAACTTGTATCTCAGGCTTTTTCTCTTGCTGAAGACAATATGTTTTGTCTTGCAGTGAGTGGTTAGTCTTTTTTTCTCTATAGTATTTTAATATAATAAATTCGACCATATATTTTCAAATAATAAGATCATGACTAGTTTGGTGTGTGCAAAGTCAAAAAGCATAATTATATGGCCTAATGTTGTCTTTAAAGTTTCCCATTGGTTGGGTCATTCCATTAATTCAAATATTGAGAGAGATTAGGATGATGTTGGAAAAACAAACATTACTCTTATGATAATAGTTATTAACATTTTCATAAGTTTTTTTTTTGTAAAATGTTGAATCAGCCACAAAACTGACAATGCGCTATTATATATATATATAATCCTTTAATTGAAATATCAACTGTTTTGCATTTCAGCGCCTCTTAGACAAAATCCAGGGTCTCCCAGAAATGAGTCTTAGCATAAAGTCTGAGGAGAAGAGCTGTATGGATTTAATGACTTGCCTCATGTTCTCAGTATCTGTATTTAGCAAGCTGCTTGCCTACAAGGAGATTGTCTACAAGCAGAAGGTCATAGCTCGTGTTCTAGCTTCCTGCCAAAAATATATTTCCAACTGCAACATTGTCACCTTGATCAGTTTTCTCTGCTTCTATTGCTGTGTTGACTTGCTGACCAAAAATTGCTCGGTAGATATCCGCTTTGTGATGCAGTTTCTTCGTGCTGGTGGACCAGAATTTGTATTAAAGGTTAGTCATACTGTCTTTTGCTTTTAAATACAATAAGACTGGGTGGGGGTGAGATCCATCCTCTATTTCTGTCATCTTTGCTGTATGTCGTGATGATCTAGAAACTTCTGTCTTTAATGTATGTCGTGTGTATGGTGATTTCAGTGCAAACTGATGTTAAGCTTGCTATGCTCTAAAATTAACAGGACAGGGAAATACGAGACACAACATGATATTAACATCAGGAAACGTTGTGTTACACAATATACAATGAAGAGTTGCAAACAAAGAATGGTGTTTGCAGGTTAACTAAACTGAAGTGAAGTTCCCATAACTTGAAGAAATATAAACTCAGGTGTCTTGGATAAAGTCATTTCAGATCGGATTCATCACTGCTCAGATTAGTCACTGCAGCATAAAATGGTTGAGATATTCTCTGGTAACTAGAAGAGAGTCCATTTAACATCAGACTTTGACAGCCTGTCTGTCTTGGTCAAAGTTTTAAGCAGAAAGAGAGCGAGCTAGATGATTTGTCTTTTGGCACCAATTTGACAGAAGTCTGTGATTGGCTGAATCCAACAGTGCCTTGTGCAATCAATATGGGTGGTACAAATCTTCTAGGAAAGTATTGAACAAGCAAAGGAAGTAATTCGCTTGAAATGAAAAATATATATTTTATTTTTTCTTCAGTTCTTTATTCCAGAGAGAATTTTTCACTTTTCATACATTTTTGGGCACTTTTCATACACTTTAATATAGTTTTCATATATGCAAATGAACCAAACTATTATGACAGCCTGTTTACAAAACATGGAACTTAAAAGATCTCAAAAAAGTTTTTCTTTGAGGTCTAGTACCAGAATTTTATAAGTGGTTCCTTTAACTGTTACAAGTTATATGGAAGTCATTTCTCAGAGCAAACTTGTTGGTTCAATGCATCCCATGTGTTCAATTGAGTTAAGATCTGGTGGTCAGAGCAATACAATGAGGTCTTCTTTGTGTTCCTGAAAATATTCACATACAACTTGATGCATTTGGCAGGGTGTATTGTCCTGCTGAAAAGTGTCACTGCTAGTGTAGAAGACTGTGTTGTCATATGTAGAATTTTACCTAGTGTAATGAAGAAGGGTGCATTTTAATGAGAACACAAAGCTTAAACTCTCATCTTTAGTGTTACAATTTAATTTCACTTTTGTACATTGTCAGTTACTGTCAGTGTGTGTGTGGCCCCATGGATCTTTATACAAAATGTGAACCTTAACAGCCACATCTGCAATGCTTGAGAGAGACTGCTCATCCCCTCATCAGGATGGGTGTTTATGTAACACACTTCACTCCCATGCTTGCAACACTGGTGTAACTGGTTTGATCATGTGAATCTGCAATCATTTACTGGGAGGTCACCTCAGTTGAACTGATATTGAGTGCAAAGTTTATTCAGGCATGATCTGGGGTGAGACACACTACACTAATCTTCAATGATGTTGAAGTAGGTGGTAAACAACAAAGTATTTTCTGCATGCATGATACAATCCAGTGTTTTTCAATAAAATGTTGCTCAATTCATCATGGTGACTCTTCCAGCTTTGCTCACCCAAATGTTGTCCATTTTATTCAGAACAAAGTAAGATTCATTGGATTAGGTGATTGTGTTCCATTGATACAAAATAGTTTTGATTATTGCAACAATGAACTTTGTTAGCATATATATATATATATATATATATATATATATATATATATAAATAAAATAAAAAGAAAGAACAGTAAGATATATAATCTGGTGTTCTTATAGATATTTTTTTTTTTTACAAAATAGTGCTCAATGTAAATTTACAGAGCATTAATATTATAAATTAATTGATTTAAAATATGTTTTTTTCGCTACACAGTTCTAACCATGTTTCAAAAATGGAAGCTAAAAGCCCCAAATTTAATTTTGTGATTAAATTAAAGACATTAGTTCCATTTCATCCTCAAGTGAATTTTGGAGTAACTTTTAAAATTATTGGGTTTTAAATACACCACTAAAACAAAATTCATGTTTCCAAGGTTACAGATAAATCTATTTTTCTAGACAGGGGTGTCTAGGTGTTCAATATGTCTATATTTTAATGTATCAGTTATTGCTTCATTTTGATAGTGGGTAGGGATGTATTTTTCAATGAAATCTAACATCCGTTAAAAGCGTGTCGTCTGGATTTTTTTTTTTTATAAAATTATAATGTTAATGGCTAAAATTCTTACAGCATTTTTTTCTTTGTATATTTAAAGATTTTTTTTTGGCGGGGTAGGTAAGAATACTTTTTATTTAACTACGATTTGAAATATTTTTACTTTTAATTTTTAATATATTATATTTCTTTCAAGAACAATTAAATGTAATGAGAATCCCTTACAGTTTGTAGAATTATTATCACATCAAGTATATTACGATTTTTAAAAATTTTATATTTAAGTATTACTAAAGTAAAATTTTCATTTCTCTGATTTAGTAGACTTTATTTATTTATTTAATTACAATTTAAAAGAAGTTTAGGTTAGAATTCATTTTAATTAACTACAATTTTAATTACAACTTTAAAATATTTTCATTATTAGTTTTTATAGACTATATTTCATTTAATAGAAGTAAAATGTATTAGAGTTACTTACAGTCAGTAAAATTATTTTTCTATGTCAAGTATATTTATATTATGATTTTTTAAAATTTTATATTTAAATATTTTTTAAGTAAATTTTTTTTTATGGCAAAAATAGCTACTTCATTTCTCTGATTTAATAAACTTTATTTATTTATTTAATTACAATTTAAAAGAAGTTTAGGTTAGAATTCATTTTAAATTAACTACAATTTTAATTACAACTTTAAAATATTTTCATTATTAGTTTTTTAAACTATATTTCATTTAAAAGAAGTAAATGTATTAGAGTTACTTACAGTCAGTAAAATTATTTTCTATATCAAGTATATCTATATTACGATTTTTTAAAAATTTTATATTTAAATATTTTTTAAGTAATTTTTTTTTTTTTATAGTACTTAGTTTACTTTCACTAGGAAAATGCTTGACTATTAATATTTCATGTTAAATATAAGTATGTATATTACCTGATCCTATTTTATAAAATTATTTTTATTTTTAAATATTATTTAAGGAAAATTTTTGACAATGACGGCATAAAATAGCTATTTCATTTCTCTGATTCAGTAAATTTTTATTTTTTATAAACTTAGCAATATATAGTTTCTCATGTATGCATAAAGGACATGGGTCATTTAATGACCTACATATTCTAGCTTTTCTTATTAACTTCCATTTTACTGTAGGTGTTTTATTTGATTCTTTTAGGTGCCAGAAGTATTTCGATAGAGATGTCTGATTTTTATATTTATTTATCCTAAATGAACTTTGATGTTGGTTGAATTTTTTTTTAACTCATTACTGGTGCAACCTATATATATTTTTATGTTTTCAGAACTTTCAATCGAAGAGATATTGCATTGGTATACTAATGATTCAGTGCAACATTTATTTTGTAGAGGGCAATTATGATGGTTTCTACAGTTACATAATTTTTGTTTATTTTCATCAGTTTTATTTTTACATTGTCTAAATTTTGGGGGTTTTGGTTTAAGTGTTTATTTAAGATATTAGCATTATGGTTCTTAATAATTTTTTCTAAGTTTTCCATAAAGCTGTAACTCAATTTTAGTGTGTTTTTATTGAAAATAGTACTTAGTTTACTTTCACTAGGAAAATGCTTGACTATTAATACGAGGAATTTTTGTCCTAATTTGTTCTTTACCATTTGGTTGTATGGGGGCGTATACCAAATTATTTTTCTACATCTGTTTTTTCTATGCTTTTTATTTTTATATTTTATATTTTTTAACTTTATTAATATTGAATATTATTATTATTATCATTAATTTGAAATTGTGATGATTATAATGCGATGATGATTTTTTTGCTGTCTGAAATAACATGACTATTAAACATATTACTGTATCTCTTTTGATTCTGATCACTCCACCTCCCTTACCCAGTATATTAACCTCTTCAGCCCTTGAAAAAAATTTATTTCTAGGTCAACCTATCAACTCATATTTAATTCTTCCTTCTTTCCTTTCTTTTCTTTCCCTACTTCTCTCTCCCCTTCCCTTCTCTCTTTCTCTTTGTCACCCCCAATTTTTTTTTAAACCTTATATTGAAATTTTTTTTTTCCTCTTTTAATATAATTTTTTTTTCCTTTTCCTTTATTTTTTCCACTGCCTTTTCCTTTTGTCTGGACAAATTGATTTCATTTCTAAAAACACTTTGGTCTGAAGAGATGAATATTTGAATATATTCATGAAATAAATTATAACCAAAATGGATTTCTAAGGATAATCATTTTTCTCAAAAATAATGGCCTGACAATTGCTTTTAGCATGAAACATACTGTTGCCCCTGAGTCTTGAATTCAATGTCCTCTTTTATATTTACATATGCTATACCCCTGATATTGAGCACTTTAACTCATATATTATAGCATACCTTAAAACTATATTTTATCTTATATATATATATATATATATGTATATATATATATATATATATAAAATATAGATAACTATACTCATTTTGAAAAACCCTCGAATCTTTGATTTGCCAATAATCAAATCAATCTTGAGGGAAAAAAGGTTTTAAAAAAAGAAAGAGCTACAAACATGAAAGTCTGTCGAAAAAAATCGCACAGATGCAGGTTTGAAGCCCAAAGAAAAAACCCGGATACGAGTAAACAACTAACTAACAAAAGAGCTCAATACAACCGTAGAGCAGACCTAGATAAACCTAGCGAGCCAGACAAACCTACCTAGGTTTCACCTAAACGGATCGTCAGGGAAAGTCGGCTAACGAGCCAAGGGAAACGCATATTTATAGGCGATAGCCAAAAATTATACCATGTGACCAAAGAAAGAACCACAAACGCAAACACAAAACCACCTGAGTGGGGGGAGGGGGGTTGTTAAAGATTTATTCACAAAAAGGGGAGGGGATATTAAAATATGGACATTAAGGTGGAATGACAAATAAACGTCTGGCTCACTAGGTTTATCTATCTATCTATCTATCTATCTATCTATCTATATATATATATATATATATATATATATATATATAATTGCATTGTACATATGAAAGTTATGCTACCAGTGAGGAAAAACATGTGTATTTATTGATATACAAATTATAGGTCTGTTATATTGCATCAAGCACTATTTTATTAACCCCAGCACTCAATATACGATATTATATCTTCATATATATATATATATATATATATATATATATATCACAAAAAAAATCTGATGATAAATTTATTTCAGCAGATAAGTTTTTAATACCTGCCTCATCAGACTTGAATTAGAAAATCATTTAAATTCATCTGTGGATTTATATTATTGAAGGGAGTAATGGGGTAGCAAAGTAATGTCTGTCATATTTCTCTGTATAGAATACATTGAGCTCTCTTCATGGATCTATCTTTTTAATATTTTATATTAAAAAGCCCTCCTTGGATTATCCTTTCCACTTACAGATCTGATAAATATATATATATATATATATATATATATATATATATATATATATATATATATATATATATATGTATATATACATATATATATATATATATATATATATATATATATATATATATATATATATATATATATATATACATATATATATATATATATATATATATATATATATATATATATATGAAAAATATAGTTTTAAGGTGTGCTATATTAATGGGATAAAGTGTTCAGATATATATATTCAATGACAATATAGCAGGGATTTCAAAGCAATTTCAATAAACTCAGGACATTTTGTTTTTACTTTTATCTTAAACAAATCAAAATATGTATTTTGAAAAATCATCTTCCATCTTTTGAGCCCAAATATATATTGGTAGCCTATGGTCTGCAAACTAGCATTGGTACACTAGCCACACTTTGAGTCACACTAATCTCAGGTGGGTATAACTTTAAGATTATAATTTAAAATAGGTTTTGTTTGTTGAATGATTAAATTCAGGTTTTATCAAGTATGGTACAACATTTAAATATAACCATTTTATATTTTGGTTTCTCTATTGTGTTTCTTTCTTCAGATTGCCTCTGCTCACTACCAGCACCAAGGTAAAATGATCTGTGCTGTGACATACATCTTACCAATCATGGTTATCAGTGAAGTGGACACTGGCAAGGAATGGCTAAAGCGTCACGTAAAAAAGTTGTTGCCTTACGTACAGAGTTTGAACAGCTCTGTCTTGAAGGAACATGGTTCCCTTTTTACACAGCCACTGTATGAATTTGGAGACTTAACTCCTCTGTTAATGGTATTGTAAAATTAATATTTCTTGGATATATTGTCATATACTTGTAAAAGTTTAGTTACTCTGAAAGATATGATAGTTTGTAAACATGTTTTGGGAAATTGTTTTTACCATTTCATAAACATTTCAAGGATTTCTTGTTTTTGGATAAACTTTTTTGCTTGATTGTTTACACAGAGAAAGCATGTACATACATATACAATATGTATGTCTTCCAAGTACAAATGCAGCCAAATAGAAGGTCATGCAACAATATTATTCTGCTTATATTTGATGTTATTCTTGTCTTGGCCAGACAAACTTCTCATCAATGGACAAGTAGGGAGGAGAGGGGTCTATTACAGCTGATTGTCTATAGATGGAAGATGCTAATATATAGGTTTTAAACTTTCCCTCTGCTTCGATGTCATGATGGGGACAGAACAATTAATGTATTAATCAAAATAATAGAAATAATAGATTTCTCACAGCTACTTTCTCATGCATGCACTAATGTATCATACTTTCCATCTTTGTTTACAATTGAAAGACCTGCCACTGCCACCAAGTGATTACTTTGAGAACTAATATGACTCATTCCGCTAAGCCCACAAATTTTGAAATACATCGTTGATGATTTGGAAGTTTTTTTTATTTTGCCTGTAGATTTTGTCCATTGCATCCAAAGTCCATTGAGGGTGGGAGTCCATAGATGAGAAGTTTGTCTGTATAACTGACTGAAACATTCAGACAAGATTTTGTTTTTTGCTTAGCTCAAGACCTCAAGTGACCTCATGAGAGCTAAGTGTTCAAGAGGTCACTTGTATTGCACAGACAGAGCTAAAAGGGAGTACTCTTATCATATTTGGGCAGGGGCTGTCCAATCCTCACTTTCCAATCCAAAACATCTCCAAGTCCTTATGGGTGATAAATTATTTTCCACCCTCCACTCTCTCTCTCTCTCTCTCTCTCTCTCTCTCTCTCTCACAGGCAAGATGTGGCAAGCCTCTCACTGCTTTATCACTACTTTCATGGAAAGTGGTCGGACAAGCTACATACCTTGGTTCCACCAGTTCTAACCTTCACAATTAGGACCTGCCATGCCACTTGCATAGTAGAAAACCATCCACATTCCCTCTGTATCCCACTGGTAAGAAGTAAATTCCACTTGAACAGCTTCTTCCCACAAAACACTGCTCTGTGGAATCAACTCCCAAGAGGATGTTTTCCCAATCACCACAATCTTAACCTGTTCAAATCTAAGGTTAACCATTACTTTCCTATTCACATGAATTGACTCTTAATGTAATCCTCTACCTTAAGTGGCCTTCGGGCCTTGTATGGGGTGAAACTTACTGTTAAAAAAGAAAAAAAAGGAAAAGTGATTAGGTTGAGTCATAGATAGTTTATCAATTTTTTCTTCCAAAAATAGAGTACAATTACATTTTATTCAATTATGCATTCACCATATTTGCAATGATTTCTTGTTCCCTATCAGGCAGCTCTTTGATACATTTTGAGTAAAATTCTGCAGGTTTTGATGTGAAAAAACTTTTCAGAGATCTCTTAAATCTGATTTTATTAGAGAAAGTTTTTTGCATTACAGCATTTTACATTGATTGAAAAAAAAGTAATAATTGGTTTGTGCAATGTCAGGTGAATATGGGATAGAACAAACTGAGTAGGTTTCAAACATTTTCCTGACTTATTCTTAGTCTTGTGTTGCCATAGAGAACAGCATTTTTCCTTTGATCCATTGTACTAAAAACTAAGATATAATCAAAATTTATTCTTAACTGTCTTGTCTATAGTTAAGATGATTCATCATTACAATTTATTCCTGTTATGTACCAATGCTAACAACTGTGACTAAGAGTGCATGATGAAACAAACTGTACTGCATGCTTATCTGTAGCAAACCATCGTATGAGTAACTCTGACTGCTAGTAGCTGCTTTATTGAAATGTGATTGGTCTCTATAAATAATTACAAGGGAATTAACTTCACATCACACTTCCCAAAAATTAATAATGATTCAATTTAATAGATACAGAAAAAAATTTCTTTATTTTTTTTTTTACTTCATGACGAATCAAATTGTAGGGTGTCATTTTTAACTAAAAAGATAGTTTATTGTCATGTCATTAAATTAAGATTTTATTGAATATCATGTCAATATTTAAATATAACCAAAGTCTCTTTGCTTTTGAATTTAGGTTCCTCCATTTTGTTTCTTCTATTAAAGCGGTGACATCAGCCCTAAGTGGCTTAATTTAATATCATGTTGCATTTTCCACTGACATGAAGTGGAGTGAATATATAGAATCAATAGCTACATCTACTGCAAAGAAAGTTGGGTCACTGTGTCATACCAGAAAAGTTTTCTTGTTAGAATCCATCTTGCACATTTACAAATCTACCATTCATCCGTGGATTGAATGATATTTACATATCTTGTCTGTAGCTCCTGCTGTATATCTAAAGATTTTTGACAAAATCCAAAGAATGATCTGTAGTATAATCAATCCTGACCAGGTATCTTGACTTCAGCCACTTTCTCACTGATGTGATGTGGCTTCCCTCTGTCTTTTCAACAAGTATTTTTATGGTAACAGCTCTGATAAACGTATTTTCCCTTGGTACCCCAAATACATTAATTTAAGCGTGACTAGTGTGATTGGGTCTAGGTTCAACCCTTTTACAGATGAAATAGCTAAATGTAACCACCACTTTTACAGTTTCTTTTCTCGCACTTCCCACCTGTGGAACACCCTTCTGTTTTCTTGTTTCTGTTAACTACAATCTTCAAAGATTTAAACGCAATATCAATCACATATTTTCTGTCCTCTGGAACCCTGTTCATCTTTTATCATTTCCTCAGTCCTCCCCATTTTAAATCTTCTCTTTATCTTTCACTTTCATTCCCTGTAACCCTCTTCATACTAGTGGCAATACTACCTTGCTTGGGGTGAAATGATTAAAAAAAATAAATAATGTCTCCATTCTTAGTTACTCCTTGTTGCATCTGGCTCTGGCAATTTTAAAAGTCATACACTTTCATTCTGCCATTGTATTTTGTCATTAAAACACAGTTGTATGAAGTTGTTATGATATCTATATTTTTTCACCCTCAAATTAAAAAAAAAAGTTGCATTTCAAGTTAAAAGTTAAAACAGCTGAATTTCAAATTAACAAAGTAAACACTTGTGGAAATGAACAAACAAAGGCTGTGATTGCCTCTCACCTAAACAAATTGTCATTTTGGGTGACCAATGACCAGCTGAAGCGTTATGAATGCTGCTATGAAATGCCAGTTGCTCAGTTATTCAGAGTACAGATTACACTACCTTGAAGAAGCAATCAAGAAAGTGATGTCGGCAATTCCCCTGCTATTTTGCATAAAGATGTACAATCATGTACAGAAACATTTTGCCCCAACCTTGGCATAACAAGATCACCAAATGTTTGAACTGCTTAATATCTAATCATCTGTCTGTGATTATGTTTGTTTATAAACCTATACTGTTTCTATTTGCACTAATAAAATTTTAATTTCAAATTTAATTTTTGTCTATTTGAAATTCATTATTTTTCATTTGAAGTTGTACTTTGTTTTATTTGAATTTCAAATTTTTTATTTGATTGTAAAAGGGTGTAATCATTTTGTACCAACTCACTATTTATTTATTGCATTCAAACTACTGTGATACATATTTACTAGTTCCAATAAATCTATCTGACAATATTATTATATATATTCTATGAAATATTCAATCTAGTATCCTAATCTTTGTTGCTTTGATCCTAGAATTTCCAATAGTGTATACTTTGATTTTCCTTACCTAATATTGGCTAAAGTTCTGAGTTGAAGTATTTTCATTATTCCATGAATTATTTAGGCTAGTATCCTCATCTTTGTTATTTTTATCATTGCATTTTGAATAGGCTACAAGGTTTTCCTCAGGTATAAGCCACAGTTGCTAAAATGTTACTGAATAAAATAACAAAGATGGTGAAAGTTCTTTATATCAAAATTTAATATTAAATGAATTGTCTTTAATAATCTCAGATTAAAAATGGTAAAGATACATGTAGTATTCAAAAATAAATTATTGATTGACAAATATAATATCATTATTTTTTGACTGATAATGACTTCCTTCTACTCCAGATGATGGAACGCTTTTTTACTTGTTTTGACACAATGTGCCGGGAGAGGCAGGAGGAGACTATTTCAGAATTGCTGGCCAATGAAGTGCGCCTTAGAGAAAAGAGGGAAAAGAAAAGAGTGAAACGTCAATTGAAGCGACAGCAACGACAAATAGATGATCTCTCAGACAGTCTTGAAGTTCTTCATGAAGAAGATGCCTTATCTGTTTCCACTGAAGATGACATGTCTTGTGATGAATTAGACTGGGATCAGAGACATTTTTCTGATGGTGAGGAAACTCCTTGGGCTATTCCTTTCAAGAGCAACATTCAACTGAAAATTACTTCTGCTTTGGAAAATTCTGATGCCAAGGCACCCGAGAAGAAAAAATCTTGGACAGAGTATTATCCTGTGGTTCCAATTCCTGGGAATGATAACCAGTGGGTAACTGTGGCAAACAAACGGCTTGGGAGTAAGGCCCGGATTCAGAGTAAGAGCAATGGAAAATCCCCAAGAACAAAGAAGAAAAAGGAATCCAAGATGAAATGCGGTGTCAAGAAAGTGGAGTCAAAAGCTAGCAGCAGCCAGAAGAATAAATCATCAGCATTGAAAAGCCAGAAATCCTTGGTGCCATCAAACACAACTTCTGGTTTTGCAGCTATAAAAGACAATGAGGGTTTACAGGCTCTTTTGAATTTAGAATCATTTACTCCAACTGTTGTTTGGGATCGGATTCCACCAAGGAAGTTGAAGCCATCTCTGATGGTGAGGAAATTGATTTATAAGGAGAATTTGTTTTATTGTGGTTGATTATTGATTGAATTCTTAACCAATTCTGTATTTGATTGCCAATACCTGTAATAGTTTTACTGAGCTTGATGTATCTGTTTGTAATCAAATTAATATGATATTCTGTGTTTAGTATGTTAGATATTTCAATAATTTGTAAGGTTTCTTACGAGAATATTTTATAGTATATGAAATAGTGATGGTAAAAAGGTACATGCACAAAATAATAGATCAATTGATTTGCAATGCAAGATAACATTTATTAAACAAAATTAATAAAAGGAAAGTTTAAGACAAGAGTTTCTTTTCCTAGAAGTAAATTGCATACAAAATGAAATGTTCATGAATATATCTGAGTGTGACTTAGTGTGTTGGTGTGTTTTAGTATGAAGCATCCACAGCCCTTTTAGCTTCAACTTGAAAAATTCATGTCATATAGTTCAAAAGAGGAAAACCAAGAAAAGAGTTACTTTAAGGATTCACATGATTTTATACCCCTCCAGAACTGCTGCTAATACTAGGTTTGTTAAGGGCTTCTACTATGTTTATTAAGTTACTACATGTGCATATTTGTGATACTAATTACATTGACTTTGCTGTTGTTGTAACCCATGTAAAATAAATCATGAACTGATATATGGTAATCATAATATTAGCCATTTCCATACAAGGAAACATTTAGCATTTATTGACCAAACAGCCAGTACTGTTTTCAGTTGAAATTTATAAAATCTTTCACTTAAAGCACTTTTTTAGGAAAAGAGGTCCAGTAGCTTTTATTGCTAAAAAAAGTGTTTTAAGAGAAAGATTAAGTAGCTTTTATTGCTCTTTCCTGTATTGATGGGGATTTCCTTCTGAACTTTCTATTTGAAGTGGTATGGAATGTTAACATCTTGATTATGCCATTATTTTCTCTTTAAGTTAAACGTTCTATCCATTTTAGTTGTTACTGCTGTTGGTAGTCCTCAAGTGATATGGTTTCTGTTATGCACACTCATATATACATACACATATATGATTCTCATTAGATTGTTTCACATAGAAATGGTCTATTAGTGGGTAATTGAAAAAAAACAGTTTTGTTTTTTGTCCATTGAAAGGACAGCTTCAGATTAATAATATTCTTATCAATAGAGTCAGTCTCATTTATAAGGAGGAGAAGAAATCCAATAAACACTTTTCCGGACTCTTCACAACATCCTGTCTTTTTTTGCTATAAAAAATCTTTGACCTTTTTTACCTCTTCTACTATCCATTTACAGAAACTCATAAAGTAGGTCACTCACACTTTCTCTTGCCTTAAATATGTCCTGTGAATGTTAAATTTTCTAGTGCCTCTTTCCTCATTATGTTCTATAGAAATTTTTATCTTTTTCTTTCTGATTGTAAGTTTAAGTTTCCTTGTTGTTTTTGTATTCCTTAAGGCTTCTTCATTGCTCACATGCTCTGTCTGTGGTATTATTGGCATTTGTTGGTTGAGCCACATCCCTATAGCTTCAAATCTCTTGATCTGCAAGGAAATTGCACAGCATTCATTTTCATATAAGAGATTAGACATTACATAACAGTTCAGTACACCTTTCTTTGTCTTTAATGGTTTTTTCTTATGTCTCAATACTTTGCTTAGTTTCTGGAAGTCATCTTTCATTATTCCTATGTATCTTTGGATCTCTGCATCACATTTTCTTTGTCTCTTACTACACTACACAGATAGTTAAATTTCTGCCCCTGATTGATTTTGACATGCCCAATATATAGCTCACATCTTGGGTTGTCACTTTTGTTGATAACCATGCTTTCTATCAGTTAAAAGTTTTTGTTTTGTTTATTTGCTTTTAATCAATGCAAACAAGCAAGGTGATAAAAAACATCAAGGGCTACAGGAGTGAAAGAGAATTAGAACCCAATCCTAAACATGAAAACAAGGGATAATCCTCTACTCTTGTTCAAATGACTAGAGGGGAGTGTGAACCAGATGATAGGCAAATAGTTAGTTCTTTCTTCTTACTTTCCATTGTCTAATTGTTTTTTCAGTTTCCTTCCTGAAACTGCAATCAACACAGTGTTATCTACATTTTTCATGCTAAGATTATGTCTACTGATAATAAATCCTAGTGTAACACCATAAAACACTGGAAAAGTTAAGAGATTGCCTGATAAACATTCCAAGAGATGAAGCAGGATTTTATTAAAATTCAGAAATTTTGTTTTCTTCCTTGAGTAAACCATGAAAGGTGTGAACGGGGCTAACTTGAGGTGGGGTGGCTTTGTTGTTTTGAGGAATCAAGCCAAAAAAGTCATCTGGATAATTTAAACTCATGAGGGCTGGGGAGAAGTGATGTAATAACATTCAAGTCAGCAGAAGATTTTCCTAAGACAAGGCCAAAATGGAGACACTGATTGATAATTGCTATTTAATGTGCAGGATATGGAAGTCAGTTAAAAAGATAAAGAAAATGATGTATTCTTTGTATACTTGAAAGCCATCTGGTAAATTTCTGCATTTTATGGGTGAAGCTAAGTTGAAGGATTTTGCTGACAACAAGTGAACTGATGATATTTTTAAGGTTTTCTGGGCACAAAAGCACAGTTATAGAATTGATGTATATCCCTTGTCAAAAAACAAAAAGAAGGTAAATCGCTAAAGAAATGAAATTTCTTTAGATAAGAGCTGACTACCCAGTGTCACAAGTTGAAACTGCTAAGAAAGCACTGTAATGAGGATATCTGGTGAATATCTGAATGAGAGAATGGGGTTTAGGTCAAGGAATCTCACTGAAGAAAATTTTGAGGGATAATTAAAATTAATGATTATCAGTAAGCTCTGCTTGTTCACTTCTGCAGTCTAAAAATCGAGTTTGTCAAAATGACAACTGAAGTGAAATATCAAGTAGGATGGAGGAATTGCTTATGCTCCTTTGGTAGTATTGGCATGAGGTACCAATATGAGAAAGTGGACCAATATTCTGCTACCACTACTCTTAGGGGAAGGGATTTTGCCAAAATTCAGCATGCAATTAATTTTTCAGAGTCAGATAACCAAGGACTCTTTGTAGGGGTTAGGGGATTTACCAAAACTCCAAGCTCCGTCAGACTACATGCTGGTTTTGGATGGAGGTCCATATAAGCAGAAAGTTGAAGCAACTAACAGACAGTTGTTCCAGATGCTGGATGAGAGATGACCTGATTTCACCTGATCTCACATGACTTCCTGTCTGAAGAAGACCTCTGACTTTGAGCTGCATCCTAGAAGCTTTGCCTAGACTTAGTCACACTGAACAAAGTGTCACAAAATATTCGAAGAGGGAAGGCTCAATAACTCTGCATGAAGAGTATATACTCCTGCCTGAAGAACTGATAATTGTACTACCAGCTCTGTACAAGAAATGTTATATAAAGCATTTTCTTTTATACAGTCTGTTTTTTTTTACTAGTGACTTCACCCTGTCCAGACCAAACCAATTAAATGATTTCCTGTTGACAATTTGATCTTCACC